>OU342741.1:105750159-106194806 GCA_910589775.1 Avena eriantha
TATAGTCACTGAATCCATGTCGGATTGTCACACAGGGGCACACGGTCACCGCTCGTCACATAGCGTTGTATTTGATGACATGGCGATTTGCAGGACCCACTGGTAGCCCCTATTGTGTTTTATTTGGAAAAAAACAATATTTGACTCGACCGACCAGTTAGTATCATCCACACACTGTCCTTATCTTTCTTATTTTCTTCCCCATCTCTGCCTGACCCAACCCATGTGTCAGCTGCCGCTCTCGCCTCCATCCTCGGCCTGCGCAACTGTTACAGGCCCCCGCTGATATTTTGGGCCGCGACACCGCCACACTGGACCCCCACTTCTCTTTCCCCATGAGCTCCCCTACTCCCACATGCATCCTCGATTTGCTTCCCATGGCCTGTGAGCATTCTGACGAATGTCACGCCACTGCCCTAGAAGACTGAGTCATTGCACACCGAAGGTGTATTTGGTTGATGTCACGAAGTGGAATATAATGGAATAGTTCCATATCTGAGAGTCGCTCTAGTGTTCAGTTGAGAAATAGAATGGAATGAGGTGGTTCCTCAAAAGAGAATATTTCCTCTAGATCCACAATGCACACATTCCTCCAAATAGGTGGAATCTCTCTGTTTCTCTATGCTAAAGCCATCCAAAACCTTCTCTCTCTATTCTTTTCCTATCCTTTTTGCTAAATGCACCCAAACATAGAATGGAACCATTCCATTCCACTTTTTTTGCCGAACCGAACATAGGGTGAAACCATTCCATTACGCATTTTTGGTTCTAACAAAACATAAGAACGGAACCAACCCATTTCAATGGAATGGAACCATGACATTCCATTCCACTTCGTTCTTGAACCGAACACACCATAAGAGCTTTGAGTTCCCTGCGCGGCATCCCCTTCTAATTTCTCGTCCTTCTCTTCAACTAAGAGCTCATCGACCTAGACAACGGCCTCTCCATGCGAGCCTCGGTCGAATCCTCGCGTTGAAACAAGCTCTTGCGTCGGCTGCACACGTCGCGAGAGCGCACATGGAGAGAAGGCGGTGCAATTTGGTGCTAACAAAAAAGAGCAGGAGGTGTCGACGGCGGCCAGCCAGAGTGGAAGAAGATATCAGGAAGTGACATCGCACCACTATGCTCCCCTAGCGCCCTGGACCCCAGCTCTGGACACAGCGCAACCTACCGCCGTTCCCTCTGTCCACATTGTGAATGACAGCCTCAATGTCCAACCAACGAGCCTGCCAAGGCCGTACATAGTACATCCGAGGTCAAAGCGACGCGCATACCTCCCCTGGTGCCCTGGATCACCTCCCACAAGCGCGGAGTGGACACTAGTCTCATCCTGATCGACGACGCGACTAGCCGAGCCGCGAAACGACACCACCGTCCACCTCCCATGTGTGCGCATTGGGTTAATTTTTTTGGGGTAGGGATCGAGCTGGAGGTGGTGAACGAGAGAATTGGAACGACAACTTTACAAAAAAAATCCCTTGGTCTTCATTACCAATCTGTTAATTTACCTGACAGTGGGCCCCGCAAATCGCAATCATTAAATACATCACTACATTCCTAGAGGAGACCGCGTGTGACACTTTGATACGTATTGAGTGATTATAATTTTTTTATAATACACGATCAATATATTAAGCAAGCAAACCGCCTCATTAAAAATCTTCCAGTCTCCTTAAGTACCCTGGTAAGGAAAATAGTGCGTCTAAAACTCGCTACTTTCATCAAAAGTCTGTTACATCGTTTATCAAGCTACTAAGGATGCTATCAGGGGCACATCGTCACAATTACAATTTTTTTAACTAAGAAACCCACCATAGCAAGATCATGAGCCACCTTGTTTGCAACCCTCGGGATGTGACTAAACATAACAATGCCAGATCAGTGCAATCAGCATAAATTGCAGCAGGCTCGCTCCACCATGTTTCTGTACCATTGCAAGCATCTATCTTTTCCGAGGAGTCGGATTCAGCATGGATAGAGTTGTACCCAAGCCGTAGAGCGAGCGACAATCCTTCCTTCATCGCCATTGCCTCTGCCATGGTAGCCGAAGCAATATGAGGAATATACGTGGTACAAGAAGCAATGAAGTTTCCTCTATAATCACGCAGAACAACCCCCGTAGCTCTTTCACACGAGTCAGGTATGAATGATGCATCCACATTTAGTTTGGCTTGCCTAGGTTCAGGTCGCCTCCACTTATTTGTATTAGCAGCCAAGAGAAGACGAGTAGCTCGCACAGTATTAGTAATGATTGAAAGAATTGAGAACTTACATGTATATATCGGTGGAACCCGTTCATTATGTGTTTTCCTTCTCCTTAGCCACCATAAGTACCAGCAATCCACCGAGATAGTTTCTTTCAAACCAATATCAGAAAACCCTGGGAGGGTATTATCTTGCCGACGGAGAATATGCTCAAGCATACTAGAGCCTGCCATATCAATGCTGGAGGCTACCTGGATTACTGTTTGGATACCAAAAGAACTCCATAGTTCAATCGCTGGCTGGCAAAGGAATAACAGATGTCGGATATCTTTGGGTCCTTGACTGCAAATCGGGCAGCCACCAGAGGTACCTATGTGTCGGTCTGCTAAGATACATTCAAGGGTATAATTCCGTGGAGTGCATGCCATATGAATATTTTCACGTTGCTTAGAATTTTAAGCTACCACAAAGTTTTCCACATCGGATTATTCGCCGATCCTCCTAGTAGGGCCAGCTGACCGGCCGAGGCTTCCATTGCACGTGATAACCAGATCAGACCGTGTAGCACCCATGCTTGGTATAGTTCTAGGCCAGGAAGTCATCAAACGCTTGGTGGTTAACATGAATTTGGAGAATACGTCCAACATCCACCGGGAGAAATAAGTTACCTAACACAGCAAAGTCCCATCCACTCGTGCATGTGTCTAAAAGCTCCGAGACTTTAGTGATTACTGAATTGCCCCTTGGAGTAATGATCTTTCGAGAAGGTCTACTTGGAATCCATGGGTCTTGCCAGATATTGATAGACTTCCGTCTCCAACCCTCCAAATATTCCTCCTCTTGACAATTGTTAGGCCGGCTAGAACACTTTGCCAAGTGAAGGAAGACCCTGCCTTTGGGCCTTCCTTTAGAATGTCCCCCTGGGATAATATTTAGCTTGCATGACTTTGGCACATAAGGATTCTGGGTCATTAATAATTCTCCAAGCTTGTTTTGCTAATAGAGCAAGATTAAAGGAGTGAAAATCTCTAAGTCCCATACCTCCATCGTTTTTTGGGTAGCATAGCTTCCACCATGTATACCAGCGCATCTTATTATTAATATCATCATCTCCCCACCATAATTTGGCAATCGCATCCATCATTTCCTTACAAAACCCCTGGGGAATTAAGAAGACAGACATATCATATACTGGAATTGCTTGTGCCACCATCTTCAGAAGAATTTCCCTGCCACCAATGGATAGTTGTTTCTCTTTCTAGCCATTAATTCATTGTATAATATGTTCAATAAAGTGTTTGAAACAATCACTCCTATCCACACCCACCAGGGCAAGGAGGCCAAGATATTTGTCAGAGAGAGCTTCAGTATCAATATGGAGAGCTTCACAAATTTCCGCTCTCAACAGACTATTAGTGCAGGGGGAAAAGAACACACTTGATTTTGATAAACTCACCAATTGACCCGAGTTTGCAGAGTAGGTATCTAAAACTTATTGCAAGGAAGTTGCATTAGTCATGTCAGCTTTCATGATAATTAGGGAATCATCAGCAAAAAGTAGATGTGAGACTGACGGTGCATTTCTGCACACCCTTACCCCATCGATGCCACCAATTTCTTCTTCATACAATAAAAGACTGGATAAACCCTCCGCATAGAGGAGGAACAAATAAGGTGAAATGGGGTCTCCCTGTCGTAGACTCCTAGTAGGAACAAACATATCTGTCTCTTCAGAATTAAATATTACTTGATATTGGACTGAGCTTACGCATGCCATCATGAGGGAAATCCACCTTTCAGCAAACCCCAACCGACACATCATATTCTGCAAGAAGATCCATTCCACACGGTCATAAGCCTTATGCATGTCCAATTTCACTGCACAAGAGCCCATCGAACCTTTTATTTTATTTTTTATAGTATGGACACTTCCATAAGCCAAAAGAACATTGTCTGTTATCAACTGTCCTGGTACAAAAGCACTCTACATTGGGGATATCACTTCTAGAAGGATTAGCACTAGTGCACACCCCTCCCTCTAACACCGGTTTGGAGGGCCCTCTAACAACGGTTGTAGAACCGCTGTTGAGGGTTCGGTGTGAGAGGCCCCCCCCTTTAACACCGGTTCTTATAGGGTGGCGCACGTGGGGCTGCCGCAGGGCTTAGGGCCCCCCCTTTAATACCGGTTCATAACACGAACCGGTGTTAAAGGTTCTGTGCCGCGGCAGGAAAAAGAGATAAATCTCTGCCGCGGCATGAAAACGGCCTAAATCTCTGCCGCGGCAGAGTTCTGCCCTTGCCCCGTTCTGGGCGTATTTCTGCGGCGCGGCGGGGACGGGGAGGGGGGGAGGGGGAATCGATCGGGAGCGGTATACACATACATCGTCATCGGTACATACGAGTACATGAATAATTAAGCAACTATTATTAAACACAACATCGTCATTGTGTGGTATTCTCCGTAAACGTTGAAGCATCAAGTACAAGACAAACACGTTCAAGCATATATACAACGTTCATTTTGGTGGATATCTAAAGAGTTCTCCGCCAGGCGTGACGACCTCATCAAGTATGAACCCCGCCAATTCCTCTTGAATGGCTCGTATGCGGTCAAATGGTAGGAGTTGGTCCCGCATCCGTTCGATCTGAATATATATGAAGAATGGGGTCAATATATATATAAGAATAAAACTCAACACAATTGATGATAATAAAATAATGTTGTGTACTTTGTTTACTTACTCTATGTTGTTCTAGTGCGGCTTGGCCCGTCGCACATATCGTGTTGCGAATGAACTCGCAAACGTAGTACCCACATAAGTTATTGTCGTGTCCCTGATGCGCGCACTTTACGAGAATAGAGAGTTCAATCAAAATAATAATCAATAAAGCATGATATAATGGAATTGGAAGCAGAATCAAAGAGATACGCAGACCTAGCTAGCTAGTATTACTTACATTTTGGTCTACAAATTTTAGTTCTTCTGACCATTCACCCACGGCCCTGCCCATGAACCTTTTCCAAACCCTGTCCGGCAAAGAAAATGGATAAAGGAGTAATTAATTACTTGTTGTCACGAAAGTTGCCGATCTAGTGCGATAATATGATTGAAATTACCTCTAGAGCATCTCTCTAAAGTCTGCCCATAGCTCTTTTTCTTTTCGTAACGAGTCCATGACAAGGACTTTTCCTGAGTCAGGTTGAATGACTAGCAGAATAAAGTGGAACCTACGCACGCATAACTCATCATCAGTTACACTTAACATCGAGTAAGCCGAAACAGAATGTGTACAAGAGAGGGTAACAGTACTCACGAGAAGTTGTAAGGCAATAGTATTTCCCTTTTGGTTTGTTGTCTCAGTAAAGACCTTAGCAATAAATCTTCTGTTTGCCCGGGTTTGGTTCTTACCACTTCTTCATGAACTCTATTTGGGTCAACGAACCCAATGTCAAAAGGTCCTCCTTTCATGCATTCCATAACCTTTTTCCTGCATAATAGTATATACATATATGGTGAGCATATATATATATACATGCAATTAATGAAATGAATGAGATGAGATAGAAAATACAGAAATAGTACTTACACACAATAAAGGCTGGTGGCAGCTTTGTCGAGTTCCTTCTGATTGAATAGAAAATGCAAGTCTTGAATGTTGAAGTCAATCTCGTCGTCTCCGCACAAGAAAATATCATCTCTTATATGCGCCGTGATCCATTCTTCCTTTATTGTCTTGTAGAAATCAAGGTACCACTTGTGCAATCTTCGCATCTTTGTTGGTAGATTCTTGAGCTCCTCTTTCTTGACGAGATTCTTCTCATACTTCCATGGCTGTATGGGGTTGGCATCGCATTTGGGCAAGTTGTCTCCCATGATGTTCAAGTATGCAATGTAAGTCATCCCCATCTCATTGGCCTTTCTTTGTAGCTCTGCCTCGTAATCATTTACGGGAGGAGCGTCCCGTGTGTCGAACACTTGGAGCGGGGCGCATGATTGGTTTTCCTGCTCTCCGAGCATGGGAACTGTTTTCTGGGGTGCCGCACGACTGCTACTTTCAGTCTCCCTATGGCGCCTTGCATCCGCCTTCAAAATCTGGCGCTCGTAGTCCGGCACAAGTGGGGTTTCAGGTTTCAAAAGATTTTTGTAAAACTTCTCCACCACCGCCGGATCTATTTTCTCGGCCCGTCTAAGTGCAAAGAATTTCTTGACCTCTTATTCCGAGATCCTATTGGTCTCCTCGTCGCTTCGATTCCACGGTAAAACCGGCAATGGCTTGGTGGAAGGCTGCGGGACGTAGTTTTTTGAACTCTTTGGCGTACGGTTTCCTGCGGATTTCTTTGTGGTAGTGCTAGTGATGCTCTTCGTGGCAGTTCTCTTCCGCTTACGCTGAGGAGATGGCTGAAGCGCCGGAGATGGCTGACGGGCAGGAGATGGCTGGCGCGCCGGAGATGGCTGCCACGCAGGAGATGGCTGAAGCGCCGGAGATGGCTGCCGCGCAGGAGATGGCTGAAGCGGCTCAGACTGCTGACGCTACGGAGATGGCGGGGGTGCCAGTGGCCTCCAATTTGGAAGCACGATGTGTTCCTTCTTCCAAAGAATGGTTGTTTTCACTGCAAATTTGAGTTGAGTTTCCCCTTCACCTGTAGCATGGTCAAGCTGTGCTTCCTCATATTCCTTCACAACCTCATCCACCCCTACAATAGCATAGCCATCTGGAATCGGTCGGCAGTGGTAAGTTCCACCAGCTACAGGAGGTAAGGCATAGCCAACAGCCACCTTAATGGATAAGCCCATTAATCTCACATGCAGCTCAGCGTGTTCGCTCTCCGTGATCTCATCCACAGGGTATCGAGGACCCGCCATTTCAAGCGTGGGCTGCACGTTCTCCGTGGAAGCCACGCTGCTTTTCCGCGCAGAGTCTGGGCCGCCGGCAGATTCCAATGCAGGCTCTTCATGCCGCTGAGATGGGCCGGTAGCTTGATGGCTCTGTTGTGCATTCACTTGCACCTGCAGCGCCACAAGTGCATGTTCTATCTGTGTCATCCGCTCTGTACGCTCTTTTCCTTTTCTGTCGCGCCATCTGTAAGAGTCGCTCTACTCGGCAAACCCATCCTTCCACGTCATACCCCCTGTGCCTCGTGCATGTCCAGGGTGTTCTTTTTTACCGATGGCGCGTGTGAGCGGGTCATTCTCTCTGTCGGGATGGAAGGTCCTGGCGGATGTTTCCTCGTATGCCGTGATGAGTTCAGTGACGGGTTTGGCAAAGAGGGTTGGGAAGATACACAATCCTGTTTCTGGGTCCAACCTTGCCCCGATTCCGTAGAACCAAGTCTTTGCATGTAGGTCCCACCCATGTGTCTAGGGTGTGATCCCTCTATCGCGCAGGGCCTTCTCAGCTTCCTCCCACTTAGGCCTCTGAGATATGTAGCCACCTGACCCTGTCCTCTGGTGATATTCCTTCTTCTGGGCATTTAGCGTATTGGTTTCTGACCTCTTTGTAGCTATAGCACCTTCCTTGTATGCCACACATTCGCGCCAGTGAGGTCTTATCTTCGCATAATATGCGTCTTCGAAATCTGGAGTCTGGCGAGCTTTGACAAATTTGTTCAATTTTGTCTTCCAGTTGCGGAAAGCGTC
This sequence comes from Avena eriantha, assembly GCA_910589775.1. NCBI lineage: Eukaryota > Viridiplantae > Streptophyta > Magnoliopsida > Poales > Poaceae > Avena > Avena eriantha. The sequence continues at coordinate 105,758,007 of OU342741.1, forward strand.
AGCCATCTTCTTTAGAGTCCACTCTTTGACCTTTTCCTTTATAACCAGTTTGTTTTCATCCTCCTCTGGCGGAAGGGTGAAATTTACCAACAGAGAATTCCAAAGCGTTTCTTTGGATCTTTCATCGACAAAGGTACTATCGCCCTTCTTTGGCTTATTCCAATATTCAATTATGATTGGGATTTGGTCCCTAACAAGAACTCCAGCCTGACGTACAAATTTGTCTGCGGCCTTCTTGGGCTCCATCGGCCTGCCATCAACACGGACTGCTTCGATCGTGAACTTTGCACGATCTTTCAACCGATGGCTCGCGCCTTGCTTGCTCTTTTTCGTAGAAGAAGATGGTTGCTGGCTGGTCGATCCAGAGGGCTAAAAGAAGAAAGAAGCGTTAATTAATACATGTAGAAGAAGATTGTTGGTGGAAGTCAGCAGAGGCTTAATCAATGCATATACCTCGCCGGACTTTGTAATCACTAAATTGCGTTCACCGGAGTCTTCATCTTCTCCATGACTACTTGAGCTGTCATCATGTCCCTCCAAGTTCAGATATTGTGAGGTGTCCTCATCGATAATGTTCTCCATTATTTCTTCTTCTTCAAGGTTTCTACTAAGTGGATCCATAGTTTCTAAAACAATAATATTATCTAGAGTAAGAGAGTAAACATTCAAGTGGACTTGGATTCATACACAAATATACATATTATTCATACAAAAATACACAAATAAATACACAAATGAAATTAAAACCCTAAGGTTGCTTGATCATTTTAAACGAGTTCCGAGGGGTCCAAACCCTAATTCGGAGAAATCCCGGATGCATATGAGAGGGGCTAGCTACAGTGGCTGACCGGAGGATGCTCCAGAAAGCGGCGGCTGGCGGCGCTGGAGAGCGACCTAGGGCGCGCGAGGTAGCGGGTTCGCCTCAGCGTGATGCGGCCTACCTAAAACGGGCGGTGCCACTACCTAGGGGTCACCGGAGCGACGTTAACGACGACGGCCAGCGGCGGCGCTTGCAGAGCAGCGAGGTGACGACCCTAAACTAATACTAACTATAAAATACACTAAATAACCCTAAACTAAATACACTAAACTACACTAAATAAATAACCCTAAACTAAATAAATAACCCTAAACTAAATAAACCCTAAACTAATAACCCTAAACTAAATAAACCCTAAACTAATACTAACACTAAACTACTAATAATACACACTAAACTACACACTTATAAAATACTAATAACTAATTATATACATATATGCAACAATATATATACAACATATATATACACTTGCTGGCGCGGCCGACGCGGGCGCGCGCGGTGGCGGACGGTGCTGGCGCAGCGGGGGGCGTCGACTTCTACGGCGACGGCTCGCGCGCGGGGAGGGGGCGACGGCGCTCCGGCGGGATGGCGAGGGCGAGGGCGGCGACGGCTGGACGGCGCCGTCTCTCCTCTGCTTTTCTCTGCGCGCGAGCTTTCGATCTGGCTGGGGGGAAGAAGGAAGGGGAAGGCGCGCGTTATAACCCCCCCCCTTTAACACCGGTTCGTGGCTGGAACCGGTGTTAAAGGGGGGGAATTCGTTTCGCGCCCGCACCCCCCCCTTTAACACCGGTTCCAGCCACGAACCGGTGTTAAAGGGGGGGGGGGGTGTGCGCGCGCGAAACGAAATAGATGCGCCCCACCTTTAACACCGGTTCGTGGCTAGAACCGGTGTTAAAGGGGGGGCATTTATTTCATGCATTAAAGGGGTGGGGGCATTTATAATTCAAAAAATAGGATATGAATTTAGAAAATTCATATCTTATTCCTTTCAACTCAGAAAAATATGAATAACATATCATAATTTTCAGAAAAATAATATCTATCCATTCATGTAAAAACATTTTATATTTACTTTAGATGAAAATTTTCAAAATGATTAAAACACTTAAATATAAATTTTGATTATTCAATTCAAACAAAAATAAATTGTCAAATCCTAAAACTTTGAACATAAGAAATATTAAGCATCTAAAAAGGAATCTAACCCTATTTTATTAGAGCAAATCATATTTTATTTTGTATTAACATTTTTGAATTGGTTGGATATTTAAATGCCGCATCTTTTGTATACACTTGAATCTGACAAAGCCTCGCTCAACTTGCATTGGATTTTTGATAAAATAGCATATTGTGAACGTAAAAATGATTTTTGTAAAAAGTCATGAGCATCGTATCATGTACCTGTAGTTCATATCTGACCCACTTCCTACCGATTCAGCAGGAATTTGTCTTTTTCACCAGAGGTGGACGGAAAGGTTTCAGATCCCCTGTTGGTACATTGTCCATATAAGGTGGTCTAGTATTTTTGTAAAATGTGGTGGTGGTTTTTTGAATTAGCCATTTGGTGGTTGCTTCACAAAACCGTCCGTTTTTTATGCTCGGAAAATGGAAAATGCCTTTTTGGTGCGATAAAAAGGAAAACTTCCTCTTGCAACATTGTTTGCCATGCCATGATGCACATGTATGCACAATATGGCCATATTATCACAAACTATGCCTTGATTCTAGCCATAACATTGGTCATTTGACCCGAAAGCCAAGAAACCTCGAATGAGATAGGTCATTTTGTGAAGGAGATAGAACTGGAATTAAAATACAGAATGCAACTAATAGTAAGTTACATAAAATAAGGCTTCCCAAGTAGCGCCCTCTCATGCCGATCCAAGAAGAAGGCTTCCCAAGTAGGGAAATAGTCGGGATGCCATCTGGGATTCCTCCGCTGCTCCGGCGTGAGCTCGAAGTAGTAGTGGTTCGTGATGGCCATCCGGCGCGCCACACCTAGAGGGACAGGAGGAACCGGCACGCCTCCGGTTCTTGTCTAAGACGAATGGTTCGTCTAAGTTCTTGTCTACCTTCATAAGATTGTTGAGATCCACCGTTGTCATTCCGTACTTCTTGTCTACCTCAACCCCCCTTATGTTAGCTTGACCCATTTGCATCGAAACAAGGGGACCTTAAAATTAGGTCCATAGTCAAGTTCCCATATCTCCTCTATGAACCCATAATACGTGGTCTTTTGCCCATTGTCTTCTGCTGCATCGAAGCGGACACCACTATTTTGGTTGGTGCTCTTTTTATCTTGGCCTATCGTGTAAAATGTATTCCCATTTATCTCGTACCCTTGGAAAGTACATACAGTCGAAGATGGTGTCCTGGCCAACAAGTACAACTGATCCCCAACAGTGGTGTTATTCGTGAGAAGTCTTTGCAGCCAGCCACCAAAACTCGCCATGTGTTCACTTATAATCCATTCATCAGACTGCCCCGGGTGTTTGAGGCGTATTAAATTCTTGTGTTCATTGATATACGGGGCAACCAAGATAGATCTTTGTAAAACCGTGTAGTGTGCTTGATTGAGAGAATGCCCGTCCCTACATATCATTGCTTTACATCCTAGGGTGCCTTTTCCACGCAGTCTCCCCTCATGTCGTGATTCTGGAACACCAATCGCCTTAAGGTCAGGAATAAAATCAACACAGAACTCAATGACCTCCTCTGTTACATAGCCCTTGGAGATGCTTCCTTCTAGCCTAGCACGGTTATGAACATATTTCTTTAAGACTCCCATGTACCTCTCAAAGGGGAACATAATGTGTAGAAATACATTGGGCCACATCTGTCTATAACCCTGGTAGGATTTCTGGATCGATTACCTTCTGAGATATTGCATTGAGGAATGCACATAGCTTCACAATGGGTACTCGAACATTTTCAGGTAGAAGCCCCTCAATGCAATCGGAAGCAATTGTGTCATAATCACGTGGCAGTCATGAGACTTCAGGTTTTGGAATTTTTTCTCTGCCATATTTATTATTCCCTTTATATTCGACGAGAAGCCAGACGGGACCTTGATACTGCTCAGGCATTCAAAAAAGATTTCCTTCTCTGCTTTGGTAAGAGCGTAGCTGGCAGGAGTTAAGTGGCATCGTTTCCCCTTCTCGTTCTCAGGATGCATAGGCTCTTCAGGGTCTTTCAGACGTTGCTGGTCCTGCCGTGCTTCCGGTGTATCTTTTGTCTTTCCATACACTCTTAGGAAGCCTAGCAGGTTCACGCAAACATTCTTCGTCACGTGCATCACGTCGATTGAAGAGCGGACCTCTAAGACTTTCCAATAGGGTAGGTCCCAAAATATAGATTGCTTCTTCCACATGGGCGCGTATCCGGCATCGTCATTCGGAACAGATAGACTGCCAGGACCTTTTCCAAAGATTACTTCTAGGACCTTGACCATACCAAATACCTCCTCACCGGTATGGAGGACAGGCTTCCTCCGGGGTTCTGCCAGACGTTTGAAATGCTTGCCTTTCTTTCTTACTGGATGCAGGTTCGGAAGAAATCGAGGATACCCTAGGTACACAACCTTCTTACATTTATCTAAATATACACTTTCAGTCTCATCTAAACAGTGTGTGCATGCATTGTATCCCTTGTTTGTCTGCCCTGAAATGTTACTAAGAGCAGGCCAATCATTGATGGTTACGAAAAGCAATGCTCGTAGGTCAAATGGCTCCCCTTTATGCTCATCCCACATACGTACACCTGGTTTGGCCCACAGCTGTACTGTCGGGCAACTCATTATTTCTTGGAAGAAGATTCTTCATTTTTACCAACAACTTTGAAAATGCGCTGTCAGTCACACCGTTCTCTGCCTTCCATTGCAGCAAATCCAGTGTGGTACCTAGCTTTTTGTGGCCATCTTCGCAAGTTGGGCACAACAATGTTTTGTGATCCTTTAACATCTGCTCCAGCTTCTCCTTCTCCTTTTCAGTTTCACATTCTTCCTTTGCATCAGTAATGGCCCGACCAAGATCGTCATCAGCGGGCCCATCTGCTGCCTCTTGATCTTCATTATCTACCCCCGTTGCAGTATCATCATATTCAGGATACATATTATGATAGTTGTCATCATCCTCTTCTTCTTCGTTGTCTTCCATCACAACCCCTTTTTCTCCGTGCTTGGTCCAACAATTATAGCTGGGCATGAAACCGGATCGAAGCAGGTGGGCGTGAATGGTTCTGGTATTTGAGTAGTCTTTCTTGTTCTGACAGTGAACACACGGACAACACATAAAACCATTTGTGACCACGGTTTGCATTAGCCACAACGATGAAATTTTGGAGGCCCATAATGTACTCGGAAGTGCGGCGGTCACCGTACATCCATTGCCGGTTCATCTGCATTAATATATAGTATATATCAAAAAATCATAGGGAGATGACCATTTATATATATACTACATCAATGACACATGAAAGGATAGTTGCCGACCTCGACCGAGAAGGAAAGAGCAACGAGAAAACTTATTTTGAGCTCTCGGGCATTTCACCGAACACCTCTTGTGTATACGAAAAAACACAAACTAGCACACTTCACACCCTCTTGCTAGGCTCCAAAATGAGATAGTGAAAAAATGGAAGAGTGGGGTGTGGGCTGCGGTGTCTTATATAGCCCCCCCCTTTAACACCGGTTCAAGCCACGAACCAGTGTTAAAGGGGGGGGGCTGCGCGGGCCACTGGTGCAGGGGCCTTTAACACCGGTTCGTGCCACGAACCGGTGTTAAAGGGGGGCTCCTTTTTGCTGCACGGGCCACGCTGGTACAGGCCCCCCTTTAACACTGGTTCGTAGAAGAACCGGTGTTAAAGCCCATTTCCAGGCTCAACCAAAGGCCTTGTTTCCACTAGTGTAGTTTCAGCTTATTTGCAAGAATCTTTGAAATAATCTTGTATATGACATTGCATAAGCTTATAGGTCTAAATTGTGCCACAAACTCAGGGCTCTCAGTTTTTGGAATTAGAACAACCATAGTATCATTCCATCCCTCCGGAATAATCCCTGTATTAAGTGCTTGCAGAATTTCTTGAGTAATCTCATCGCCAAAAATGTTCCAAAACTTTTTTATAGAAAATAGCATGAAGTCCATCTGGGCCCGATGCCTTGTAGTCATCGATACTAAACATAGCCTTCTTAACATCCTCTGCCGAAAAAGGAGATATAAGTTTTTTGTTTCATTGCATCAGTTACCTTTGAATTTATCTTCTCCATCATGGCTTGGTCCACCTCGCTAATTTCATAGGAAAAGAGATTAGCAAAATACTGGAAAACAAGAGGTTTGAGGTGCTCGCTACCTTCCACCCAGTTTTCATCTTCCCCACGTAGTTTTTTGATGAAATTCTTCTTACGCCTTGCAGAGGCAAAATTTTGGAAAAAACTGGTGTTCCTGTCTCCATATTGTAACCAATTTACCCTCAATCTTTGTTGCCAATGGTCTTCTTACTATTCTAGGAGGATTTCGATAAGATCCGCCTTCTCTTTCGCGATAACTTCACTCTCATCAGTCATAGGGCCATTAACCACATTTTCTAGCTCAGTTTGTGCCTTCTGTAATCTCTTCTTTGGTTTCTGTAGTATAGAAGACTCCCATGCATGAAGTCTATTGTGCATGTGGCCTAATTTGTCCAGCACGCCACCCGTCGGATTTGCCAAAGCCGCTACCTCCCACACCTGATTTACCACATCACCAAAGTTATTCTCAAGGAGCCACTTCGCCTCAAACCGCTTGGGCCTAGATCTGTGATTAATAGGGTGCGGTTGGAAGTCTGAATCAATCATAATCAGTCTATGATCCGATCTAGCATAATCCAAATTTTGGACTACAACCCCCGTATGCATAACATTCCAAGCCTCATTAGCTACAGCTCGATCCAACCGCTCTCTTATGCGACCTCACTTCCATGTAAAGATGTTGCCAGAGTACCCGAGATCCTCTAGCTTGCAGTCAGATAGAGCATCCTTGAAGGCCTACATAAAGTTCTGGGGTCTCTGATTCCCCCTCTTTTTCATGTGAATAAAGGATCTCGTTGTAATCGCCAAAAATAACCCAAGGCAAATCATGGTTGCTTTTTAGTTCTCTCAACTTGTCCCAAGTCTTGTACTTATCCTCGTATCTTGGTTCTCCATAGATGCTCGCCAGTCTCCAAATTTTGCCTGAATTTTCAACAATTTGTACAAAATGTATTTCAGTGCAGAGAAAAGCTGATGAATGTCAACCTCTTTTTTTCTAGAACTTGATTACGTCTCCGCTTCTTCCATCACTAGGGTTAACAATTTTAAAGTCCATTTGAAGTCTCCTACGCAAACACTCAGCAGGATAGTCATCTAAGTGAGTTTCCGATAAAATCATAACATCAGGATCATAGCGCCTTTGAACATTCAAAAGCGATCGAACTGTCAGGTCGTTCCCCAACCCTGGCGTTTACTTCTGTCTTCTTAGTACATTTACTTCTGTCTGTCATGCTATCCGTAATATTATCATACATCCAAAGGCAATTTTCCGTCCCATCTCCATGATCAGGATTATCTTTTCCAGCTAAATTTCCATTATCTAGTGCTAAGGTCATCCTTTTCAATATCCATCTTCTTGGAGGGGCTAGAAGCCGTATCATCAAGGGAATCATCAGGAATAAATCTTCCATCGACAACCGGATGAGCATTATGGCGCCAACTTGACCGTCGACCTCTGCCTCGTGAGTCTCTGCGTCCTCGGCCTCCACCATCTCTACCTTGATAACCATGGGCTCCTCCACGGAAGCCTCCAGTGGATCGACCATACCATGATTCCCAATCAGCCTTCAAGCACCACTTTAATTTGCTTTCGTCATGCTCCCCTGTACCACACTCCAGATGAGTATGATCAAGAAAGCCGCAGGCTCCACAAAATCTTGGAATCTTTTTGAATTTGATTTGATAGATTTCTTTATTTCCTCCTCTAACAATTGAAACAAACCGGGTAAGAGATTTGCGAACATCCAGTTTAACTCGCACCCACAGAAAATTATTGATCCCAGCAATTTCAGTTTCAACGGTACTAACTTCACCAACCTTCTTCTGAACCAACTTTTTAATTAAAGCTTTGTCCCTGTATCCAGTCGAAAGCTTGTGTATCTGATGCCAAACATCTACATGACTTAATTCAGTGGATTCTGGGGGTGATAATCCATCATAAGGTTCGATTATCACCGATTCTGTCTAAATAACCACGGTATGCCTTGCTCAATTTTCAGCCAATCCCCAAGACAGTTGCACTGAATCGTAAACAAATTCTCTTCTTGGGCTTTGCAAATTACCTCCTTTGCAGGGCTCCATGTCGTTCTCATGTGTTGTTTGAACGTCAATGGGTTGAAGTAGTTTGATGTATGAACTCGCGCCAACGCTAGCCACTTAATTCCCTCCTTGGGCGCTGTTTCTTCACCTTCAAAGATCATGTCATCGATATCATCATCATCTATCCTGAGCCGCTGGAGTAGATCATCAATTGCCTTGCCTTTTTTACTACATGATCCCCCTCCTTGTTCCATCGAAGAAGACTCCGATCTTGACCCCATGGTGAGAGCACAATCCTCCAAACCCTAGAGAGCCAGGGTCCCGAGAAACAATGCCAAGCGAGAAACCCCGGAGAAGGGAAGAAGTAGGACTCCACCCGGATCAAAATCCGGCACGGAGGAGTTAAACCTAATCTGGCCAGTCGCCTGTCCTGCGTTAGGTCGGTTTGGCTAGCGATCTTGCTAGTAACCAGGTTTAGTGGAATCGAGTGATTATAGTCTTATTTCTATTGTACAGTTACCAAACTGATTTTGTTCAACAGGTTTGATGTCTTCTGTAGATTTAACTCTTTTCACAATGCACATATTTATGCAAATTTATGCAAATCTAACCCTAAAGGTCCCTTTTTTATGCAACGCTCATATTTTAATCAGCTTAGGCAAGCATGCCGTTGCATATTTCACTGACTAGCATGTCCACATGCTCATGTTTGTGTTGTACGGTTGGTGAATAGTAAGACTTAAGATAAATACCAAAACTAATTCTTTAGTATTAAACGGGAGTTGGTAATGGTAGGTCATCACTCGATGCTCAACGCCCATCATCAGGCGCATCCGGACAGTCAAATCTGCACCCGATGTCACATAGGTTCCACCTCATAAAAATGGCAAAATTTCCAAAAAAAAACCACCACACTAAGCTAAAATCAGGGATTTGATGTGCATTTAGTAGATTAATTAATTGTCTTTTCCTACTTAATCTCACTGCACAACGGAAATTACCAATTGCAATTGAAGTTATTTTTTAATAATACGGTTTATTTAATAAATTTTAGAAATAATATACGAATTAGGAAAATTGTAGAACTAGCGCAGCCTCGATGATTGAAATACCGACCAGAACCAGTCGGTACTTCAAACGCCAACTTACCCGTCGGCTGTTAAAATACCGACTAGTAGTTAAACACTTTATCCCGTCGGTTGTTAAAGTACTACTCCTGGACGCTTTCTGCTCAGTTAATTAAGATGGCTGGCGTGGCCGGCGAAGTACCGCTGCTGGTAAAAAAAGTGAGTTTAGTTGAAGCGGTCGTAGGTCCTGTAGCTACTACTCGGTATTTTAAAAAACGATAAGACAAGTCAGTATTTTAACAGCTGACAGGATAAGTGCGCATTTGAAGTACCGATTGGTTCTGGTCAGTATTTCAACCGCCGACCTGTTCTAGTCGGTATTTCAACAATCGAGCCTGCGTTAGTTCTGCAATTTCCTTAATTCATATATTATTTCTGAAATTTATTAAATAAAATGTATTATTTAAATTTTTTTAGCGCAATTGAATGCTCCCAATTAAATAATCTAATTAAGTATCCTTTCCTAACAGATCACTCCGCGTGTAACCAATATATCTAACCAGATCTTGGAATAATGAGTAAATCATTTCTTATTTGTTACCACTCTCGATTTCACTCCTCCGTACCCTTATTTTTGTAGGAATTTGATGAGTATTGGCCTTGGCCGATTAGACAAATTCTCAAATCCTCTTTGGCTCATTTGTGTATGGCAGCATATGGTTGTGCTAGTGGTGCTAAATTTTAGTCTCATATTGCTAGTTGAGTGAGAGTAACACCTCCTTATATACTAGGTTGTTCCACCACTCACTAAGGTGTGAGAAGAAGAGCAGCTCTCGCACACTCCTTCTTCGACGCCGTCCGCCTCACCCCGCCTCGTCACGATACACGCGCTGCGAATCTCGTTGGGCTGAGCTTTATTTTTAATGTTCGGGAGAATTAATTATGGATTAATTACGAGTCATTAACGTACGCGTTAATTAGTCAGACGTTTCCAGACTTTCTGGAACGTGGGATGTTACCGACTCGGGCATGGGTTGAACCCCATGATTTCCCCTGGACCGCACTATATAAGCATATGCGCTAAACCTAATCGGTATTGCCTATCACACGTGTCTCCTTCCAGTCTTCGCCTATGTCTTCCCCATCCGGCTTGCGGCGTGCACCGCAGATCGAGATAGTAGGCCTCCGGAACCCCGCCTCTTGTGAACCTGTTCGAAACCATCCACAACCGGATGAGCATTATGGCGCCAACTTGACTGTCGACCTCCGCCTCGTGAGTCTTTGCCTCCTCGGCCTCCACCATCTCTACCTTGATAACCATGGGCTCCTCCACGGAAGCCTCTAGTGGATCGACCATACCATGATTCCCAATCAGCCTTCAAGAAATTGCCCCACTTTAATTTGCTTTCGTCATGCTCCCCTGTACCACACTCCAGATGAGTATGACCAAGAAAGCCGCAGGCTCCACAAAATATTGGAATTTGATTTGATAGATTTCTTTATTTCCTCCTCTAACAATTGAAACAAACCGGGCAAGAGCTTTCCGAACATCCAGTTTAACTCGCACCCGCAAAAAATTATTGATCCCAGCAATTTCAGTTTCAATGGTACTAACTTCACCAACCTTCTTCTGAACCAAGTTTTTAATCAAAGCTTTGTCCCTGTATCCAGTCGGAAGCTTGTGTATCTGATGCCAAACGTCTACATGATTTAATTCAGTGGATTCTGGGGGTGACAATCCATCATAAGGTTCGATTATCACCGCATTCTGTCTAAATAACCACGGTATGCCTTGCTCAATTTTCAGCCAATGCCCAAGACAGTTGCACTGAATCGTAAACAGATTCTCTTCTAGGGCTTTGAAAATTACCTCCTTTGCAGGGCTCCATGTCCTTCTCATGTGTTGTTTGAACGTCAATGGGCTGAAGTAGTTTGATGTATGAACTCGCGCCAACGCTAGCCACTTAACCGCCTCCTTGGGCGTTGTTTCTTCACCTTCAAAGATCATGTCGTCGATCTCATCATCATCTATCCTGAGCCGCTGGAGTAGATCATCAATTGCCTCGCCTTTTCTACTACCCGATACCCCTCCTTGTTCCATCGAAGAAGAATCTGATCTTGACCCCATGGTGAGAGCACAATCCTCCAAACCCTAGAGAGCCAGGGCCCCGAGAAACAATGCCAAGCGAGAAACCCCGGAGAAGGTGGCTGATGGCTCGTGATTGATGAGCTCGTTGGGGAACCCCAAGCGGAAGGTATGATGAGCACAGAAGTAAGTTTCCCTCAGTTATGAAACCAAGGTTTAATCGAACCAGTAGGAGCAAGGAAACACCCCAAAGGTGTTGCTAGCTGAGTCTTGGCAGGGCGCACTACCGGTGCTAGTAGCAACGTGGAGACCTGCACAACACAACCACAGAACTTTGTCCCCAACTTGCGATGAGGTTGTCAATCTCACCGATTTTGCTGAAAACAAAGGATTAAACGTATTGAATGGAAGGATGTAATAGTTTGCAGAAAGTAAACACAAAGCAGTAAACAGTTTGTAGCTTGTATGTAAAAGAAAAGGACTAAGATCCGTAGTTCACTAGAAGTGGCTCTCCTTAAGATAGATAACATGCTGGGTGAACAAATTACAGTGGGGCAATTGACAAGCATCGAGAAAGCATACAAGCATATACTAATCATCTTGACTCCTTTGAGACTTGATTGGACATTACAACATTATACATAGACCGCCATCCAACAACATCTATGACTAATAATCCACCTTCAGGTTATCATTCGAACCCCCTCCAGTATTAAGTTGCAAGCAACAGATTATTGCTTTACGAATTGCGTGTAATGTAAACAATACGATTGTTCTATGAACAAAGGATTGTTGTTTTCTCCCTAGTAGCAACAGCACATCTAGTACCTTAGAGATTTCTGTCACTTCCCCAGATTACCAGAGGCATGAACCCACTATTAAGCATAAATACTAACTCTTGGAGTTGCTAGCATCTACTTGGCCATGATAGCTACTAACAATGAAAAGCATGCAAGATCACAAATAAAAAAGACATGATAGAATCAATAATCAATCTGAAATAGCATCTCAATATCCATCGGATCCCTGCAAACACAACATGCAGAAGTACAAATAGATGATCTTGATCATGAACGGAGCTCACAAGATCTAGACATGAAAGCACAAAAGAGGAGAACCAGCCATCTAGCTACTACATAGACCCATAGTCCAGAGATGAACTACTCACGCATCACATCGGATGCTTGCATGATGATGAAGAAGGCCTCCATGGTGAATTCCCCTCTCCGGCAGGGTGCCGGGAAGAGCTTCAGATCCCTCCCGATCTAGGGATGGAGATGACGGCGTTTACAGACTCTTTCATGGATTTTTTATCGGGTACTTAGGCTTTTGGTACCGAAGGCAATATATAGGCGGAAGGAGAGGCCGAGGGGGTGCCTGGGCTGGCCACTCCACCCCCTGGCGCGGCCAGGACTGGCCCGCGCGGCCAGGTGGTATGGCCGCCCCTGGATTCTCTCCGTCTTGTATTCTGGCTCCAAATGTCTTCCGGTAAAATAGCAACTTTGGCTTTTGTCCCGTCCAATTCCGAGAATATTTATTTTCTGACTTTCCTGGAACCAAAAATAGCAGAAAACAGGCAGCTGACACTGTGGCTCTTGTTAATAGGTTAGTCCAAGAAATCATATGAAAAGTACTCCAAAGTGTGGACAAAAGTCAAGAAAGTAGATAAAACCAAGCATGGAACATCAAAAATTATAGATACATTTGCAATGTATCAACATCCCCAAGCTTAACTCCTCCTCGTCCTCGAGTAGGTAAGTGATAAAAAGAAAGAATAATTTTTGAGGTGACATGCACCATTATAAACTTGATCAAAGTATTTGTAAAACATTCAAAGCTGGGATCATAGTACTTCAATCATAATATGAAAGACAAAGTTCGAGCAATAAGACAAAGAAACTATGTTGCAACATGAAAAGGCACAAACAAAAGATTCATCAATAACAATGCTTTGCAAGACGTTTGTTTGTTTCACATAAAGAAAACATAGCATAATAGTATTCAGCTTGTCCCTCATAGAGTAGCAAATATAAATGCATAGGACACCTTCAAAGTTTACAAGAGTGACTAGATACAAATAGTTTAAAACAAGCAATATCAAGTTATGCATCAATCGACTAGTCTTGGATACGAGGGCCGTTGCTCATGCTACTCAAGTTTAGTCACCGGTAAGTTCTTGTCATCGTAAGTACATGTGTATCATAGAGAACTGCCAACGGGGTACCCCTTGCCCGATGATACAGAAGAATCCCCATATCAAAATGACAAGGCAAGCAGTCAATGAGAATCTCAACAATCTTCTTATTTACCATGGGAATATGGTGCTTTTTTCTCTCTTTCCTCTTTTCATAATCTTTTTTTTCCTTTTTCTCTTTTTTTTCTCAATATAGGACTCTTTTTTTATATAGGAAGAATGCTTCATAGACAGCTCATTATGGTTACGCTGTAGGTTTCCACCATGTCAGCATGGATTAGACCAGTGGCCCAGGCGTTTCTCTAACACATATACATAACTCCATGGACTTACAAGCTCCCCTTTCATTTCACAACGACGACATCCATAGACAAAAGAGCATGATATCAACTAGGTACAAAGTACCAGTGCAATGTTGAAAGCGTTCCCCATGACAACATGGTTCTGTTAATCCCCAACAAATAAGTGAAAGCATATACAACATAGACGACACAATGGTTCAAGTTTATTAAGGGCAAGAAAAGTAAAGTGTGCCATCAAGTTCGTGAGAGCTTTAATCACTAGTTTTCTCATAACAAGTTTAATTTGGAAGGTAAACAAAAACATGAATATACTTGGAATAGCATATGCTAGTAGGTAGGTATGGTGGACTCTTTGGAATAACTTGGTTTAAGGAGTTGGATGCATGAGTGGAACTCATACTTGGTTGTGGAGGCTAGCAAAAGACTAGGAGCGACAAACTAAGAGAGCAATAATGGCCATAATCATGCAGAGCGACAAAACATCATTGATCAAAGCATAAAGTGATACTACAAGTCGAAAACTAAAGGATCATACAGACTATGGTGACTTGAGATAGTCATAACATGGTGTGAGCATGTGCCAAGTCAACCCAAATAAAGCATCAATGGAGAATACCACTATACTATGCTTTAATATGCTAAAACAACGCATGATTTATCCAACGTACATTAAGCAATCTCAATTGTTTATAACAAGTCATGCCACAACAAAGAATACTAAGCATAAAGCCAAAACAATATCAAGCATGGCATGACAAAGCATAGGCCACAGTCAAAAACGAGCTCTCTTTACCACTTAAGCATGAACTTTCCTACTCTTTTCGAAACCAAACCAAACTATTTGAAAACCAATGTATGAAAGAGGGGGTCCAACCAATTTATTCAGAAAACTAAGCAATAAAAGCAAACGAAAAACCAAAACGAAAACAAAAAAGAACATGCTCCAAGAACAACACAACTGTGCATGAAACAATAAAAATGAAGCGTTTGGAAGAAACCTGAGATTTTTATTGATGAAGAGGGGGATGCCTTGAGCATCCCCAAGCTTTGACGCCTGTACTTCTTGGATATTTATTGGGGTGACACGCGTGGCATCCCCAAGCTTGAGCTTTAGTCCATCCTTCATCTCATTACTCATTCCTTCCATACACCTGAAATTTTTCCTTTATACAAAACTTCACACAATCTTTATTAGCAACATTAGTGCACTCAAGATAATAAGTCTTTAGATTCAGTTCTAGCACCAATAAACTTCCATTAGAACACTAGCTACTGTATCACTTCTCTCAAAAATCTCAATTCCCCAAAAGAACTCAAAAAGGAACCAACAAGAAGCAAATGCAGAAAATGGCAGAAATCTGTCAAAACAGACCAGCAGGTAAAGACAAATTTTTTCGAAGACCTTGTGTTGCTGAAATCAAAAAGTGTTGAACTAACGTAAGTTAGATAACAACCTGCGGCAGAAGCACAAAACTTTACGCCTCAAAAAGACGTTCAGAGATTTTATACGAATGTTTACGGTGAAGCAGAGAAATCTGTTTCGGGACAGCAACTTTTCCAATCATTACTTCTTTCTCATTAGAGGTTACTCTTGGCACAAACACTACAAAAAATTAGTCACATAGAGACGTTATTTATTAGACGTTTTGTATCCTCGTCTCTATGTGAAAAACTAACAGTGCATTAAGACGTTTCCTAAGACGCTTCCCATGTCATCCCAAAATAATATGCACAATCAGGTTTGAAGTCTAGCATCGCACGTATCCCCATCAGATCCATTCTCCCTTTGCCAAAACCTAAGCCGCCGCCACATCTTCTCAATTCTCCGCCTCTCCCTCCATTCCAAAAATAATCTCTCCATCTCTCTCCTTGAATTCCCCCTCTCATCCTCCCAGTCTCCAGCTCCTTTGATTTCTGCATGGCGATGTCGTGTCTCCCGCCGCTCGTTGGCGGCGCCTCTGCGCGACGGCCTCGGCTGTTATTTTCCTCGGGGATGAAAATGTTTGTCGATCAATCCCAACCCTGCGGGGACCTCCCGTACCCCAGCAACGAGATCCACATCAGCCAACTCTCGCTGTCCAGCGAGCGGGGCCAGCACATCACGCGTTTCTCCGCCGACGCGAGCTCTAGAGCAAGGCCCGCCTTCCCACCCCAGGCTTCACCGGCTCTTCTTGATTTCCAAGTTTTGCTCCCCAACAGCTACCGCTCGTCATTGTTTCTATGTAAAATTAGTGTACATGTGAATGATTTAAAGAATATTTGATTAATATTCGACTATGCTTTCAGAGTTTTTGACACACAGAAGCTCTTTTGAGTTGTATGTTGAGTGTATGAGCGAGCACTGAGGTTGGCGTCATTATTTCAGTTCCGTCAGACAGAACAAGGAACAACTGGTATTTTTACGATCATGCAGTACTCCCTTTGTCCCAAAATAAATGACTTGGATTTGTCTAGATTCGGATGCAGCTAGACGTATTTTAGTATCTAGATACATAGTAATCTAGACAAATCCAAGTGACTTATTTTGACAAAGGGAGTACATCACAGCTATATCAGAAAAACTAGTAACTAATTCAAATCTAAGATTTTCGTACAAGGTTGAATGAAAGCAAGATGTGACAGCAGTTACAGGACTAGTGGACAGATGACACCTGGACTTGTTGCAGATTCTTTGCATGCCTTGATTATGTGATTCTTGCATTGTGTTGTTGCACGATTTGCAAGGAGAGTCACAATTAAACTGGCCTCGTCCTTACTGTAACTTACTCGACCTGATATTATTAGTTGGAGTTTGATGTTTTTTGTTTGGAATAATTTACAAACTTGAGCACTTTGTCATGGCTGGAAAAATTGATATCGAAATATCCATTTTCAGTGAAACAGAACATTTTCCATCTGCTCACTTTTGTATGGAAAATGTTTGAAGAGCTAGTTAGGCAATTCTTGGTATACTAGCCTTCAAATTTGATATTTGGATTAACTTATATGCTGAAATTTTAATTGATTCTAACCATTGTTTTTCTTGCAAAGTTCGTGGAGCAGAATCAGCTGAACTGGTCGCTGAGCAGCAAATTTCTCATCATGTAAAGTTCAATCCGTGCAACTTTCTTTTTCCTGGTCACTTGGTTTCCTCTCTAGCCTTTCTTTAAAATTTGATCTGATGCTGGAATTTGCACTTAAATGTTCTGATGCATAGTTATTTTTCAAGGTCTTGCCCATGTTAACTTACATATGGTTTGAATGCTCTGCAGGGCATTGGAGGACTGAAAAGACATGTACATATGTAATGAACGGGGACAACAAAGATATTGGATGCCTGCAAATAGGAAGTTCATAGATAGATTATACTATGTAGATAAAATTTTATGTAAACATGTATGATTGTTCCAGTTTTATTTGCCGTTTGTGGGTGCTTCAAACTGTTGTAAACTTAATTACTTTTCCACAAGCTACTATTTTTTCTTGAACTTATGTATGAACAACACAATTTTGTATGTGTAACACCTTCATCAAGAATATGTGAAACATCTTTTAATTAGTACGTGAAGAACATAATTATCAAAATTGTTTCAGTTCTACAAGCTACAACAATACGTCAATAAAAAGGAAAATTAGGCCTCAACTTCCCTAGCTTGAGGCATATCATGGCCCTCAATTTACTATTTGAGACGCAATTGTGTCGTCACTACGGATGGTAGAGACGACATGCAAATCTATATGTGAAAGCGTCATTAGACTCGTAGAGACGTGATACAAACGTCTCATCTCTTTGTAAGCACGCCACCAAAGCGTCCCTATGATCTTTGAGACGGTGCATAAGAAGACGCTCGTGGGACGCTTTATAGGTACGACTCTATGGTGGCTTAGAGATGAAATAAAACGTCTCAAACCCTTATATTTTGTGTCTCTACATGACTGATGTGTTGTAGTGAAAAAGCAAATAAAAAGGATAAGGAGCGGTTATTACTGAAGTAATAACTTCTAAGACTCATCTAAAACTTTTGGGTTGTCTCCCAATAAGTACTTTTCTTTAACGCCTTTAAGTTAGGCATACGAAGCAAGAAGAAGAATCAAGTGTTCTCAAATGAAGAAGCATTAAGACAAAATTTTGTTTTCATAAGAGAGGCAAAAGAAATATTCTCTCTCTTCTTAGGGAAGTGTTCTATACCTTTGTTGAGTGGGAGTTGATATTTAATGGTGCCTTCTTTCATATCAATAGTGGCACCAACAGTTCTAAGAAAAGGTCTTCCCAAAGTAATAGGACAAGAAGCATTGTATTCAACATTCAAAACATAGAAATCAATGGGGACATATGCATTGTTAACCACAATAAAAACTTCATTAAGACTCCCCATGAGTTTCTTTTTAGCATTATCATCAAGTGGGACATTCAAATAACAATCTTCAAGTGGTGGAAAATCAAGCATATCATAAATCCTTCTAGGCATAATAGAAACACTACTATCAAGATCACATAAAGCTTTGAAATCAAAATCATTCACTTTCATATTAATGATGGGTTCCCAACCATCTTCTTATTTTATAGGAATAGAAGCTTTATGTTTCATCTTTTCTTCTTTAATCTTTATGAGAGCATCAGTAATGTGCTTTGTAAAGGCCATGTTCATAGCACTAGCATTAGGACTCTTAGCAAGCTTTTGTAGAAACTTAATAACTTCAGAGATATTGCAACCATCAAGATCAAAATCAAATTTATCATCTAAAGTAGTAGAACTATTACTAGCCTCAACACTAGTGGTGGTGATAGTGGAAACACTAATGTTTCTAGCAATTTCATCTTCTCTTTCCCACTTAGCATGTAATTCAGCTAATAGTCTAACATTTTCATCAATTCTAACTTGTATAGCTGATGTCTACGCACTTATATTCTTGTAGACAGTTGTTGGGCCTCCAAGTGCAGAGCTTTGTAGAACAACGACAAGTTTCCCTTAAGTGGATCACCCAAGGTTTATCGAACTTAGGGAGGAAGTGGTCAAAGGTATTCCCTCTCAAGCAACCCTGCAATCAAGATACAAGAAGTCTCTTGTGTCCCCAACACACCCAATACACTTGTCAGGTGTATAGGTGAGGGGAATATGCCTGAGAGGCAATAATAAAGTGGTTATTATCTTATTCCATGTTTATGATAAATGTTTATTTTTCATGCTATAATTGTATTAATTGGAAACGTTAATACATGTGTGTTTAATAAACAAAATACAAAGTTCCTAGTAATGCCTCTCATATAAACTAGCTCGTTGATTAACAAGATGATCAAGGTTTCCTGATCATGGACATTGGATGTTGTTAATAACGAGGTCACAACATTGGTGGAATGATGTGACGAACATTCATCTGAAGTACAGCATTATGATCAGAGTCATTATGTTTATATTGCTATAACATCATACGAAGTAATCTTAGTCCTTAGACCATGAGATCATGTTAATTGCTAACACCGAAAGAGTATCTTGATAACATCAAACGTCACACCGTAATAGGGTGACTATAAAGGTGGGTTCAGTGCTACGAAGGTGTTATGTTGAGGCTCATGTATCAAGAGTGGGATTTGTCCATCCCGATGATGGATAGATATACTCTGGGCCCTCTCGGTGATATCACATTGAAATAGAATGCAAGCAAGTGATGTGATCACTAGAATGTTATATCACGGGAACAAGAAAAGAGTGCATGTCGGTAACGAGATCAAACTAGGTATTTGGATACCGATGATTGAATCTCGGACATGTAATATATCGCGAGACAAAGGGATTTAGTTACGACGTTAAAGGTTCACACGGTCACAAGAGTCATCGTTGAATATGTGGGAGTCAGTACGGATCTCAAGGTCCTGCTGCTGATTATTGATCGGAGAGGGGTCTCGATCATGTCTGCATTATTCGCGAACCGTAGGGTGACACACTTAAGGGATACCGACACCATTTAGGAGCAAATATGTTTCAGATAAAGATTAAGAAAGCGCTGGAATCATTTCGATGGAAACCGAAATTGTTATGGGTGAAATTGCAGAAACTGGTTCTGCATGTGATATTGAAATGTTGTAGGGATTTTTAGTTGAATGTTTGTTAATTAAAGTAATTAACAAAATTCTGGATAAAATAAATAAAAGTGTTTTATTTAATGAGAGCTTGCATTAAATTTAGTGGAAATTTAATGCATGTGAGTGGACATGAGTGGAGGTGTGTATTTATGTGATTGGGAGCTCCACCCACATGAATAAGGGAGAGGTGGGGGCACCCACCATGGCCGGCGCCATGCCCCCTTGGGCTGCCCCCTCCCCTATATAAGGATCACCTCCTCCTCCTATCCTCTGGCACCACCTCCTCGTGAAGGTTCTCTTCTCCCTCTAGTTATTCCCCATGGTCTCGGATTAGCGAGGTAGATGTTCCCGATGGCTTTATCTAGAAATGAGTTGCTGCTTCCGCTGCATCGCTGGAGCGAGGAGGTGGTGGTTGTTCGGTGGACCGAACGTGTGTGCGATCACGGATGCACCGCTACTTTGCGGTGCTGGATTTGATGGTGCTGGACCTGATGGTGTTGGAGCTGCTGGACCTGAAGGACTTCATCACGATCTTGAGATCGGCAAGTGTACGACTACATCATCCACGTGTTCCAACTCGTTAACAAAGCTTTGTTATCTTCGAGGGTAAGTTCTCTATGGATGTATATCCATCCTTTGCTTGTATCTAGTAGATAGATCTTGGCGTATAGTTCCCATCGTAGGAAAATTTTTGTTTTCTATGCTGCGAACCCAATAGTGGTATCAAAGCCTGATCTATGCGTAGGTGCTTTGCACGGGTAGTACACATATGTTTATATGTGGGCGATGATGATCATGTTATTTCATCTTCTATGTATTTTGGATATTGGTGGCATAGTGGGATGAAGCAGCCCGGACCAACCTTACATGTCATCGTACATGAGACCGGTTCCACGACTGACATGCAACTAGTTTTGCATAAGTGGCTAGCGGGTGTCTCTCTCTCCTACTATAGTCAATATCTGATTTACAACGAGTTGCTAATAACTTGGTTATCCTCGTTGTGGTTCATGTTCGTAGGTAAGATTGGTTCTATCTCCGAAAGCCCTAAGCCACGTAAAACTTACAATTGATAAATTAGAGGCGTCTAGTTTAGATCGTTGCTGGACTAGTGTCTTGATATGGTATTGTTGTAAGTAGATGTATGATAGATACTCTTACAACACACTTAACGTGTAAGTTCCATAGACCTTGGCCTTACACACAAATGAATGATAGATATCATACCACGATGCAAATGATAGAGATCAAATGCATGGACCATATCATCTCACTTTACACGTTAGATGTTTGCATCTTATATTGCTAGTTTGGCGCTTTTGGTAGCATCATAAGATGATCCCTCATTTAGATATCAAGATAAAATGTGTTCTTCCTTAAGTATGCACCGTTTTATGGATCGTGTTTCGAGACCTCACGTGATGATCGGGTGTTCTCGACTCTACGCTTTCATACGAAGGGTGTAAGACAGTTTTACACACGCGAATACTAAGGTTCTTACTTGGAGAGCCTAGCATGTACATACATGGCCTCGGAACATGGACCGAAAGGTTAAGCATGAGTCATATAGTTGATGTGATGCCCATATTGATGCTCGCCTTTGAAGCTACACCGACTCATGTGATGATCGGACTTGGTGTAGTGGATTTGGTTCATGTAATCACCAAAAAGGCACGAGGGATGTCGTTTTTGAGTGGGAGTTCATTTCTAATTTGGATTAGTCGAACTCAATTTGTCATAAACTAAATCAAAGTGAATTTTCATAATTTGTTGTAGTCATTGGCATCTGTTCACTACCTTATGCATAGTTTTAATTGAGATAATAGAACTATAGAATTCTGGATATTTACTTTACGAACTGGTATCGTATTGTTTTGAATGTCAATTTAAAGTTTAGAAGTCCTATTGCAAACTTTCAGCAAACTCTATTTACTCCATGAAGTTTAATAAGTAGTATTAAATCAAGAGTAAGAATTCCAATGTTAGTATCTAAAGTATCATGTTTGCCTCCATGATTATTGATATTCAAAAGTTGTTTTAATATCAAGGTTATCTAGGAGCTGAAAGAATTGTTTCAGGAACCATCATGTGTGGAAGATATTGTGATATCTAAAACAATGTTTTTGGTTGCATTATGATAGAGTATAATTTAGAAAAATACATGTTCTCATATTGTATGAGAATTTGTGAAGGATGGAGATGCTAGGCATCCAGATCTCCCAAAAAGGTGTTGGGAACTAACATTATACTCGCGATTCTTCCTTATAGGCTATCGTAGCTTGATCATGAAAGTTGTCATGATAAGGATGAATAGTAGATGTAAGTAAAATGTTTACTACACTAATAGATTACTAAAGACCGGATTTTTGAAAGAACACCAAACATTTGATGATGGTGATCCACTTCAAAGTGCAAGTCCAAAGGTATTAGTATTTGGCTATATACGCTTTGTACTATGTGTCATGTAAATGACACCACTATTGATGTTGATAGATTCTTTTAAAAGAAAAGGAATTGTTGAAAGAGAATCTATAAAATATTTGGCATAAAAGAAAAGGTTGGAGATGTCCAATTTAGGCATATAGAAGATATACATGTTATGGCTGTATTCCTTGCTTGTTAAACAATGTGGTTGTAAGGTATTGGGTACCGGTATTGGATACCGAATTGGTTGGTGTGAAGTGTCATATGGAACAACACAATTCATAAACTGCAACGGCCTAAGTAACTAGCAAGAGAATAAGTGATGATGTTCATCAAAAACAAATAAAGTGTTATTGTGTTTTTTCGTTGTCGTCAAACCTAGCGTTCAAGATTTGTTTTAATAATTGTTATTTTGTTTCGGTATTATGAGAACGATGGTTGTTCAAATAATTACCATATTCCATAAAGGATGGATGAACTTTTACAAATCTAGTTGGAGAAATCACATCCATAAACATTATTGCTAAAATGTCGTAAGACAAATGATTGGAAGATCACTTATGAAGTGACATCGCTGTTTGAATTATATTGGAAAGTAAACATGAAGAAAATCCATGTTGATGGATTTTTGGGGTCTTTTGATTTTGATCAATTGACGCTTGTGAAACTTTCCTTGAGATAATTGAAACTCCATCCATAGGCCAAAGAGGAACGGATGACTAATTTATTGGATATTATGCATGTTTATGTATATAATCCATTATGTGTAGCCATATGCGATGGATCTTTTGGCTTCATATGCTTTCTCTAGAAATTTGAGTGAATATATCTATATATTTACTTAATAAGGAAGAAGTATGAAACATTTGAAAATTGTTCAAAGACTTTCAAGATGAAGTGAAAAATCATTGTAACAAGAAAATAAAAGAGTTTATGATTTGATCATAAAGGAAGATATTTGAGTTACAGGTTTAGAAAAACACCTAAGATTTTAGGAATTGTTCCATGAATTTGCATTTCCCGATAAACCACAGGAGTATGGTATGTTTAAGAGATCAAATCAAACCTTGTTTGACATGGTAAGATAAAAGGTGTCATTTATAAAACTGCCATTAGGTTTTAAGGATTAAAGCTTTAGAGACTACCGCTTTTACACTGAAAAGAGCACCATCGTGATCCGTTGAAATGACACCATATGAGTTATAGTTTGGGATAAAACCCGAATTTTCTTTTCTTAAATTTTGGTATGCTATGCATAAGTAAAATGTTTACAACCAAATTCAGATAAGCACGTCTTTGTAGGTTATCCCAAAGAATTTGTTGGGAATTCCTCCATAACACCGAGGACAAAAGAGTTTGTCGCTTAGAACGTCAAGTTTCTTGAGAAGGAATTTTTCGTGAAAAGTTAAGTGGGAGGACAATAGAACTTTGATAAGGTTGTTGAACCTTAGCTATATGTGCTAAGTAGCGCAGCGCCGGAAAGTGTCCCAGTGGCGGCCACAATGCTCATGGCTCCCGTGATTACAAAGAGTGTGATCTTGGAGATTAGAGATCCTATTGAACCATGTGGGTCGGTAAGAATCAAATAGTAAGATTTGAAATAGAAGTCGTTATTGTTTTGACAATAATGAACCGATTGCATGCAAAGAAGCGATGATGGGCCCTGACTCCATAAAATGACTGGAAGTCATAGAATCCATGATAGTATCCATACACGAGAAATCTATTTTCTGAACTTGGAAGACCCTCTAGAAAGGCGTGAAGCCTATCGGTCGTGTTTGGATCTATAAAGAAATAGACATGGATGTTTACATCTATGAAATAGTCGACATGTCGGAAAGAATTTACGACAATGTTCAAGGAGTTGACTATGACAAGATTTGATCTTTCATAGCGATATTTTGTCTTGACGGATTAATGTAGCAACCACTACATATAATTTGGTATATGGTAGTTGAATAAACAAAACAAGGTTCTTCTAATAGAATGGTTACCTAGGACGTGTACAT
Source organism: Avena eriantha (assembly GCA_910589775.1). Taxonomy (NCBI): domain Eukaryota; kingdom Viridiplantae; phylum Streptophyta; class Magnoliopsida; order Poales; family Poaceae; genus Avena; species Avena eriantha. The sequence goes on from OU342741.1 coordinate 105,782,294, forward strand.
GACACAGTCCGAAGGGTTTTGTTAATTCAAAGGGTGCTAAAAGGGCATGCAAACTTCAATAGTTGAAGTGAGCATAGCGGAGTTGGAATCTTCACCATGATGAAAATGTTAAAGGAGTTTAATTTCATTGGAGACGATGAAGATGCTTGCATTTGCAAGAAATTAAGTGGGAGCGCTGAGACAAATTTCCAATACATTATGCAGAGTACATATTGTTGATTGGAAATGATGTATCTTTTATTGACACAAGTTAAGAATTTGCACCCGTCTCGCGCATCACTGCTTACGAAGAAGCATTCGCCAAGATTGAGGATTGGTTAGAGTTCCAACTCACTTGCAAAATATACGACGATAATGAGCTCGTTTCCATAAATAAAGGAATGAAGATGTCCAAAATTCTTTCTTATTACCCCTTTTAGTATTCGATTTGCTGAGCTAAATAAATAGAAAAAGATAGAAATACGGCTTTCGCAGAGGAAGTAATGAGAGCCATAAATAGGAATCCGAAATTCTTTCTTATTACCCCTTTCAGCACTACCATGCTGAAAACATGTGTTTTTCACATTTCATACTTCTCAATTCTTATTTATTCAAGGGTTCGTATGTACTGAGTGACTCTAGGTCTATTCAGATGCAGCTTCAAGAGAGCTTTATTCGGCCTTTTTTGTATGACCGTCTTCCCTTCCTGTCTATCTCCTTCGGTCAGGTAGTTCTGCTTCCGATGCCGGAGGAGCAGGGTGGGATAGAAGGGTAGTTTCTGAGTTCGAGATGTCTGAGCTTGGAGGTTCCGCTTCTCTAATGTGATAATAAAGCAACAAGCAACGCCGCTCCCGTGCGCTCATCCCTTGCTTGTTCTTGAGCGCTAGTCATTCATCCCGCCGCTGGGTTCTTGGGATATCTTGATTCTCTTTATGATGATGTAAGGGTCGGCAACAATGAATAAGGAATCGATCGGAAGTTTGCGCCAATCGATTTTCTGTAGGAGTAGGAGGTAGCGTCATTAAAATAGGATTTCGATGAAAGACTTAGGCAAAACCGGAATATTTGGCATCAATGTCTATGTGGATAGATTGAGGCGCTAATATGGTTATGCCAGACATACATATATAAGATATTGAAAAGGTTCAATATGGAAACAACAAGAAAGGTTCTTGCTGCATGGAAAGAATTGTATCAAGGTTCAAGTGTTTCCACAGTTCTTGAGTAAAATCACATGAATATTTTGATCGATTATACCATGATATGTATATATCCAAATATGTCCTATGCTCTAAATGTTATGAGCACATACCAGAATGATTCATAAGATGATCATTGGGCGATAGTAAAGATATTCTTATGACCTTTGGAAGAACTAAGAATATATCATGTATAAGTGACAAATAGTTAAAGGTAGTTCATTGTAAAGTGTTACAGTGATACTAGTTTTGTCATGAGATACAAATTAAATTTATCTCAATTTAGACTATGGGTGGCACAATGTAATGGAAAGGATGTTCCATGATGGAATTGGATGAGTTCCAAAGTTGAGACATTGTGACGGATACTACAACAAAAGGCTAAGTATATGACTGCTATAGTAGCAGCAAAGGAGGGCACTTGTGTTAAGTAGTTTGTTATCAAACTAGGTGTGGTTCAAAGTGGGCTAATACTATGAAGATATATTGTATGACAATAATATCAACATATTTTAACCCGAATGAACTAAAGGTCTCACCAAAGGACCAAATTTATACAATGCCATCTCATTTGAGAATGAGTGATGCGTAGAGACGCAAAGACATGCAAATACACACGGACCTGAAACTGTCAGATCCGAAGACTATGTTAACCACTAGAAATTGCATATATGCAACACCAGAAAGTCATAGGTGTTCAATACGTAGAGTTTTTTAAACTAGATTATTGACTCTAGTGCAAGTGGGAGACTAAAGGGAATACGCCCGAGAGGCAATAATAAAGTGGTTATTATCTTATTCCATGTTTATGATAAATGTTTATTTTGCATGCTATAATTGTATTAATTGCAAACGTTAATGCATGTGTGTTTAATAAACAAAATACAAAGTTCCTAATAATGCCTCTCACATAAACTAGCTCGTTGATTAACAAGATGATCAAGGTTTCCTGATCATGGACATTGGATGTTGTCAATAACGAGGTCACAATATTGGTGGAATGATGTGACGAACATTCATCCGAAGTATAGCATTATGATCAGAGTCATTATGTTTATATTGCTATAACATCATACGAAGTAATCTTAGTCCTTAGACCATGAGATCATGTTAATTGCTAACACCGGAAGAGTATCTTGATAACATCAAATGTCACACCCTAACAGGGTGAGTATAAAGGTGGGTTCAGTGCTACGAAGGTGTTATGTTGAGGCTCATGGATCAAGAGTGGGATTTGTCCATCCCGATGACGGATAGATATACTCTGGGCCCTCTCGGTGATATCACATTAAAATAGCTTGCAATCAAGTGATGTGATCACTAGAATGTTATATCACGGGAACAAGAAAAAAGTGCATGTCGGTAACGAGATCAAACTAGGTATTTGGATACCGATGATTGAATCTCCGACATGTAATATATCGCGAGACAAAGGGATTTAGTTACGACGTTAAAGGTTTACACGGTCACAAGAGTCATCGTTGAATATGTGGGAGTCAGTACGGATCTCCAGGTCCTGCTGCTGATTATTGATCGGAGAGGGGTCTCGATCATGTCTGCATTATTCGCGAACCGTAGGGTGACACACTTAAGGGATACCGACACCATTTAGGAGCAAATATGTTTCAGATAAAGATTAAGAAAGCGCTGGAATCATTTCGATGGAAACCGAAATTGTTATGGGTGAAATTGCAGAAACTGGTTCTGCATGTGATATTGAAATGTTGTAGGGAGTTTTATATGAATGTTTGTTAATTAAAGTAATTAACAAAATTCTGGATAAAATAAATAAAAGTGTTTTATTTAATGAGAGCTTGCATTAAATTTGGTGGAAATTTAATGCATGTGAGTGGACATGAGTGGAGGTGTGTATTTATGTGAGTGGAAGCTCCACCCACATGAATGAGGGAGAGGTGGGGGCACCCACCATGGCCGGCGCCATGCCCCCTTGGGCTGCCCCCTCCCCTATATAAGGAGCACCTCCTCCTCCTCTCCTCTAGCACCACCTCCTCGTGAAGGTTCTCTTCTCCCTCTAGTTATTCCCCATGGTCTCGGATTAGCGAGATACATGTTCCCGGTGGCTTTATCTGGAAAGGAGTTGCTGCTTCCGCTGCATCGCTGGAGTGAGGAGGCGGAGGTTGTTCAGTGGACCGAACGTGTGTGCGATCACGGATGCACCGCTACTTTGCGGTGCTGGACTTGATGGTGCTGGACCTGATGGTGTTGGAGCTGCTGGACCTGAAGGACTTCATCACGATCTTGAGATCGGAAAGTGTACGACTACATCATCCACGAGTTCCAACTCGTTAACAAAGCTTTGTTGTCTTCGAGTGTAAGTTCTCTATGGATGTATATCCACCTGTTGCTTGTATCTAGTAGATAGATCTTGGCGTATAGTTCCCATCGTAGGAAATTTTTTATTTTCTATGCTGCGAACCCAACAATAGGTGCACTAGTTCGGCGAAGAGATAGTGAAATACAAGTGGTATAGATAATTATAAGTGGAAACGGTGATAGAAAAATAGCTTGATGGCATGGAAAAGACTAAAGGCAAACTGAAATAAAGATAGAAGCAAGCAAACATGTAACAGATCTAATAGCAAACGGTGTTTCAGTGCTTAGAAACAAGGCCTAGGGATCATACTTTCACTAGTGAACACTCTCTCATATAAATATCTTCTCTTTATGATACTACTCTTAACTACTCTCTGGTTGAACACTCTAATCGATGGTAGGGCTATAACAACACACCTCAAAGTAAGCCTTTCCCATCTAGATAACCCCACAGTGTCACCTTGAGCTCTAGATGGTTCGAACAAACACCACAATTTCATAGAGACATCCAACTCCAAATATAACTCATAACAAGTATTTGAAATATCTAGCCTAAGTGCCACCATGGTGTGCACGCTGTCACTTTCACACACATGGGGAGAGCAGAGATCTATTAAAGCACTTGAGTAGCAAGGTAGATCTACTTGATTACAAAGCTCATGATCACAATCTGATCATGCATAGAGAGAGAGATGAACACATAGCTACCGGTAGAACCCTTAGCCTCGAGAGAGAACTACTCCTTCCTCATCATGGGAATCAACAATGGTGATGGAGATGGTGGTGGAGATCAATGGAGATGGCTCCGGGGGCACTTCCCCATCACGGCAGGGTGCCGGAACAAAGACTTTCTGTCCCCCGAATCTCCCCTTCGGTGGCGGCGGCGCTCCGGAACTTTTCGTGGCTGCAGGCTTGATGATTTAGGTTTTTTGCATCGGGAGGCATCTTATAGGCGAAGAGGCAAGGTCGGTGGGCGGCCAGGGGGCCCACACCACCTGGTGGCCTGGCCAAGGCTAGCCCGCGCCACCATATGGTGTGGCCACCTTGTGGCCTCTCTCCGTCTCTCCTTCTGGCTCCGTGAGTCTTCCGGGAAAATAACGACTTTGGCTTTTGTCCCATCCAATTCCAAGAATAGTCATTTTCTGACTTTCCTCGAACCAAAAACAGCAGAAAACATGCAACTGGCCCTGTGTCTCTTTTTAATAGGTTAGTCCAAGAAATCATATGAAAAGTACTCCAAAGTGTGGACAAAACATAAGAAAGTAGATAAAACCAAGCATGGAACATCAAAAATTATAGATACATTTGCAATGTATCAACATCCCCAAGCTTAACTCCTGCTCGTCCTCGAGTAGGCAAGTGATAAAAAGAAAGAATAATTTTTGAGGAGACATGCACCATCATAAACTTGATCAAAGTATTTATAAAACATTCAAAGCTGGGATCATAGTACTTCAATCATAACATGGAAGACAAAGTTCTAGCAATAAGACAAAGAAACTATGTTGTAACATGAAAAGGCACAAACAAAAGATTCATGAATAACAATGCTTTGCAAGACGTTTGTTTGTTTCATATAAAGAAAACATAGCATAGTAGCATTCAGGTTGTCCCTCATAGAGTAGCAAATATAAATGCATAGGACACCTTCAAAGTTCATAAGAGTGACTAGATACAAATAGTTTAAAACAAGCAATATCAAAGCTATGCATCAATCAACAAGTCTTGGGACAATGCACATAGAACTAAGAATGGCCACTATGCTCTCAAAGTAGGTGCATAAAGATAGAAGGTGGAGACTCAACAAAAAAGTAAAAGAAAGGCCTTCATAGAAGGAAGCAGGGATTCAAGTTTCATAAACAGCTTCCAAAAATTATGGTACTTATTAGCTTTCAGCTCTCATTACCCCTATCATAAGCATCTTGAAGTGATTAAGGTTAAAGTGAACAAACTATGGAGTATATGCTTGACAAATTATAAGTTGGAAATCTCATGTCCCTTGAATACGAGGGCCGCTCCTCATGCTACTTAAGTTTAGTCATCGGTAAGTTCTTGTCATCGTGAGTACATGTGTATCATAGAGAACCGCCAACGGGGTACCCCTTGCCCGATGATACAGAAGAATCCCCATATCAAAATGACAAGGCAAGCAGACAATAAGAATCTTAGCAATCTTCTTATTTATCATGGGAATATGGTGGTTTTTTCTCTCTTTCCTCGTTTCATAATCTCTTTTTTTCTCTTTTTTCTCAATATCTGACTCTTTTTTTATAAGACTATCACAAATGCCCATGCATTGCTACGGGATGATCTTGATTGAATACAACTATTTTGAAACCCTGACGGAGCCGTCCGAAAAAAAAACCAATTCACATGTGTCTCATTCAACAAGATGGGAGCCTTAGGATGTAGAAGAAGCATCTTCACCAACTGTCTATCTATCATCAAACCCCCTTATTTCCATTATTTGTATTAAATCATCCCATATAACAACACTGTATCAAAAGCTTTATTCAAGTATAGCTTGAAAAATGTGGGTTATGCGTGTGTTAAAAAACAAGATTGGTCCTCGTTCACAATCATTTAAATTAGTCTAAGGATGTTTTTAGTTGCTTCCCAAATATCAATGTCGGGAAGGGAGCAAGACAGCAAATCAAGGTGAATTATGTCCTGATACAGCTGTAAGAAATCAATGTCCGTCCACGTCCGAGTCCTCTGTACATGTCCGTGAGTATATTCTGTTTAGCTTTTTGTGAGTGATGCAGAGTATTTTCCCTCCCTGTCTTGCCGTTACTGAATTTGTATGAATCAATGTTTAAACTTTTTACTTCAGCATGGGACGGACTAAGAAATCAAGGCTCTCATCTACCCAATTCATGAAGGAAATAGTACTAAACTTGTTTGTGGCTGCAACGTCTTAACCAACTTGTTAATATTTGTTCCCACAAGCTTAATTTTTGAACAAACGGTCTGAGCCGCACAACTCAAAGGCTCGAATGAATTCTAGGTATCAGTTGCGTGTGGAGGGGAATGAGTAATCTGAATTCGACCAGCAAGGGTTAACCTCAATCCTCGGACTCGGAGGCGGCCTAGCGCGCAATCGGGCGATCTGCAGCAGTGGCGGAGTATAGTTCCTCTAGCTTCTCTGACTCACCTGTCTCCTACTCATAATCAAAAAATACAAATATGCATGTGTAGAATATGAAACCCTGCGTATAGGTATCAGGCATCTCACGATTTCAGACAGTCATATGAATTATGAACACATGGTCTGAATAAATATGTTATCTCCACATCCAAGAATCATGTGAAAGAACTAAACCAGAAAGAAGAATACGTACATAGAACAAAGTTGTCAAGACAAGAATAACAAATCGTTTGCGGATTATCCCAACACTGAACTTACATACGTTAAATTCAGGGACAACCTCCTAGTGCATGCATGAGAGACATGCATCAAAATCGAAGCGTGTTGAGAAGGTGAACGGCTGCTCTGTAATTCTGTCATGATTCTTTCAATTTCCAACCTTGGCGCCGCCGCTCATGGCCGTATGATATGCTTGGAACAGTCATGTCATCGCTACTCCTCCGCTGTATTAACCATCTAGGGATAGCCTCATCTGCTAGAGTAAACATAAATGCTTGACTGCGTGTTGAAAAATTAGAACAGATTAAAAGTAAAACTGGAGAGAAACAAATTCATAGATGGCCTGCAATTTCCTGTATCAAAAGAGCAGGAGATATGAATACATCTTTTCATATTGAACAATATGGGCCAGGGGCTAGGAAAATTTAACCTTACTCAACTATCTTCATCCCGTAGTTGTTGGAATTACCTGCTGGTTGCCATGGTCATGGCCGATGTTGCTGGAGAGGAGAGGTCGACAACATGAGTTATTCAGTAATCGAGACCCTTTTTAATTACGAAAGTTTTGGTGACCGATTGGCCAGACTTGATCACTCAAGGCAGGAGCACAGGGAGCACGAATGAGGAGGTGATCTCTGACTGAAATCCCTCGTGTGAGTTGTGGAAGCTCAGCGGAGGAAGCGCAAGAGTGAGCAAAGTAGGCAAATAAGGGACATAGGCGCCGCGACTTAAAGACACCACTCCCACGGTGGCAACATCGCTCTGCCTTCAGCCCCGTCCAATCCCCTTCAGATATCCCGCCGGCACCGGCCATCTACGAGGCTGAGCTCGTCGAGGAGGTCCCCGAGATGGCCCATACAAACCCTTCCTCGATCCCGACAGCGCTGCCCTCCAACCAACTTCATAAGACTCGCCCTCTCCACCCCTTCCGTGAGACAGAGCTGTCAAGGAGCGCAGCTGCCGGTAAGAGTACGTCCCCCTCGTCATCGCCGATCATACCGCCCACCCATCTCCCCTCAGACTCGCTTGAGACGCCACCTTCTATCCAAATTCTTTCATCCCCAATTGATGCAAGATTGCAGCCGGATCTCGGGCAGCCGGAACTCACTCGCTGTAAACCTGGCCTGGACCAGGGCGGTGCCGGGAGCCCTGCAACGTGGCAGCGTGGCCTCAGCCCTTCCCCTGCATCCCGATCGAACGAGAGGGGAAAGAGACCGAAGGCGGCGCACCCCCGTTCTAGTGAACCGTCTCGCGTTTCGGGGACGCAGCCTGTGCGACCTGGTCGGGGAGGCAAGAGGGAGGGGAGGGGTTGCCATGGACGCCGACACGGAGGAAATCGTGGGAAACCAGCGGTGGAAGGAACACGGGATGGGGAGGCAAGAGGAAGGGATTGCGGTCGTTTTCTATTAAACCGATACGCTTCACTTACGGGTGGCATAAGGTGGGCAATTATCTACAAAACGATAGGGGTAAAATCGTCTAAAAAAGGCTGGTTGACAGAAGCGATCCTTACTTTATTATTAGGTATAGAAGAATGCTTCATAGACAGCTCATTATGGTTCAGGTTTCCACCATGAGAGCATGGATTAGACCAGCGGCCCAGGCGTTTCTCTAACACATATACATAACTCCATGGACTTACAAGCTCCCCTTTCATTTCACACCGACGACATCCATAGACAAAAGAGCATGATATCAACTAGGTATAAAGTACCAAGTGCAATGTTGAAAGCGTTCCCCGTGACAACATGGTTCTGCTAATTCCCAACAAATAAGTGCAAGCATATACAATATAGACGACACAATGGTTCAAGTTTATTAAGGGCAAGAAAAGTAAAGTGTCCCATGAAGTTCGTGAGAGCTTTAATCACTAGTTTTCTCATAATAAGTTTAATTCGGAAGGTAGATAAAAATATGGATGTACTTGGAATAACATATGCTAATAGGTAGGTATGGTGGACTCTTTGGAATAACTTGGTTTTAAGAGTCGGATGCATGAGTGGAACTCATACTTGGTTACGGAGGCTAGGAAAAGACTAGGAGCAACAAACTAAGAGAGCAATAATGGCCATAATCATGCAGAGCGACAAAAGATCATTGATCAAAGCATAAAGTTATACTACAAGTTGAAAACTAAAGGATCATAAAGGCTATGGTGACTTGGGATAGTCATAACATGGTGTGAGCATGCGCCAAGTCAACCCAAATAAAGCATCAAAGGAGAATACCACTATACTATGCTTTAAATATGCTAAAACAACGTATGATTCATCCAAGGCACATTAAGCAATATCAATTGTTTATAACAAGTCATGCTACAGCAAAGAATACTAAGTATAAAGCCAAAACAATATCAAGCATGGCATGACAAAGCATAGGCCACGGTCAAAAACAAGCTCTCTTTACCACATAAGCATGAACTTTTCTACTCTTTTCCAAAACAAACCAAACTATTTGAAAACCAATGTATGAAAGAGGGGGTCCAACCAATTTATTCAGAAAACTAAGCAAACCAAGCAAACGAAAAACCAAAACGAAAACGAAAAAGAAGACGCTCCAAGAACAACACAAGTGTGTATGAAACAATAAAAATGAAGTGTTTGGAAGAAACCTGGGATTTTTATTGATGAAGAAGGGGATGCCTTGGGCATCCCCAAGCTTTGACGCTTGTACTTCTTGGATATTTCTTGGGGTGACACGCGTGGCATCCCCAAGCTTGAGCTTTATGTGGCACCCCGCCAAAACCACTACTAGAAAATCGCGTTGTTTTTGTGCATTGCATCATCATGACCGCATGCTCATGTCATCATGCCACATTGCATTTGAGCATCCTCATGTCATCATGCATTTGTTTGTCTAAAACTATTTTCGAAAAGACTGTTTTTGTTTTCAAAACGCCCTGTCTTTATTTTAAATCAAAACCCCGGTCTCCGGATTATTTTGTTTCGTCTACCAACGGTTTGCAAAAGCCTCGTTTTTAATAAATAAAATATTTAAATTATTTTTGGAGGCAGCCAGCCAAGCCCGAAAGCCCAGCCGGCCACCTCCAGGTAAAATTCTACCTACCCTAGATCCCCCAAACCCTTTTCCTACCTAAACCTAGCCTACCCGTCCTTCCTCCACCAACCGGCCACATCACCTCCTCCACTCGCAGCGCGACACATCGCCGCGCTGGCCCGCCTGGTCCCACCACCTGCTCCTCCCGCTCGCCACCTGACCTCCACCCAGCCGCCCCCGCCAGCCCTCCACACGCCGCCTTCCCGGCCCACGCGTGGACACAGTCCCACCTGCCGCCAACCCCGCTCCAGGTCCACCCCCCTGCCGACAACCGCCTGGTCCACCTCCTCGTTCGCCCCTCTCTCTCCAACTCCCGCTCGCTCGTCGTACCTCCTCCCGCTCTCTGTCCCCAACCACCGCGCCACCCACCCCGATTCCCAAGTCCTGCCACCGGAGGCCCTCTCCTCCCCGATCCGTCCTCCTCGTTGCGGGTCCGCCGCCTGCGGCCACCCCAGGCATGCCCTGCTGGCCTCCTCCTCCTGCGGCCTTCCCCGGGACCAGGTCTGCCGCTGCCGTCGCTGCACCGAGCTCTCCCACCCCGCGGAGCCGCACCCCCGCCGTCGCCAGCTCCTCCCTGCGGCGCCCCGTCCGCTGCCGCCTCGTCCCCGAGCCAACCGCCCCGTCGCCATCGTCCCCGCGTGAGGCCCGCCGCCCACAGCTCGTGCCCTCCTCCGTGGCTGCCTCTGGCGCGTCACCGTCTCGCGGTCGAGCCCCTCCTGCGGCCCCGACCTCCCTGCAAGCCTCGGTCGCCGCGGTCCCCTACACCACCTCTCTCGAGCCGCTGACCTCCTCCTGGACGCGCTGTGCCCGTCCTCGCCCGAGCTCCCCGCCGCCACCTCGCGGGCTCCCTCCCCGGCGACTCCTTCCGCATCGAGCTGGCCGCGCTCTCTGCCCTGACCTGTTCTGCGGCCTCGCGTCGTTTTCCCTGGCCGTTATTGCAAGTACTTGTGTGTGTGCTAGGACGGTGGTGCTTGGTCTGCATCGTGTGTTGTAAACCTTTCTTCCACCGTGTGTTGGCATAACCTTCTCGTTGACCAGATCTGTGGAGTACCAAGTCCGACCCAACCACCTGCGCCTCATTCCAAGATCTTCGCCGGGGACGACAAGACCGACCCGAGTCAAGACCCGGGGAGGTATGCAAGACCACGACGCCGGACCCGAAGACCGAACCTCGACACGCCAAGGTCATCGACATGGAACGCCAAGCTCTCCTTCCCGTTTTCGAAGCCCGATCCGGGACGCCAAGATCTACTGCCCGGACGCCATGACCTTCACGGATCCGATGCCGAGAACCCAGAACGACAAGCGCTTCAGCATGGATACGCCAAGCACTTCTCCGCGGAACGCCAAGTTCTTCTTCCCGAACGCCAAGATCGACCCGATACGCGGACCCGACAAGATCGTCCCCAACCCGCCAAGTTCGCCTACCCGGACACCGTGCGACAAGATCTACTTCCCGGATCCGAAGACCCCGGTACCCGATCCACTCAAGTTCGCCATCGACGACAAGATCGACATCGTCCAGGGCGAATCCGATGCACCCCCGACGCCAAACCAAGTCCTTCTTCCCGGATGCGACAAGATCTACTTCCGTTGTCCGAGACCGATCCCGTCGAACCCTGTCGAACCCCGAACCCCTCGGAGCCCAAGTTCGCCGAACCCTAAATGTGATTCCCTATCCGAGACCCCCATTATTTTTATAATATGACATTACTGACTGTTGCATAATAAATGTTCATCTCGCATGCATATTATAATCATGCCGGATCTTCTGCCGTAGTATTAAATATTGCATCCGGTGTTTCTTCTAGTGTTTGCTTCTTCGCGGACTAGGCCGATGAGTTGATGCGAGTACCGACAAGTTATCCGAATATGATTCTCCGGCAGTGTTTCCCAGGTGAGCATTCTCCCTCTTTCTACCTATTTTGCATTTACAGTCTTTATTTCCTCCTGTTGATCTATTGCTATCCGTGTTGTGATGCTTTAGTGTTCCGTGCCAGATATATTCCTTGCAGCCAATATATTGCCTTGGACACCTCCTATTACCCGTTGCTTGATAGACAGCTGGCCCTGCGAGTCGTAGTTGCTTGCTCAGGTGTTGCCTCGCGTCGTCGATGTTCCACAGTTGTTGGGCGGTTGGCAAAAGTCTAATGGTGGTGTTGATCATGATTCTAATTACCGATTATTAATTAATGTTGTTGGTAGATTAATGCAGAGGCACCGGTGGGTAATAGACAATATTTGGTTCTTACCCGCTCACTAGTGTCCCCTAGGACCCGAGTTCTTGACACCTGTTCCGAGATTGAGCGTGCTAACCACAGGTGGGGTGTGTGGGCACCCCCATCGGCTTACTACCTGATTTCAAAGTACTGTATCGGGGCCACAAGTAGTTTGGGGCTTTATTACTATTCTGTACTTATGCCATGTTTACTGCTTTATTTAATTTGTGCGTGGAGCACCTGTACTGTTTTGGATCGCGCCATGTTTTCGCGGTATCGACAAGCCCAGTCACACTTTTCGGGTTCCCAGTCGTTTACAGCCATCGTCGCAAACCCTGGGTCCGTTTCGAAGCCGGCCGACTTCGTTGCGGGTAGCTTAGTGGGGTGGCCCCCATGTACTTGCTTTGGGTCTGGGAAACGTCATGACTTAGGCCCCGCCGACATACCGATGGGTGTATGTTAATTGATCTGGCAAAAAGGGTCGAAGTGCGTGTGGATACTTTGGTGCACCCCTGCAAGGTTAAATCTTTTCGAAAAGCCGTGTCCGCGGTTATGGACGACTTGGAGCACAGTTTCTCGATCATAGACAACTATAACTAAAGTTTACTATTATAATTTGACTTGTATGTGAGAAGACTAGTAAGTGGGATAACTGCCTTGGAAAGATTAAATAAAATTGCCAACCGTGTGAGTTTCCTCGGCTGGACTTCCTCGTTTGGTCTCGAGGGAAAATACCAGGATGGGTATGTTTGGTGTTAGTATCAGGTTGGATCCGAATAGGTCTTTCTTATCCCTCTCTAATAGCCGCCAGTATTACAGAGTCTCTATAGGTTGTTTAGTGCTGCTGCGCTGCCGCTTCAGTCCACCATACCTATGTAGGCGAGAGCCGCCGAATTCTAGCCTCGCCGTGTACTGGCCTCAGTACTGACGCTCCTCTTTTTCCCTTTGCCCTTTGTCGGCACCCCTTTTGTTTTAGCAGGTTCGACGCCGTTAGCAGGGTTACCCTTCCGGCTTGGCCTAGGCAGGGTTATGGACGCCATTGGTTATTCTTCAGAGCTCTTAGCCCCATTTGCATCTTGTCCATAGTCGGACGCTCTATCGTTTTCAAGGTGATTTGGATCTTTGTATTGTATATCTGTATTCTTGACTCGTTGAGTCACTGTTGTATATATAACCGTTCTGTGGGTCCCATCGAAGACTGTTGTGTAATGGTATTACTTCGTTTTCCACCCGCACGAAAGTGCCTAGTGGGCGTCCTTGAATCGTTTCTATGCGGGTTTGGTAGGAAGCGCTAAAACTTGCATAGGGCCGATTCAAGGGTGTTACACTTTAGTCCATTCTTCATCTCATTACTCATTCCTTCCATACACCTGAAATTTTCCTTCATACAAAACTTCACACAATCTTTATTAGCAACATTAGTGCACTCAAGATAATAAGTCTTTAGGTTCAGTTCTAACACCGATAAACTTCCATTAGGACACAGCTACTGAAGCACTTCCCTCAAAAAGCTCAATTCCCCAAAAGAACTCAAAAAGGAACCAACAAGAAGCAAATGCAGAAAATGGCAGAAATCTGTCAAAACAGACCAACAGGTAAAGACGAATTTTTTCGAAGACCTTCTGTTGCTCAAATCAAAAAGTGTTGAACTAACAAAAGTTAGATAACAACCTGGGGCAGAAGCAAGAAATTTCACGCCTAAAAAAGACGTTCAGAGATTTTACACAGATTTTTACGGTGAAGCACAGAAATCTGTTTCAGGACAGCAACTTTCCCAATCATTACTTCTCTCTCATTAGAGGTTACTCTTGGCACAAAAAGCAAATAAAAAGGATAAGGAGCGGTTATTACCGAAGTAATATCTTCCAAAACTCATCTAAAACTTTTGGGTCATCACCCAATAAGTACTTTTCTTTAACGCCTTTAAGTTAGGCATGATAGTTTGAGAAAATGCTCACATAAGAAATATGAATTGAAGTAAAAGAGAGCATCAAGAAGCAAATTCAAAGCACATTTAAGTCTAACCCACTTCCTATGCATAGGAATCTTGTAAATAAATAAGTAATGAAAGCACAAAGCAACAAGCATAGGAAAGCAAAACAAGTGCAACTTCAAGATTTTCAACATAAAGAGGGGAAACTTAATATTGTTGAGATACATAAAACCATGTTTCCCTCTCTCATAATAACTTTCAGTAGCATCATGAATAAAAGTAACAATATAACTATCACAAGAAACATTCTTATCATGAGCCACATGCATAAAAGAATTAATACTCCCCACATAAACATAGTCATTCGTATTGATTGTAGTGGGAGTAAATTCAACAAAATAGCTATCATTATTATTTTCATCACCATAATCATCAAATATAGGAGGCATATTGTGATCATAATTAATTTCCTCCTCAATAGTAGGTGGACTAAAAATATTATATTCATGATTGTAATCATCATATATTGGAGGTTTGGTATCATCATAAGCAATAGAATAGCTATCTTCCAAAGCTGGAGAACTAAAAAGATCATTTTCATAAAAACTAGCTTCCCCAAGCTTAGACTTTTACATAGCATTAGCAATAATGGTGTCCAAAGAATTCATGCTAACAACATTGCTATTAGCATGCAAATAAAGTTCCATATGTTTTTTAATTTTCTCCTCAAACACTTCATGTCCTAACTCAAGATAAATACTATAAAGCTCTCTAATTTTTTGTTGTTTTCCATTAAGCCTAACTAGTGAAAATAAAAACAAGAAACAAAAAGACAAAATTGCAGAATCTAAAGGAAATAACTTCGAGCACTCACACCGGAGGATGTGAGTACCTTTTACCTTACCTCCCGGCAACGGCGCCAGAAAATAGGCGTTTGCCGTAGGAGGTTCTTCTTCTTCAATCCTCCGGTGTGAATACCTTTTACCTTACCTCCTCGTCAACGGCGCCAGAAAATAGCTTGATGTCTACGCACTTCTATTCTTGTAGACAGTTGTTGGGCCTCCATGTGCAGAGGTTTGTAGAACAGCAGCAAGTTTCCCTTAAGTGGATCGCCCAAGGTTTATCGAACTCACGGAGGAAGTGGTCAAAGGTATTCCCTCTCAAGCAAACCTGCAATCAAGATACAAGAAGTCTCTTGTGTCCCCAACACACCCAATACACTTGTCAGGTGTATAGGTGCACTAGTTCGGCGAAGAGATAGTGAAATACAAGTGGTATGGATAATTATAAGTACTAACGGTGATAGAAAATAGCTTGATGGCGTGGAAAAGACTAAAGGAAAACTGAAATAAAGATAGAAGCAAGCAAACATGTAACAGATCTAATAGCAAACGGTGTTTCAGTGCTTAGAAACAAGGCCTAGGGATCATACTTTCACTAGTGAACACTCTCTCATATAAATATCTTCTGTTTATGATACTACTCTCCGGTTGAACACTCCAATCGATGGTAGGGCTATAACAGCACACCTCAAAGTAAGCCTTTCCCATCTAGATAACCCCACACTGTCATCTTGAGCTCTAGATGGTTCCAACAAACACCACAATTTCATAGAGACATCCAACTCCAAATATAACTCATAACAAGTATTTGAAATCTCTAGCCTAAGTGCCACCATGGTGTGCACGCTGTCACTTTCACACACATGGGGAGAGCAGAGATCTATTAAAGCACTTGAGTAGCAAGGTAGATCTACTTGATTACAAAGCTCATGATCACAATATGATCATGCATAGAGAGAGATGAACACATAGCTACCGGTAGAACCCTTAGCCTCGAGAGAGAACTACTCCTTCCTCATCATGGGAATCAACAATGGTGATGGAGATGGTGGTGGAGATCAATGGAGATGGCTCCGGGGGCACTTCCTCGTCCCGGCAGGGTGCCGGAACAGAGATTTTTTGTCCCCGAATCTCCCCTTCGGTGGCGGCGGCGCTGTGGAACTTTTCGTGGCTGGAGGCTTGATGATTTAGGGTTTTTGCATCGGGAGGTATCTTATAGGCGAAGAGGCAAGGTCGGTGGGCGACCAGGGGGGCACACCACCTGGTGGCGCGGCCAAGGCTAGTCCGCGCCACCATATGGTGTGGCCACCCTGTGGCCCCTCTCCGTCTCTCCTTCTGGCTCCGTGAGTCTTCTGGGAAAATAACGACTTTGGCTTTTGTCCCGTCCAATTCCGAGAATATTCATTTTCTGACTTTCCTGGAACCAAAAATAGCAGAAAACAGGCAACTGGCACTGTGGCTCTTGTTAATAGGTTAGTCCAAGAAATCAAATGAAAAGTACTCCAAAGTGTGGACAAAACATAAGAAAGTAGATAAAACCAAGCATGGAACATCAAAAATTATAGATACATTTGCAATGTATCAACACCCCCAAGCTTAACTCCTACTCGTCCTCGAGTAGGTAAGTGATAAAAAGAAAGAATAATTTTTTAGGTGACATGCACCATCATAAACTTGATCAATACTATTCCTAGTTAAGGAATTCAACCATTCTTTAGCTTTTCCTCTCAAAGAGAAAGGAAACAATTTCAGCTTAATAATATCACCATCTATATCCCTATGCTTTTGCATCTCACAAAGCTCAACAAAGTTATTTAGATGGGCAGCAGCATCTTCATTACCAATACCAGAAAATTGTTCAATCATAACAAGATTGAGTAAAGCAGGTTTTATCTCAAAGAAAGTATCTTCAAGCACATGTGGAGCAATAGGTGTGCTCATAAAATCATTGTCGTTGGTGCTAGTGAAGTCACACAACTTAGTGTTTTCAAGAGTAGTCATTTTTTGTGTTTTCAATAAATAAAGCAAACTAGTAAAACTAATTTTTGTGTGTATTTGATAACAAAACAAGCAAACAAAGCAAAAAGAAACTAAGAAAAAAAATAACAAAGTAAAGAGATTGGTTATGAGGGAATCCCCTTGTGAAGATGTCCATGACTCCCCGGCAACAGCGCCAGCAAAATACTTTGATGGCTCGTGATTGATGAGCTCGTTGGGGAACCCCAAGAGGAAGGTATGATGAGCACAGAAGTAAGTTTCCCTCTGTTATGAAACCAAGGTTTAATCGAACCAGTAGGAGCAAGGAAACACCCCAAAGGTGTTGCTAGCTGATCCTTGGCAGGGCACTACCGGTCCTAGTAGCAACGTGGAGACCTGCACAACACAACCACAGAACTTTGTCCCCAACTTGCGATGAGGTTGTCAATCTCACCGGTTTTGCTAAAAACAAAGGATTAAACGTATCGAATGGAAGGAAGTAATAGTTTGCAGAAAGTAAACACAAAGCAGTAAACAGTTTGTAGATTGTATGTAAAAGAAAGAACCGGGATCCATAGTTCACTAGATTGTTGGTTTGTCCCTAGTAGAAACAACACATCTAGTACCTTAGAGATTTCTGTCACTTCCCCAGATTACCAAAGGCATGAACCCACTATCGAGCATAAATACTAACTCTCGGAGTTGCTAGCATCTACTTGGCCAAGATAGCTACTAACAACGGGAAGCATGCAAGATCTCAAATAACAAAGACATGATAGAATCAATAATCAATCTGAAATAGCATCTCAATATCCATCGAATCCCCGCAAACATAACATATATGAATTACAAATAGATGATCTTGATCATGAACGGAGCGCACAAGATCTAGACATGAAAGCACAAAGGAGGAGAACCAGCCATCTAGCTACTACATGGACCCGTAGTCCAGAGATGAACTACTCACGCATCACACGGGAGGCTTGCATGATGATGAAGAAGGCCTCCAGGGTGAATTCCCCTCTCCGACAGTGTGCCGGGAAGAGCTTCAGATCCCTCCCGATCTAGGGATGGAGATGACGGCGTCTATAGACTCTTTCGTGGATTTTTGATCAGGTACTTAAGGTTTTGGTCCTGAAGGCAATATATAGGCGGAAGGAGAGGCCGAGGGGGTGCCTGGGCTGGCCACACCACCCCCCTGGCGCGGCCAGGTGGTGTGGCCGCCCCTTGGCTCTTCTCCGTCTCGTATTCTGGCTCTAGATGTCTTCCGGTAAAATAGCGACTTTGGCTTTTGTCCCGTCCAATTCCAAGAATATTCATTTTCTGACTTTTCTGGAACCAAAAACAGCAGAAAACAGGCAGCTGGCACAGTGGCTCTTGTTAATAGGTTAGTCCAAGAAATCATATGAAAAATACTCGAAAGTGTGGACAAAACACAAGAAAGTAGATAAAATCAAGCATGGAACATCAAAAATTATATATACATTTGCAATGTATCAGTGGCCGCCTCCGGGAAGAAGTAGGACTCCACTCGAATCGAAATCCGGCGCGGAGGAGTAAAACCCTAATCTGGCTAGTCGCATGTCCTGCGTTAGGTCAATTTGGCTAGCGATCTTGCTAGTAACCAGGTTTAGTGGAATCGAGTGATTATAAATTCTTATTTCTGATGTACAGTGACCAAACTGATTTTGTTCAATAGGTTTGTTGTCTTCTGATAGATTTAACTCTTTTTACAATGCACATATTTATGTAAATTTATGCAAATCTAACCCGAAGGTCCCTTTTTTATGCAACACACATATTTTAATCAGCTTGGGCAAGCATGCCGTTGCATATTTCAGTGACTAGCATGCGCGCCTGGTCATGATTGTGTTGTACGGTTGGTGAATAGTAAGACTTAAGATAAATACCAAAACTAATTCTTTACTATTAAACGGGAGTTGGTAATGGTAGGTCATCACTCGACGTTCAACGCCCATCATCAGGCGCATCCAGACCGTCAAATCTGCACCCGATGTCACATAGGTTCCACCTCATAAAAATGGCAAGATTTCCAAAAAAAAAACCACCACACTAAGCTAAAATTAGGGATTTGATGTGCATTTAGTAGATTAATTAATTGTCTTTTCCTACTCAATCTCACCACCCAACGAAAATTACCAAGTGCAATTGGAGCTATTTTTTTAAATAATTCGGTTTATTTAATAAATTTTAGAAATAATATACGAATTACGGAAATTGTAGAACTAGCGCGGCCAGAACCAGTCGGTAATTCAAACGCCAACTTACCCTTCGGCTGTTAAAATACCGACTAGTACCTGCACACTTTATCCCGTCGGTTGTTAAAGTACTACTCCTGACCCATTTTGTTCAGTTAATTAAGATGGCTAGCGTGGCCCGTGAAGTACCGCTGCCCGTAAAAAAAGCGACTTTCGTTGAAGCGGTCGTAGGTCCTGTAGCTGCTACTCGGTATTTTAAAAAACGTCAGGACAAGTCGGTATTTTAACAGCTGACAGGATAAGTCCGCATGTGAAGTACCGACTGGTTCTGGTCAGTATTTCAACAATAGAGGCTCCGTTAGTTCTGCAATTTCTTTAATTCGTGTATTATTTCTGAAATTTATTACATAAAATGTATTATTTAATTTTTTATAGCGCAATTGAATGCTCCCAATTAAACAATCTAATTAAGTATCTTTTCCTAACAGATCACTCCGTAACCAATATATCTAACAAGATCTTGGAATAAGGAGTAAATCATTTCTTATTTGTTACCACTCTCGATTTCACTCCTCCATACCATTATTTTTTGTAGGAATTTGATGAGTATTGGGCTTGGCCGATTAGACAAATTCTGAAATCCTCTTTAGCCCATTTGTGCATGGCAACATATGGTTGTGCTAGTGGTGCAAAAGTATAGTCTCATATTGCTAGTTGAGTGAGAGTAACACCTCCTTATATACTAGGTTGTTCCACCACACACTAAGGTGTGAGAATAAGAGCAGCCCTCACGCACTCCTTCTCTGACGCCGCCTGCATCACCTCGCCTCGTCACTACACGCGCGCGCTGCGGGTTGCAGGAATCTCGTTGAACCGGGCTTTATTTTTACTATTCAGGAAAATTAATCATAGATTAATTACGAGTCATTAACGGACGCGTTAATTAGTCAGCCGTTTCCAGACTTTCTGAAATGTGGGATGTTACCAACTCGGTCGTGGGTTGAACCCCACGATTTACCCTGGACTGCACTATATAAGCGTATGCGCTAAACCTAATCGGTATTGCCTATCACACGTGTCTCCTTCCAGTCTATTGCGCTACCGCCTTCGTCTTCCCCATCCTGCTTGTAGCGTGCACCGCAGATCGAGATAGTAGGCCTCCGGAACCCCGCCTGTTGTGAACCTGTTCGGGTGAGGGGCGATCATGTTTTTTGGGAGCGCTTCCGCACGACTACTGACGCCATCACGGAAGACTCCTTCCCCGACGAGGCCTTCTTTCCGGACATCAGCAGCCTCTACATCAACAACATGAGTGACGCCGCTGCTGCCAACGCTGCAGCTACTGCTGCTGCTGTTGCCGCCGCTACACCGTATGTGATCTCAATCTATCTCTTTTAGATTATGCTAGAGTGTTTAGTTAAAGCACTTGGCATAGATGTAATATGTTTGTCTTGTTTAGATGTAATATGTTCATCTATTTTTTAGTTTGCGTGATTTATTTAATTGCTATCTATTTGACCATGCTTTGCTAATTATTTATTCGGATTAAATCATACGGATTATTCCTTATATTTTTAACAATCCAAAAACCTAATTATAGGCAACTGAATTCCACTGGTGTAGCCGTGGCTACTAGGCCGCCTTCTTTTGATGGTATGCACTATAAAAGATGGCACGCAAGAGCAATTCTATGGTTTAAAAACCTAAACATTTATAGAGCCACTCTTGGCAAACCTGAAGGAGATCTTTCCGCTGAGTAGGAAGTGGCCTTTAAGAAAGCTGATACCATGTTTCTGGTGTCTCTGTTTAGTATTCTTGGGGACAACATAGTTGACCCATACATGTCATTTGATAATGGTAAGACGCGTGGGATGCGCTCGAGGCCAAGTTTGGGGTCTCGGATACTGGCAAGTAGTTGTATGTTATGGAACAATTCTATGACTACAAGATGGTTGATCAGTGCTCCGTCGTTGAGAGAGCCCATGAGATACAATCACTTGCCAAAGAACTTAAGTAGTTTAAGTGTACCTTACCAGACAAGTTTGTGGCAGGAGGCATTATTGCCAAGCTTCCTCCCATGTAGAGAAATTTTGCTACTTCTCGGAAACACAAGAGACAAGAGTTTCATCCGAACCCCCTCCAACTGTATCTATGACTAATAATCCACCTTCAGGTTATTATCCGAACCCCCTCCAATATTAAGTTGCAAGCAACGGATTATTGCTTTATGAATTGCATGTAATGTAAACAATACGATTGTTTTATAAATAAAGGATTGTTGTTTTCTCCCTAGTAGCAACAGCACATCTTGTACCTTACAGATTTCTGTCAGTTCCCCAGATTACCAGAGGCATGAACCCACTATCGAGCATAAATACTAACTCTTGAAGTTGCTAGCATCTACTTGGCCAAGATAGCTACTAACAACAGAAAGCATGTAAGATCAAAAATAACAAAGACATGATAGAATCAATAATCAATCTGAAATAGCATCTCAATATCCATCGAATCCCCGCAAACACAACATGTATGAATTACAAATAGATGATCTTGATCATGAACGGAGCGCACAAGATCTAGACATAGAACACAAAGGAGGAGAACCAGCCATCTAGCTATTACATGGACCCGTAGTCCAGAGATGAACTACTCACGCATCACACCGGAGGCTTGTATGATGATGAAGAAGGTCTCCAGGGTGAATTCCCCTCTCCGGTAGGGTGCCGGGAAGAGCTTCAGATTCCTCCCGATCTAGGGATGGAGATGACGGCGTCTAATGACTCTTTCGTGGATTTTTAATCGGGTACTTAGGGTTTTGGTCCCGAAGGCAATATATAGGCGGAAGGAGAGGCCGAGGGGGTGCCTGGGCTGGCCACACCACCCCCCTGGCGCGGCCAGGCCTGGCCCGCGCGGCCAGGTGGTGTGGCCGCCCCTGGCTCCTCTCCGTCTCGTATTCTGGCTCTAGATGTCTTCCGGTAAAAGAGTTTGGCTTTTGTCCCGTCCAATACCGAGAATTTTCATTTTCTGACTTTCCTGGAACCAAAAACAGCAGAAAACAGGCAGCTGGCACTGTGACTCTTGTTAATAGGTTAGTATAAGAAATCATATGAAAAGTACTAGAAAGTGTGGACAAAACACAAGAAAGTAGATAAAACCAAGCATGGAACATCAAAAATTATAGATACATTTGCAATGTATTAGTGGCCGCCTCCGGGAAGAAGTAGGACTCCACTCGGATCGAAATCCGGCGCGGAGGAGTAAAACCCTAATCTGGCCAGGCGCCTGTCCTGCGTTAGGTCAGTTTGGCTAGCGATCTTGCTAGTAACCAGGTTTAGTGGAATCGAGTGATTATAAATTCTTATTTCTGTGGTACAATGACCAAACTGATTTTTTTCAACAGGTTTGCTGTCTTCTGATAGATTTAGCTCTTTTCACAATGCACATATTTATGCAAATTTATGCAAATCTAACCTAAAGGTCCCTTTTTTATGCAACGCACATATTTTAATTAGCTTAGGCAAGCATGCCGTTGCATATTTCAGTGACTAGCATGCACGCCTGCTCATGTTTGTGTTGTACGGTTGGTGAGTAGTAAGACTTAAGATAAATACCAAAACTAATTCTTTACTATTAAACGGGAGTGGGTAATGGTAGGTCATCACTCGACGCTCAACGCCCATCATCAGGCGCATCCAGACTGTCAAATTTGCACCCGATGTCACATAGGGTCCACCTCATAAAAATGACAAGATTTCCAAAAAAGACCTCCACACTAAGCTAAAATCAAGGATTTGATGTGCATTTAGTATATTAATTAATTGTCTTTTCCTACTTAATCTCACCGCCCAACGAAAATTTCCAATTGCAATTGAAGCTATTTTTTAAATAATACAGTTTATTTAATAAATTTTAATAATAATACACGAATTAGGGAAATTGTAAAACTAACACGGCCTCGGTGGTTGTACCGACCAGAACCAGTCGGTACTTCAAACGCCAACTTTCCCGTTGGCTGTTAAAATACCGACGAGTAGCTGAACACTTTATCCCGTCGGTTGTTAAAGTACTACTCCTCGACGCTTTCTACTCAGTTAATTAAGATGGCTGGCGTGGCCGGTCAAAAAAAGCGACTTTAGTTGAAGCGGTCGTAGGTGTTATAGCTACTACACGGTATTTTAAAAAATGACAGGACAAGTCAGTATTTTAACTACTGACAGGATAAGTTTGCATTTGAAGTACCGACTGGTTCTGGTCAGTATTTCAATCACCGACTGGGTCTGGTCGGTATTTCAACAATCGAGGCTGCGTTAGTTTTGCAATTTCCTTAATTCATGTATTATTTCTAAAATTTATTAAATAAAATGTAATATTTAATTTTTTAGCGCAATTGAATGCTCCCAATTAAACAATCTAATTAAGTATCCTTTCCTAACAGATCACTCCGTGTGTAACCAATATATCTAACCAGATCTTGGAATAATGAGTAAATCATTTCTTATTTGTTACCACTCTCGATTTCACTCCTCCATACCCTTATATTTTGTAGGAATTTGATGAGTATTGTGCTTGGACGATTAGACAAATTCTGAAATCCTCTTTGGCCCATATATGCATGGCAGCATATGATTGTGCTAGTGGTACTAAAGTTTAGTCGCATATTGCTAGTTGAGTGAGAGTAACACCTCCTTATATACTAGGTTGTTCCAGCACATACTAAAGTGTGAGAAGAAGAGCAGCTCTCGCGCACTCCTTCTCTGACGCCGCCCGCCTCACCTCGCCTCGCCACGACATGCGCGCGCTACGGGTTGCGGGAATCTCGTTGAGCCGAGCATTATTTTTACTGTTCGGAAAAATTAATCATGGATTAATTACGAGTCATTAACGGACGTGTTAATTAGTCAGCCATTTCCAGACTTTCTGAAACGTGGGATGTTACCGACTCGGGCGTGGGTTGAACCCCACGATTTCCCCTGGACTGCACTATATAAGCGTATGCGCTAAACTAATCGGTATTGCCTATCACACGTGTCTCCTTCCGATCTATTGCGCTGCCGCCTTCGTCTTCCCCATCCTGCGTGCGGCGTGCACCGCAGATCGAGATAGTAGGCCTTCGGAACCCCGCCTCTTGTGAACCTGTTCACAACCATCCACAACCGGATGAGCATTATGGCGCCAACTTGACTGTCGACCTCTGCCTCGTGAGTCTCTGCCTCCTCGGCCTCCACCATCTCTACCTTGATAACCATGGGCTCCTCCACGGAAGCCTCCAGTGGATCGACCATACCATGATTCCCAATCAACCTTCAAGAAATCGCCCCGCTTTAATTTGCTTTCGTCATACTCCCCTGTACCACACACCAGATGAGTATGACCAAGAAAGCCGCAGGCTCCACAAAATCTTGGAATTTTTTTGAGTTTAACTCGCACCCGCACAAAATTATTGATCCCAGCAATTTCAGTTTCAACGGTACTAACTTCACCAACCTTCTTCCAAACCAAGTTTTTAATTAAAGCTTTGTCCCTGTATCCAGTCGGAAGCTTGTGTATCTGATGCCAAACGTTTATATGATTTAATTCAGTGGATTCTGGGGGTGATAATCCATCATAAGGTTCGATTATCACCGCATTTTGTCTAAATAACCACGGTATGCCTTGCTCAATTTTCAGCCAATCCCCAAGACAGTTGCACTGAATCGTAAACAGATTCTCTTCTAGGGCTTTGAAAATTACCTCCTTTGCAGGGCTCCATGTCCTTGTCATGTGTTGTTTGAACGTCAATGGGCTGAAGTAGTTTGATGTATGAACTCGCGCCAACGCTAGCCACTTAATCCCCTCCTTGGGCGCTGTTTCTTCACCTTCAAAGATCATGTCATCAATCTCATCATCATCTATCATGAGCCGCTGGAGTAGATCATCAATTGCCTCGCCTTTTTTACTACCCGACCTCCCTCCTTGTTCCGTCGAAGAAGACTCCGATCATGACCCCATGGTGAGAGCACAATCCTCCAAACCCTAGAGATCCAGGGTCCCGAGAAACAATGCCAAGCGAGAAACCTCAGAGAAGGTGGACGCCTCCGGGAAGAAGTAGGACTCCACCCAGATCGAAATCCGGCGCGGAGGAGTAAAACCCTAATCTGGCAAGTCGCCTGTCCTGCGTTAGGTCGGTTTGGCTAGCGATCTTGCTAGTAACCAGGTTTAGTGGAATCGAGTGATTATAAAGTCTTATTTCTGATGTACAGTGACCAAACTGATTTTGTTCAATAGGTTTGTTGTCTTCTGATAGATTTAACTCTCTTCACAATGCACATATTTATGTAAATTTATGCAAATCTAACCCAAAGGTCCCTTTTTTATGCAACGCCCATATTTTAATCAGCTTAGGCAAGCATGCCGTTGCATATTTCGGTGACTAGCATGCGCGCCTGCTCATGTTTGTGTTGTACGGTTGGTGAATAGTAAGACTTAAGATAAATACCAAAACTAATTCTTTACTATTAAACGGGAGTTGGTAATGGTAGGTCATCACTCGACGCTCAACGCCCATCATCAGGCGCATCCAGACCGTCAAATCTGCACCCGATGTCACATAGGTTCCACCTCATAAAAATGGCAAGATTTCCAAAAAAAACCATCACACTAAGCTCAAATCAGGGATTTGATGTGCATTTTGTAGATTACTTAATTGTCTTTTCCTACTCAATCTCACCACCCAACGAAAATTACCAATTGCAATTAAAGCTATTTTTAAAATAATACGGTTTATTTAATAAATTTTAGAAATAATATACGAATTAGGGAAATTGTACAACTAGCGCGGCCTCGGTGGTTGAAATACCGACCAGAACCAGTCGGTACTTCAAACGCCAACTTACCCGTCGGCTGTTAAAATACCGACTAGTAGCTGAACACTTTATCCCGTCAGTTTTTAAAGTACTACTCCTGACCCATTTTGTTCAGTTAATTAAGATGGCTAGCGTGGCCCGTGAAGTACCGCTGCCCGTAAAAAAAGCGACTTTCGTTGAAGCGGTCGTAGGTCCTGTAGCTGCTACTCGGTATTTTAAAAAACGTCAGGACAAGTCGGTATTTTAACAGCTGACAGGATAAGTCCGTATTTGAAGTACCGACTGGTTCTGGTCAGTATTTCAATCGCCGACCGGTTCTGGTCGGTATTTCAACAATAGAGGCTGCGTTAGTTCTACAATTTCTTTAATTCTTGTATTATTTCTAAAATTTATTAAATAAAATGTATTATTTAATTTTTTTATTGCAATTGAATGCTCCCAATTAAACAATCTAATTAAGTATCCTTTCCTAAC
Organism: Avena eriantha; assembly: GCA_910589775.1. Lineage (NCBI taxonomy): Eukaryota > Viridiplantae > Streptophyta > Magnoliopsida > Poales > Poaceae > Avena > Avena eriantha. The sequence continues at coordinate 105,808,736 of OU342741.1, forward strand.
AGATCACTCTGTGTGTAACCAATATATCTAACCAGATCTTGGAATAATGAGTAAATCATTTCTTATTTGTTACCACTCTCGATTTCACTCCTCCATAACCTTATTTTTTGTAGGAATTTGATGAGTATTCAGCTTGGCCGATTAGACAAATTCTGAACTCCTCTTTGGCCTATTTGTGCATGGCAGCATATGGTTGTGCTAGTGGTGCTAAAGTATAGTCTCATATTGCTACTTGAGTGAGAGTAACACCTCCTTATATACTAGGTTTTTCCACCACACACTAAGGTGTGAAAATAAGAGCAGCTCCCACGCACTCCTTCTCTAGCGTCGCCCGCATCACCTCGCCTCGTCACGACACGCGCGCGCTGTGGGTTGCAGGAATCTCATTGAACCGGGATTTATTTTTACTATTCGGAAAAATTAATCATGGATTAATTACAAGTCATTAACGGACGCGTTAATTAGTCAGCCGTTTTCAAACGTGGGATGTTACCAACTCGGTCGTGGGTTGAACCCCACGATTTACCCTGGGTTGCACTATATAAGCGTATGCGCTAAACCTAATCGGTATTGCCTATTACACGTGTCTCCTTCTAGTCTATTGCGCTACCGCCTTCGTCTTCCCCATCCTGCTTGCAGCGTGCACCGCAGATCGAGATAGTAGGCCTCCGGAACCCCGCCTGTTGTGAACCTGTTCGAGTGAGGGGCGATCATGTTTTTCGGGAGCGCTTCCGCACGACTACTGACGCCATCACGGAAGACTCCTTCCCTGACGAGGCCTTCTTTCCGGACATCAGCAGCCTCTACATCAACAACATGAGCGACGCCGCTGCTGCCAATGCTGTAGCTACTGCTGCTGTTGCCGCCGCTACACCGTACGTGATCTCAATCTATCTCTTTTAGATTATGCTAGAGTGTTTAGTTAAAGCACTTGGCATAGATGTAATATGTTTGTCTTGTTTAGATGTAATATGTTCATCTACTTTTTTAGTTTGCTTGATTTATTTAATTGCTATCTATATGATCATGCTTTGCTAATTATTTATTCGGATTAAATCATACGGACTATTCCTTATATTTTTAACAATCCAAAAACCTAATTATAGGCAACTCAATTCCACCGGTGTATCCATGGTTACTAGGCCGCCTTATTTTGATGGTATGCACTATAAAAGATGGCACGCAAGAGCAATTCTATGGTTTAAAACCTAAACTTTTATAGAGCCACTCTTGGCAAATCTGAAAGAGATCTTTCTGCTGAGTAGGAAGCGGCCTTTAAGAAAGCCGATACCATGTTTCTGGTGGCTCTGTTCAGTATTCTTGGGGACAACATAGTTGACCCATACATGTCATTTGATAATGGTAAAGACGCGTGGGATGCGCTCGAGGCCAAGTTTGGGGTCTCGGACACTGGCAAGTAGTTGTATGTTATGGAACAATTCTATGACTATAAGATCGTTGATCAGGGCTCCGTCATTGAGAGTGCCCATGAGATACAATCACTTGCCAAAGAACTTAAGCAGTTCAATTGTACCTTACCAGACAAGTTTGTGGTCGGAGGCATTATTGCCAAGCTTCCTCCCATGTAGAGAAATTTTGCTACTTCTCGGAAACACAAGAGACAAGAGTTTTACATTACAGATCTCATTAAGTCTCTTCATGTGGAAGAGAAGATGAGAGCAAAGGACACACGTGCTCGAGGATTTGAGGGAGCTTCTAGTGCCAATTTGGTACAGAAGAAAAACCTCCAATCCTATAAGTTTATGAATAAGAACAAATCTGAAGGCAAGAGAAGTTTGATGGCAAGTTTAAGGCCACGCACTCAACAAACTTCAAGAATAAAAATGATAAGAAGAAAGGCTCTTGCCACGTTTGTGGTGATCCTGATCATTGGGCTTCTAGCTGTCCTAATCGCTTTGACAAGTGGCAATATGGGAACAACGGCAAGACCACTAATGTTCTTATTAGCAATACTAAGATGAAGGACGATGGGTATAGTATTTTACCTACTATCCTTTTAGTATGTCATTCTTTGAATGGTGGATAGACACATGCGCTAATACACATGTATGTTATGATATTTTGATGTTTTCTTCTTATCAGGTCTCAAGGACTTCTTATGTGTTGATGGGAAATGGACCACCTGCTTCTGTTCATGGTGTTGGTACGGTAAATCTAAAATTTACTTTAGGGAAGACTGTACAACTGAAGAATGTGCAGCACGTTCCCTCCAACAATAAGAATCTCGTCAGCAGATCGCTTCTATGTCGAGATAGATTTAAGTTGGTTTTTGAGTCCAATAAAGTTGTACTTCCTAAGTATGTACAATTTGTTGGAAAGGGTTATGAGTGCGGAGGTCTGTTCTTCTTATCTTTGTCAGACTCATGTACTAAAGTTATTAATCATGTTTGCAATGATAATGAGTCCAATATTTGGTGTTCACGACTTTATCATTTTAACTTTGGTTGCATGACCCTGCTAGCCAATATAAGTTTAATTCTGAAATTTACCACTATCAAAGGTTCTAAGTGCCAAGTTTGTGTGCAAGCAAAGCAACCCCGCAAATCTCATATGGCCGTGGAATCGAGAAACTTATTAGCACCACTAGAACTTATTGATGAGTGCATATTTGCATCATATTTTATATTATTATTTTGCATTGTAGATATAGGATCTTAGTATTTTACAACGTTGTACACATATTTTATGTCTATTTTCACCAGGATCAGGACATATGATGGATACAATGGACACAATTCTTGAAGCAGTTGTATTGGGGAGAAAATGTGTCAAAAACAATACAAATCTCTTAGTTGGGAAATATTAGTAACACCAGAAGAAACCTGAAGTGAACAAAGCATACAGACGGTTTAACGACCAACTATATGGCGGAAATAAATTTGCTGGCTGTATAGTTGGCGCTGCCACCGCCTCCTCAAATAGTTTCACCCCGTGCAACTAGATCAGAGAGACGACATATAGAACAACCAGAAATCACCGAAACCTCACCTCCAGGCATCTGAAGGGGGAACTCGTCCACCGGGAATCCATCTTCGCCTTGCGTAGATTTAGGAGGCTAAGGCATCGATCTTCATCGTCAACCGCTGCATCACCACCATCTCCATCCATCCCATCTACGTCTTGTCTAGATCTTGTTGTAATTCTCATACTCATTGTGGATTTATACAAGTACTATTCATCTACGATAGATTCCATTGTTATTGCCATGATGTTGATTGCCTCCATGTCTGAGTAGATCGTTAGTTCTTGGGGAGTTGGAAAAACTCTAGTATGAGATTGAAATAAGATAAAGTTTATTATGATATTCATTGCTGTGACCATGTGTTAGATTGTCTTCATCTTGATGTTGAGAGAAGTCGACCTCTCAATATTTGCCTCTCATGGGGATTTGATGGAGGGAACTACTTGTTGGTAGACGGAGGTGTGTTAGCACTTACAGTGACTATAAAGATGTTGGCATCCCTTACGTATCAACTTGGAAACCGAGGAAACTTACGGAACACTATCCATACCATGGGATACGTCCTACGAGATTAAGTCCCTTAATAGCGCAGTAAATCGATTGATGTTGATTATTGACTGTTGTGGTTATGGGGATGATGTGATCAGTGGTTGCTGCCTATTTGTCCAAATATGGAGTTTCTCCCACACATACATAGTTGAGAATGTTCATGATAATAATCTTTATTTTAGCTCTTTATAATGGTAGCGGTGTATCCGCTACTCTGTGAGAACGTTGTTTCCCTATTGCAGTTCCAAATCTCTTTTACATATGTGATACTTACTTTCTATGTTTATTTACTTTACTTTAGTTATTGTTCTCTTATACTAAAAGTCCCAAAACACCTTTTTACACAATACTCGCATTTTATCTTGTTACTTAGAACTTTATTTAGCATTTCTATTGCAATATTTAATTCAAGAGTTATTAGACTTCAGACTCCTGCTCCCTGTGGGTTCGATATCTTTATTTCGAAACTAGGTACAGACGATCTGTGCACTTGCAGTTATCACTTATACATTCAGATCTTTGTAAGATGAATGGTGTATTGACAAAAGGTGAAAAAATATACTTTATGATGTTGATTCATGACTCCACTAGATACTGCTACGTCTATCTTCTGAAATCTAAAGACGAAGCTTTGAATTTCTCCAAAAACTATAAAGCTAAAGCAGAAAACCAACTTGATCTTAAAATCAAGTTGCTAAGGTCGGATCATGGTGGAGAGTACTTTTCAAATGAATTGAATCTATTCTGTACGAAACATGGTATTATCCATGAGAGGACGTCTCCCTACTCATCTCAGTCAAATGGGGTGGCCGAAAGAAAGAACCACACTCTAACTGATTTGGTTAATGCCATGTTAGATACATCGGGTCTTTCAAAGGAATGACGGGGGAAGGCGCCAATGAATGTGTGTCATGTCCTAAACTGTGTTCTCGTAAAGGATAAAACCATGACTCTATTTGAGGAATGGGAGAAGAAAAGACTTAAACTCTCTTACTTACGAACTTGGGGATATTTGGCGAAAGTCAATATTCCAATACACAAGAAGAGAAAGCTCGGACAAAAACCGTGGATTGTATTTTTCTAGGATATGCTTTTCATATCATTGGCTATAGATTTTTTATAGTAAAATCTGAGGTATCTGACATGCATGTTGGTACGATTATGGAGTCGAATGATGCAACTTTCTTTGAGGACATCTTTCCCATGAAAGGTATGTCTAGCTCATCAAATCAGGAGATGACTAGTTCATCTAGTCATGAATTTGTTATAATTCTCAAACCCACTATGCTGATAGAACACTATGATGATGCTGTGGAGGACGGCAATGAAGCCCCTAAAAGGAGCAAGAGACAAAGGACTGCAAAGTCATTTGGTGATGATTTCATTGTGTACCTTGTGGATGATACTCCCACTTTTATTTTAGAGGGCTATGCATCTCAAGATGCTGACTACTGGAAAGAAGTTGAACGTAGCTAATGGAACTTGGGAGGTCACTGATCGTCCTTATGGGTGCAAACCTGTAGGATGTAAGTGGGTGTTCAAGAAAAAGCTTAGACCTGGTGGTACTATTGAAAAGTACAAGGCACGTCTTGTGGCCAAGGGTTATACCTAGAAAGAAGGTGAAGATTTTTTCAATACCTACTCACCTGTAGCCAAATTGACCACTATTCGAATACTACTATCCTTGGATGCCTCTCATTGTCTTCTCGTTCATCAAATGGATGTTAAGACATCTTTTCTAAATGGAGAGTTAGATGAGGAAATTTATATGGAGCAACCTGATTGATTTGTAGTAGATGGTCAAGAAGGAAAGGTGTGTACGTTAGTGAAGTCTTTATATGGTCTTAAGCAAGCTCCTAAGCAGTGGCACGAGAAGTTTAAAAGAACTTTAACTACTGGAGGCTTTGTTATAAACGAAGCAGATAAGTGTGCGTACTATCGCCATTGTGGGGGCGAGAGAGTTATTATGTGTATGTCGATGACATATTGATATTCCGGACCAACCTCACTGTTATTGAGGAGGTCAAAGAGTTCCTATCTCACTGCTTTGAGATGAAGGACTTGGGAGTGGCTGATGTAATATTAAGCATCAAGCTACTGAAGGATGACAATGGTGGGATTACACTTCTTCAGTCCCACTATGTGGAAAATATATTGAGTCGCTTTGGGTATAGCGACTGCAAGTCTTCTCCAACGCCTTATGATCCGAGTGTGCTACTTCGAAAGAATCGAAAGAATGCTAAAGATTAATTGAGATACTTTCAAATTATTGGCTCGCTCATATACTTAGCCAGCGCTACGTGGCCTGATATATGTTTTGCTATAAGAAAACATAGTCGATTTGTGTCAAATCCTGAAGATGATCATTGGCATGGTCTTGGGAGAGTTTTGCGCTAATTGAAAGGCACTGCGAGTTATGGTATTCACTCTAATGGGTATCCACGATTACTTGAGTGTTATAGTGATTCAAACTAGATATCTGATGCTGATGAGATTACGGCCACAAGTGGTTTTTTGTTTACACTTGGTGGTGGCGCTGTTTCCTGGAAGTCTTGCAAGCAGACCATCCTAACAAGGTCAACTATGAAAACAGAACTCAGAACATTAGACACAGCTACTGTTGAAGCAAACTGAATTCGTGAGCTCTTGATGGACTTACATGTGGTTGAAAAACCAATACCCGCCACCCCAATGAAATGTGATAATCAAAATGTGATCGTCAAAGTAAACAGTTCTAAGGATAATATGAAGTCATCAAGGCATCTGAAGAGAAGATTGAAATCTGTCAGGAAATTGAGAAACTCCGAAGTTATTGTGTTGGATTATATCCAAACATCTAAAAACTTGGCAGATCCCTTCACAAAGGGTTTATCACGTAATGTGATAGATATTGCGTTGAGGGAGATGGGTTGTGAGACCCACACAATGAGTTGTTCGTAGTGGTAATCCAATCCATGTGATTGGAGATCCTATAAATTAGAGCTGGGAGACAAGTTGTTGATCAACTGAGAGTAGAGTATGCCAATATTATATTTACATCTCCATAAAGATGCAATACTCTCTTATTTTGCATGGCAAGTTAATATTTATCTTAATGTGTTCTAAGTGGCTTTTCTACTCAGAGATGTGGTCCTGCAGAACATCTATTGAGGAACAAGTCTGACTGTCAAATGTTGCAGTCCGTGAGAGTTGGGTGCTCTCTAATAAACTCATGAAAGACCCTGGAGTATGGCGCATAAGCTCCAAACCGCAGGTAAGCTCTGCAATGACCCTGTACCAGTCTAGATTTTGTGTGAAACTAGTGTGCAGAAAACTTGTAGTGCAAGGCATAGTTCACTATTCCAATTTGTAGCTAGCGTAGCATAAAGTTTAACGTGGAAGTTCAACTTAACAGTCTCTACTATACATCGGTATATAAAACAATATTCTGAAATAAAGTGATGTGATGTGCCAATGAGACTTTGTGGGGGATTATTGAAATTTGATGACTACTGGGTTGTTGGCCCATTAGACAAATTCTGAAATTCTCTTTGACTCATTTGTGCATGGTAGCATATGGTTGTGCTAGTGGTGCTAAAGTTTAGTCCCATATTCCTAGTTGAGTGAGAGTAACACCTTACATACTAGGCTATTCCACGAATATTCACTTCGGCTTGTAGGTGCAAATGCACCTATTGTGAGAAAACATTTTTTGAAATGTCAAAAATTCAAATAAAAATTCTGGTTATACATTTGAATATTTTATGTTGGTTCACAAGTTTTCGGGATGAAAGAACATTTTATATGTCGCGTGTAAAAAAGATAAAATATGTCACAGAAATACGACTATTCACGTGACATTTTTTGTATTTTTTATACATGACACATAAAATGTTCTTTCATCCCGAAAATTTGTGAACCAACATAAAATGTTATAATGTAAATGTAGAATTTGTTTTCGAATTTTTTCACATTTCAAAATATGTTTTCTCACAATGGGTGCATTTGCACCTATGCGCCGAATTGCCGCCTCCGCTATTCCACCACTCACTAAGGTGTGAGAAGAATAGCAGCTCTCGTGCACTCCTCCCTTGACACCGCCCGTCTCGCCTCGCCTCGTCATGTGCGTGCACCGCGGGTTGCGAGAATCTCTCTGAGACGAGCTTTATTTTTGCAGTTCAGAAAAATCAATCATGGATTAATTACGAATCATTAACGGACGCGTTAATTAGTCAGCCGTTTTCAGACTTTCTGAAACGTGGGATGTTAATCTCCCCTGACCTACACTATATATGCACCTGCACTAAACCTAATCGGTACTGCCAATCACACGCGTCTCCTTCTAGTCTATTGCACCACCGCTTTCGTCTTCCCCATCCTGCCTTGCGGCGTGCACCGCAGATCGGGACAGTAGGCCTCCGGAACCCCGCCTCTTGTGAACCTGTACGGGTGAGGGGAGATCAGGTTTTTGGGGAGCGCTTCCGCATGACTACTGACGCCATCACGGAAGACTCCTTCCCTGACGAGGACTTCTTCCCGAACATCAGCAGCCTCTACATCAACAACATGAGCGACAATGTTGCTGCCACCGCTGCACCTACTGCTGCTACCGCCGCGACTGCTGCTACCGCCGCTACACCGTATGTGATCTCAATTTATCTCTTTCAGATTATGCTAGAGTGTTTAGTTCTAGCGCTTGGTATAGATGTAACAGGTTTGTCTTTTTAGATATAATCTATTCATCTACTCTATTATTTGCGTGATTTATTTAATTGCTATCTATATGATCATGCTTTGTCAATTATTTATTCAGATTAAATCATATGAAATATTGCTTTTATTTTCAACAACTTTAGGCAATTCACGTCCCTCTATGCATATTGTAAGAAGAAAATACAGACGTGGAGATATATTAAAGGGGGTGGTTAAATGTGGGGGAGAGGTAATATCACTTATCAAAAAAGAGATTGGGATCAAAATGAGAATGCAAGACCAAATTACTTCTATTTAGCCGTCTAGTTCTCCTAAAAGCGAGCTGAGGTCTACAACGTATTGCATTTGCACTTTGTATAGAAAACTAACAAATCAATTGGAAGAAAATGATTGAGGGAAGAGATCACAAAGAGACTGACCCAATATGACTCTATACAAAATTCCAACCGATTAAATGAATTCACGTGTATGAACTAGGACATGCATGGACTACAAGAGATCAAAATTAGGCAAAGATACCATGATACGGCAAGAGACAAAGGCTCCATATCTGCCGTGTTTAATTTTTTTCTTGACATGGTGTTATACTGATATTTTTCACCGAAATCCCATTTAATCTCTTAAATCAACATGGGTATGATAGTAAGGGAAGAGATTAGCGAGAATTGTGGTCACGATTTCTCTTTCCCGCACCCACTCAAATTCCACAACCCTCGCAAACACGGATTTTTACAATGCGTACTTCTTAAATTCCTATTTCAACTACCTCACTCCCTCCAACCAAACGTGATGTATACTAGAATTTCAACCAACTTGGAATGATATCATAAGCTAATAACTAAAGCATTTGACAAAATAACTCCTTTCTCTGAACAATTATCGGAAATATTTTAACATCAAACTAAGACAGGACGTGGTAGAAGATTTTTGTTTTCCCGTGTGAAACCTTCATGCTAGTGATAAATAATACCTATGTAAACAACTGAGAAATATATTTCAGTACACATGCTCAAGTACTCAGCGAAGGAAGCCAAATACAACATTAATGAAATTGTACAAGTAGAAATTAGTTAATGAAAGATAATTTGTTGGGTTCACATTATTATTTTAGGAAAATAGTCTAAGCCATGTAAAAAAATACAGTCTAAAGCAAGATGAATTCTTAAAGTTTTTGCAATACTTTGTGTTGTATTTACTATACACATAATTTTACCTACATCATTGTGTTGTGGTAAAAAAATAGAAAAACCGTAGAAACACATGGGCATTCATCTAGTCAGATATAAATATCTACATGGAGCTCGACAAATCTAGAGTGACGACTGCATAGTGATGAATTCATCATCATCTCGTACAGCACATCACTTAATAAACTTAAAATGTAAATCAGAGCACCGATCGAGCGCACAAAACATGCACGAAAATGTAAAACATACTATACTGAAATGCATAGCAACAGAGGTTACACGATCCAGTCATCCAGTTGACTTGAGTACTACCTCTGTTTAGGATTATAGGTCTCGAGAGCTTTTCTATATTGTTTGAGATTATAAGGGTTATCTCATTTATTATTCTCTCTCGTCCAATGCATATTCTTCTTTTCCTATCACTTCTCTAATGCATGTAAGACTATTGGTGCATGCAAACAATAATAAGAGAGTTATGGAGCATCTTGGTATTAGCAATTTGGCTCTTAGGACTAATAATCCCGAACAGAGGTAGTACATCAGTAGTAGAGTTTACGCGGTCCAGTGTAATGCTACCTCTGTTCGGGATTATAGGTCCGGAGAGCTTTTTTATATTGTTTGATATTATAAGGGTTATCTCATTTATTAGTCTCTCTCGTCCAATGCATGTTCTCCTTTTTTCTCACTTCTCTCATGCACGTAAGACTATTGGTGCATGTAAAGAATAATAAGAGAGAGTTATGGAGTGTTTGGTATTAGCAACTTGGTCCTTAGGACTAATAATCGCGAACAAAGGTAGTACAATTGTAGTAGACACTAGTAGATACTACATTTGACAACCGAGTAGTATATAGATAGTACGACGGAAGATCTCGACGCTACAGCTCACGAAGGCATGAAGGTCACCTCACGGAGCGAAAGCGCCGGCAGCAGCCGCGGCGCCGGCTGTGCGGAGGAGATGGTAGTAGCGCTGGGGGTTGGCCTCGAACGCTAGGCGGGATATCAGGAGCCCTCCGGATCCAGGGGCCTTCATCATGGCCACCGCCGCCGATGCCGGCCAGAAGAACATGTACGCGCCCACGGCGATCACCGCTGCCGTGGCTGCCTCGAAGATGAACCCCGCAGGAACCCCCATCGGTCGCTTGATCCGAGAGTTTTTCGGGGTTTGCAGAAATGGAAGGACGACAATAGCAATGAGCCAGCGCTGCTTTAGAGCAAGGACAATAACATAGCCAACAACCGGCTACATACTTGTGCCATGTCACCTATAGTCGTCATAAGTTTTATCCATACAATAAGCTAGCTATTGTGTAGTCTTTAGTAGATATTTAAGTATGCATGCAGCTGCTTGCATTCAAGACTCAATGGATGGGAGCAGCCGGCCTCTAGCGTCGCGTGAAGGCTACATGCAGGCGGCAGCATCTCGTTTTTTACGCTGCAGCGGGCTGTAGCTCGAGCGTCGGCTCCATTCTCTTTCCTCCACCTAGGATACTAGTGATATGAAATAGCTTATAGCCTGCTGACAAGAATCTATTATACTTGCTCTTATATTCTGCGTCCACTATTTTGCGCCCGTGTATTTGTTGCTTCCTCGGGAGAGGAAGAGTTCGGAGCTACTCCCTCCTTCCCAAATTAAGATACCTATTAGTTTTGGTCAAAGTAAATCTTTCTAAAATTTGATCAACTATATATAAAAATATAGTAACTTTTAGAATACAAAATGCATATAATACGAAAATATACTTCATTATGGTTCTAATAACATTGGGTTTATATTGTGGATGTTTATATTATTTCATATATGCTTGGTCAAAGTTTATAAACTTTGACTTTTATAAAATCTAATAGACATCCTAATTTGGGAAGGAGGGAGTAGGAAGCGGAAGACACAGAATTCAACTCGGCAGTGAGTACGAGGCGACTCCGTTGAAATCCCAGGGCTGAAGTGCTTTGCTGTACAGTACTAGTCACGAGGTAGAATGCAAACAGACTGAGTCGTCGCACTTACTACTCCATCGCATACATACTACTCCGTGCACAGCAGTTTCACATATTCCATTGTCACATCGTATACCTGGGACGGCCCTATTCGGAGTAGTACTAATCCGTGCAGAGCAGTTTCATGCATTCCATGGTCATATCATAAGAGAGCAAGTACACTAGGAAATAGTAAGCTGGCTATAAGGGATAGTGTAGTTTTGGTGACCCGAAGAAGATAGAAGATAAGAGAGAATATAAGAGCAAGTTTAATAGTAAAGTCCGTTGCTGACTATAACTCACCGCCGTGTCATTTATAGTCAACCTAATATAGCCAACATATAAAATACTAGTAGTTAGCTATAAGTAGTACTTTATTTTGCAAAGGCTCAACTTACACTCACATAAAGTCGATAGGAGCACGTGCTGTAGCTACCTCTTGTAACATTTCAAAACTTTAATCCAAGTTATCAAGATCCAAATCACCCAATTTAGGGTTAACAAAAACTTTCTATCATTAAAATAATTAGGAATGCATATGTGTTGCATTAATATAGAATGGTTTGAAGTTGCCATGTTTGTTTGTTCTAATAGTTGTAAAATGATTCAAAGGTGAATGTCACACCATCTAGATCATTCAAAAACAAAATCCAAAGAAAAAGAAATCAAATAAGATTAATAAATGCAAATGGTCACTTGTGCCATTTTAATCCACTAGGTCACTTTAGGTGTTTCTAGAAGTCAAATTCAAACAGAAACATTCTCAACTCATTTCACCCCTTGCTAGTACAAGTAATGGTCTACCAAGACCCATTTTAAAATCTTACAAAAACATTTAAACACTAATTTTAAATGGCATTTGAAAATAGAATCTATTTCATATACATAGATCCCACTTTTGAAAAAACCACTCAAATGAGTTCACCTTGGCAATCCCAAGCAAACACAGACTACCGAGCATGAGATCAAGTCACACACCAAAAATCATTTCAAAATTCAAAATTTTTCTTCATGCGGCCATTGTGTCGAACACCTTGCGATCACAAAAAACCTGCCTAACTAACACTATTTTGATCAATGTTGTGTTGAGCCATTTAACCTCAATTCACTCCTCTGATCTCCCTAGTCCCAACCAAGCCATAAACAGGCTACCCTTTAGCCTTTAGCAGCAGTGCCGGGCCACCCCGAAGCCATGCCCGCCGGTCGAGCACGGGCAGCTCGCAGGAGACAGCCTAGCCCCTCTCCGCCGTGCCTGGGAGGTAGGCGTGATAACACCTCCGCCCACGGTCCCTTCCCCGAGCAATGCCAGCCACTTGACCACCGAGGCACGCTCGAGCACACCGCCTCTGCGCCATGCACGGAGCACCGTCCCCGATAGTCTTGCATAAGCCACGCCGTGGCGCAGCTCCGCCTTAACCCCAGCACGCCACCAGACATGCCCTCTCCCCGCCGCTTGACCTGCAGCCACCGCACGCCGCGTCAAACACCGTCGGACCCGCTCAGAGCGTCGACCTTTCCCGACCGCATACCATCGCCCCTAGATGCGCCATTGCGCCGTAGCTGACCGCCAGGAGGCAAGCCATCGTCCGCCTACCCCGCCCATTTCTTTAGCACCCTGTACCACCATCACCGACGAGCTCACCGTCGCACCCCACGGTCTCCTCGTCGACCTATATAAGGAGCCCTCCCCAGCACCATTTCTCCACACTTCAACACACCCCACCTCCCACTGAGTCCCTCACACCATTCCCGGAGCCGCTCGAGCCACCTTTCGCTGGAATTTCCACCGGAGCCGCCGCAACAGAGGAGGAAGGGGGCAGTCGATTGCGACCACCCCAGGAGCCACCGCGACCTTGCCTGAGTCCGTCGTCGACCACTCGTTCGATTGCCCCCATCGCCACGTTAGCTGGAGCCCTGGTAAGCCCACAATCGACCCCCACCGAGCCGCTAGGGTTCAGTCTCGCCGGTGACCTGCCCGTCGTCGACGATGAACCAGAGCCGTCGATTGTAGTTCTAATCGTACGGTCCACATCGCCCCGTACCGTTTCGGGTTTTAAGTGTCGCTGACATGTGGACCCCCCTTGTCAGTTTCCCGCTGCGCCGCTGAGCGTCACTGGGCCGGCCCGTTTAGTTTCCCACGCTGGCCCTAAATTTCAAATAATGAATTTTCTATTTAGACTTAAACTCAATTCTGTCCACTAGTTTAAAAATCAATTCAGAGAGTTAAACTAAACCAAATTGAATTATTCAAATTTTGTTAGAAAGATATTTCAAATATCTATCCAAGCCCGTTGGATTTAAATCAATTATAGTTATATATCACATATAACGAAAATAACAAAACAGAGACTTTTCTACATTCAAACATTTTTCAAAAATCAACCATAAAAGGTTTTGAGTTGATTCCAACTCTCAAAAATCACATTTGATAATACCTATCTAAATATGTAATAATATTTAGGTTTACATAAAGTGACTTTGGACTAGTACCAAAATAATGCTATATAGGCATTTCTAGTCACTTTAAATCATTTAAATATGAATCCTAAACTTTATAAAATGTGGTCCAACATTTAAATCACATTCCCATGTATTAGAATATGTGGTGACCACATGATCTCATATTTTAATTGGAGAATATTAAATCTTAATTAATTTCAATGAGTAGAAATTACTTTTCTCAAATAAAATAAATGAAACTAGTTCATTAAATCTTGTGACGAATGTGATGATACTAGATCATCAAGTGTGTGCCTTAGTGTGTTAAATAGACTAGTTAAATATTGTTTGGTGGTTGTGTATTCCGTATATATTTATAACGATAGTACCGACCAAGTCTACGAGGAGGAGGAGTTCTACCCCGAAGAAGACGAGGAGAATTTCAACCACTACACCAATCAAGGCAAGCCATTATTAACAATGCAAGCTAACCCTTGCAAGCTTGATAACCTAAGCAAAATGCATTAAGCATGCTTGGTTATAACTTTTTTTTAATTTATACCCATCCCAAGTTTTACTCACAAGTTTTACCTTTTACTTTCCAAAGTTTTTTTACTCCTAGTAATGCTTTGTGAGATTTTAGAAAGTAGTTTAGATAGCATAAAGAGTATTAAATTTGGCCTATACTAGATGTCATTCCATGAGATTGAGATTAGCATCCTACCATAGTGAACATTCATAACTTAGTGATTAGAGCTAAACCAAAAACTTGATCACTCTAGATGGGAATACTTGGTGAAAATGCTTATGAAAACCTGGAATGATGAGTCATTCTATTGAGAGGTTTTGACATGTGTTGAGAAACACAAATGGTTTATGATGATGAAAATGTTGAGGCATGAGCCTTAGCCCTTTATAAAAGCCGAGGGTTGGGTTCGAATGCGATACCATTCCAATTTTACCATACAACCACTATACCTGAATTGGGTAAGGCTTAGCTGGAAGTTTATATGCATTAGTATGAGTCCCCTCGCGGGAAAGGTTTGAGCTGAGGCTACCTCTTGATGTTGTCCACCTATGTAGTGCCCAGGATGGCAGATGGCCATGGCTGGGAGGCCAAGCTCATAGGAGAGGTGCTTATACTAGAGTGTGTAAAGAAAATGTTATGATTGATTATCCGAATACTAAGTATGATGATTCAGGGTTATCCCTGACGGATGTATCGAATGTTGTGGTGAAAGTGTACCACCTCTGCAGAGTGTCAAACTATTCGAATAGCTGGGACTTGGTATGATACCTGGGACTTTCTTTTCATGCCGCTGATGGAGTGCCTACTGGAGAAACTTTTCTTAAACAAACATACCTGGGACTTCAATCAGGCTGACCAGATCTCAAGTCTCAAGGTTTGAGTTTCCTTGCAGACTGTAAAATGGTCTCTGCCCGGTCTGTATTGGTGGATGATGGCTCAGTGTTGATGTAGAGCTCGTTGGGAACCCTAAGAGGAAGGTATGATGAGCACAACCGCAAGCTTCCCTTAGTTATGAAACCAAGGTTTAATCGAACCAGTAGGAGCAAGAAAACACCCCAAAGGTGTTGCTAGCTGAGCCTTGGTAGGGCGCACTACCGGTGCTAGTAGCAACATGGAGACCTGCACAACACAACCACAGAACTTTGTCCCCAACTTGCGATGAGGTTGTCAATCTCACCGGTTTTGCTCAAAACAAAGGATTAAACGTATTGAATGTAAGGATGTAATAGTTTGCAGAAAGTAAACACAAAGCAGTAAACAGTTTGTAGATTGTATGTAAAAGAAAAGGACTAAGATCCGTAGTTCACTAGAGGTGGCTCTCCTTAAGATAGATAACATGCTGGGTGAACAAATTACAGCGGGGCAATTGACAAGCATCGAGAAAGCATACAAGCATATACTAATCATCTTGACTCCTTTGAGACTTGATTGGGCATTACAACATTATACATAGACCGCCATCCAACTGCATCTATGACTAATAATCCACCTTCAGGTTATCATCCGAACCCCCTCTAGTATTAAGTTGCAAGCAACAGATTATTGCTTTATGAACTGCGTGTAAAGTAAACAATATGATTGTTCTATGAACAAAGGATTGTTGTTTTCTCCCTAGTAGTAACAACACATCTAGTACCTTAGAGATTTCTGTCACTTCCCCAGATTACCGGAGGCATGAACCCACTATCGAGCATAAATACTAACACTTGGAGTTGCTAGCATCTACTTGGACAAGATAGCTACTAACAATAGAAAGCATGCAAGATCACAAATAACAAAGACATGATAGAATCAATAATCAATCTGAAATAGCATCTCAATATCCATCGGATCCCCGCAAACACAACATGCAGAATTACAAATAGATGATCTTGATCATGAACGGAGCTCACAAGATCTAGACATGAAAGCACAAAGGAGGAGAACCAGCCATCTAGCTACTACATGGATCCATAGTCCAAGGATGAACTACTCACGCATCACACCGGAGGCTTGCATGGTGATGAAGAAGGCCTCCAGGGTGAATTCCCCTCTCCGGCAGGGTGTCGGGAAGAGCTTCAGATCCCTCCAGAGCTAGGGATGGAGATGATGGCGGCTATAGACTCTTTCGTGGATTTTTGATCGGGTACTTAGGGTTTTCGTCCCGATGGCATCTTATAGGCGGAAGGGGAGGCCGAGGGGGTGCCGGAGGCGGCCAGACCACCCCCTGGCGTGGGCTAGGCTGGGCCGCGTGGCCAGGTGGTGTGGTGGCCCCCTGGCCCCTCTCCGTCTCGTACTCTGGCATCTGATGACTTCCGAAAAAATAGGCACTTTGGCTTTTGTCCCGTCCAATTCCGAGAATATTCATTTTCTGACTTTCCTGGAACCAAAAACAGCAGAAAACAGGCAACTCGCACCGTGGCTCTTGTTAATAGGTTAGTCCAAGAAATCATATGAAAAGTACTCCAAAGTGTGGACAAAACACAAGAAAGTGGATAAAACCAAGCATGGAACATCAAAAATTATAGATATATATTTGCAATGTATTAGTGGACCCAGCGTTCCTCCAGCCTGGGCAGCTGCCCAGTCTTGCTGACGGTGGAAAACTCGCGTTTTATAGATTTTTATAGTAATTTTGTCTGAAAATTCACATCTTAATCTCGTTCGTCCAGGCTTCCAAAAATTTCTAGGTCTCCCACTGCCTGTATGGTCCAGGTTCCGGTGGGGTTGCCCCAGCGACTCCACCCATTTTGGCCAGACACGCCCAGTCTTGTTAGTTTTGCCCACAATTTAGATCAATTTATTGAATACGAAATAATGAGAGTTCATAATAAAATAATTTAAATAGTTAGAAAAACCAAATGAATGACATAGTTCACCAGTAAATAAACAACGTGCCAGTTCACGGGCAAATAAATAAATTTAGGAGGTGATGCCTAGCAACTTCTTATTTGAGCTCACATATGCTCGATCAAAACGATTGTGACGGTTGCAGTCGTGGATCTCATGGTGCACATGGAGGAACTCATCGAGAGAGGTTGGCCCTAGTGTCGAATCAATTAGTTGACCCTCAAATTCCTACTCTTGGTCACAGAGCACATCATCACACTCATCCTCACACAAGCAGTCACCATCTCCCACATAGTTTGATCGCTCTATGTTCTAGTAGGGTGCCGAACAATAGTCCACCAAGGTTAGAGTACATCAATTTTCTACTCCACATCCTTCCTACAAGCCTCTTATTCCTTGGAAAACCTCGCAAATTTCTCATCATGAGGATCATGAATTGTCTTCACAAGCGTTGCCCAATCAAGGTAGATATCATCGGGTAGATAACCATTTGTCATATGCATGGCCATTGATCACATAGAAAGGCACTAGAGCATTGCCTACCGCAAGCCTTGAGAATAACTAGGAGCATTGGAGCACGTTGATGTCATTGTTAGAACCTGCCTGGACGAAGAAAGAGTGCCAAAATCCAAAGATTTTATGATGTAGCAACCTCAAGTATCACTATGCACCCTTCCGCATGGCCATGATATTGTTCTATCAAGCAAAATGACATCTTATACTCTCAATACATGCAATCTATGCATTCAAGCATCCCAGGAAAACCGATTTTCTCGTTAATGGACAAACGACGAGTAGTGTCTTCAGTATTTGGCTCTCTCAAGTAAACATCACCAAAAAACGGCAATCGCCGGTTTGCAGAACTTCTATATCGACTCAAGGCAAGTGCTATCACTCATGCACATGCACTCATCGACAAGATCACTAGAGACTCCATATGCAAACATGTGAATAGCGGTGCAACATTTATGGTAAGAAATAAAGCCAATCTTACAAGTGTAATCATTTTTTGCATTCAAAGTAGAATCGAAGTCCCTCACACCACCGAGAATTGTCAAGAACTCCTGAACATCCGAAAGTGACGAACAAACATGTGCTCCAGGTATAGTTGTTCTGTGGGATGGAAATTGTCCTTATACAATCGTTCATGACCACCTTCTTGATCATGCTTCAAGTTGGCATTGCGCCCATTCACCGAGCCTCGGTGGATGGGCTGCATGCTCTCGGTGTGTTCATGTATGAGGGTGGCCACAACCATCATCATCTCTGTATCACCGTTGGAGTCATTGTCATCCAATGATGCGTACACCACATGCTTAAAGAGGAAATTGATGGAGTTTGAGCTAGTTGCAATTGGCATCGGCTATGCAATTAGTTGAACAGGTCTAGGGCAGTGCGGTGTGGCTAATAGAAAGCCTTTCTGAGCCGCTGTCTGGCTGGCCAGGGGAAGCAAAGAGGAAGATAGGAGAACGCCATGCCTAGACACGTGCGTTGTCTAGGCCAATAAAAATTCAACCCAAATTTGGGATTGAAATGGGTCTTCGTGGATTGGTCCCAGGCGCTCGGTCTATTTGGCTCACGCCGTTGGGCCACATCCCCTGTCTGAAATAGCCAATTCAGACAGCCGATGGTCGAATGGGTTGGCCTGCTAGAGATGCCATTAGGCCAACTGTAACAGGCGACCCATTTCGGTCTGCCTAACAGATGCCATTAGGCCAACTAAAAGGGACATAGGGCACAACCAAAGTGGCAACACAAATTGATCGGTGTCCGATACACTGTCCATTTGGACCTAGTTCTAGCCGAATTTGAGTTGGTTTACATCCAAATAGATAACTAAATGGCCCAACACGGCAACGACATAAGGCATATCAGTGGCTTCTCCTCCCCTATCTGCCCTGGGGCCGCCCATTAGCCGACCACCTACCATCGACCCATTTTAAATACCCACTATGGAGGTCCTGTCCCTTTCCATCCATATCTACACCCCCGCCACAAGCCTAGCACCCCTTCCCGCTGGCAAGACTAGGTATCCCGTGGTGTAGATCAAGACCACTTCTCCCCCAGGCAAGATGTCGAAAAATAGTGTCCCTCCAAGAACAACCATGAGTCTAGCTCCTTGCTAGGCAACCGCCGCTGTGGTGCCCCTTCGCCTCTCTCGACTGGCGATAGTGTGGCACCCCATCAATGTCTCCATTGAGTCCACGAGCTAGTATTGGGAGGTGATTACCCTTGCATTTTCTGGATGTGCACCTCCCCCCCGGCTGACACTTGAACCATAATAGGATTCTAGTGTCGGCAGCCGCAACTTCTGAGCCGGCACACCGGAAAGAGGTTCGTTGCGGTCAGGCCTTTCTACCACCGGACCACACGCTGACCTGGTCTATGTCATGGATTTGCCACCGTGGGACAGATGGTTCAAGACGGAGCACGACCTCCACCACCGATCCTACTTCATCGCCCGCCGCCTGGGTTTTAGGAAAACGACACAAACAACATAGGCTATGACTCCTTCGACTTGAGCGGTTCAGATATGTACATGCGCCAACCGGGTGATGGCCACTGTCCTCCATAGAAGGCACACGCGCTAGTTGTGGATGACCCAGATTTCAAGGCCATGCTCAAAGCATCTAAGCTAAAGAAGCTCGGACGGTAGAGAGATCTTGGTGCGATGCTCCACACGTCCACTATGCATGGAAGTGGCACAGTTGGAGGCTCCACCGGTGCACTCCCCATGGAATCATCGCACGGCAGAACCGACTGCCCCAGTGACCACACCTCAGGTTGTCATCAAGATCAAATTCCACAACAAGCTGTAGGCTACCGAAGCTAGTTCGAACCCCAAATTTATTAGAATTTTGGTTTAAATTTTATCTAGATTTTTTGTAACAAAGGAAAAAAGCTTTGCCTATTTCATTGATTAAGAGAAGTTTAGAATACAAACATAGCCAGGAAGTCTAGGAAAGAAAAGTCTCCTCTCATGACATAATTATGCTTAATTGCTTCGCACTCGAACACCCATACACCAACATTCCTCTTAATGGCCAACAAAATAATGATAGGAATAGAGGCAATGCGTCTAAACACCCTAGCATTTCACTTGTTCCAAATTTCCCAAGCGGCAACCATAAGAAAACATGAAAGACCCCCATGACGACATCCACCAACTCCCGAGATAGAGCATGAAGACTCCTTACCTACCGAGTTGAAGTTGTTCCATTGGGAGACGTCAAAGTCTACCAACCCAGCCTTTCCTTGATGCCTTTCCAAATACGAACAGAGTACCTACGTTTAAACATGAGGTGCGTCACGGTCTCTGGCTCTCGCTTGCATAGTTGGAAAACACCACAACTAGGCCAACCACGTGTTTCAAGCCGGTCCACCGTCCACATACGATTTTGTAGAACTAACCAAGCAACGAACTTGCATTTGGGGGAGGGCAATTGTTCCACAGGGTCAGCTTGAATAAGGCGGGTTCCGTATAGGGCAAGGGCAAGGACGTGGAATATATTACATCTTCTTGTGCTTCCAAACAATCAAATCCCCAGTGCCATCGGTAAGTTCGATCTCTTGAAGAACTCAGAAATGTGAAGGACCGATATGCCACCTTCCAAGATTAAGTTCCTTGTAAAAATCCTCACTTAGGGCCTTGTGAACCGTGAAGTTCTTTTGCTTGGAGGTAGCAAGAATTGGAGCAATATCTTTATGTTTGATCCCATCAAGATACTCAACTGGGTAACAACCAAGTGTCGCCCCTCTCTCCCTCCTCTCGCCCCCATGTGGCGACGGGAGGGGAAACCCTAGCCGCCGTCCCAGCCCCCCAACTCCCTCCCCCCTCTCTCACCTGCTGCCACTAAGGGTTTGGCCAAGCAAAGCTTGGGCGCTGCCGGTGGCGGGGGGATCTCTTGTCTTCCCCGGCGTAGATCGGCGACGCGGGACGCCAATCCTCGTTGTGGATGGGGTGCGCGTCGGGCACCTCAATGGTGTGGCATCTCTAGCGTGCGGTGGCTGCGGCATGGCCGGAGGAGCAGCGACATGCGAACGGTGATCTGGTGCATCTCGTCCCTCTAGCCAAGAAAACTCCGGGGGAAACCTCAGATCCCGAGGGATCGAGCGATGGCGGTGTCTTGTGCACCATTCCCCTCTTGAGGGCATAGATTTTGGAGTTCTCTCCGGCTGTAGGGATCAACGGAGGCCCTGGGTTTGGTGGAGGTAGTCATCTTCTTCGTCGAAGGTGGTCGGCCTGCGGCTGGTTTGGCAGATCTCGCGATCCGTCTTCCAGTCCCCGCAGCGAGGCGGGAAGACATAGGTGCCGGTGAAAACCGAGCCATTGGCAGGCGATGGCGGAGTTACCACGTCGTTACCTTGATGAATGCATCATCGTGCACCTTGTGTAGCCCTCAGTCGTGCTACTCTGGGAGAAACCCTAAGATCTTCGGTTCGGGCGATGGCGGTGCCACAGTGTCGGTATCACGTTCTCTCCTGGGAGCATCGCCTGTGGAGCAGCATTGGACGGAAGTGGCATGAGGGTGGAGCGGCTAGCGCGCGCGCGGGGGGGGGGGGGGGTGGTGTTGCTTGGCACCGAGGTGGTGTCAGTTGCTGGTGTGGTGAGAGTCTGCACATTGATCTACATGCTGACGACGGGTTGGCGGAAGATTTTGAAGGGGGCGACATCCGGAGCATGTGCGTGGGCACAACTCCGTGAATATGTTGTGCGGTTCTAGGACTCCTTTCACTTGAGTCCGTGCCGCCGTGCCAAGGCACTCCAGCTTCTCTTGGCGAGTGGCAACAGTGTGGGTGACCATTGGGGGGGGGGGGGTCGAAACAGATAGATAGGGGTTTGATAGATCTCGTTAGGGAGCTAGCGATACAGTTATTGTTTTTGCTCAGTGTTTAGCTTTGGCGGTTCCGGTTTGTATCATCTTTGTAATGGCTTTTACCAAACAATGTGGTTCTAACAATAAATAAGCAGAGGCCGGGGCTCCGCTCCCCATTTTGGAAAAAAATCAAGCCAAGTTGCATGCCAAAATTCTGCTGTTTTTCGTCTCCAATGACAATGTCGATGGAGGCATAGAAAAATATATGTCCTTTTCATCGCACCAATGCCCCAACCCAACCCAAGCGCGTTCCTATTCCGTCCATTCATACCATGGCCTTCTAAGCCTCAAGCCCTCACAATTTTTTCAAGATCCAACAATCCAAGCCCTCCCATACTCTTTGGTCAACAACAAGATCGCATTTAACTTTACATTTTCCCATGTAATAGATCTTATCCGAAGCGGACCATACGAAAGCATACTCGAGCTTGATAATTTCTTGTTTTTTTTGCGGGTATGATAATTGCTTGTGAAGTGGTCAAGAATTTGATGAGAGCCGTTCTCCTCGCAGTGCGTGGTGATAAATTTTCATTAACCGATTGGAAGCTTCTTTGCCATTTTGTCGAATAGTATATTGGAAGTCCACACTTATTAGATGATGTCTAGTTTAGTTTTATTTTTTTGTCTATAATAGTTTTAAATTATAGAAATTATGTACTCTTTCAGGCTATGTATGTGCACCCACGAACAAGGGCCGAACGCCGGTGCGTTTGTGCCTGCGCCACGCCTCAAACGGACATAGTTTTGCGTCCTTGCGTTGAGCTTGCACTTAATCGACATGACGAGAGACGACGGTAATAAGCCCAGCGATGCACGAATTGCTACGCCAATTACCGAGATCAGAGCTGCGCATCAACGCCAATACTACTCAGACGTGAGACGTATGTACTGCAATATTAGTACACATTAGGCACATATAAATACAGAGATTAGTACTCAATAATGAGCATTACATAGCATTGGACCTATTTAACCAGACACCACTCATGAGAGATACTAGTATTAAGCACAATGCACTCCAAGAAGACCAAGAAGGAAAGGGATGAAGAAATCACGAGAAACAAGATCATAGATGAAGCTAGCCAGGCCGCCTCCAAAGCTCACAAGAGAAGACACGGCTGGGATCATGAAGCCACAAACAAGGCCGTCATACATGATGCCAACGACATCTCCACCGAAGCTGAGAAGCGAAGACACAAGGGGGATACAGAACCCACGAACAAGACCACCATACATGATGCCAACGATGTCTCCTCCGAGTTTCAGAAGAGAACACAGGATCGGGATAAGAAACCCACGAATGAGACCACCGTAGATGAAGCAAGCAACGCGACCCCCGAAGCTTAGAAGAGAACGCATGACGGGGATGAAGAAACCACACAGAAGACTAGCATACAGGATGCTGACGATGGCACGCCCGAAGCTGAAAAGAGAACACAGGACGGGGAACAGGAAACCGCGAAGAAGACCGTACACGAAACCAGTGACGAGGAAGCTCCAAAGGAAAGAAAGGATGCAGATCAACGAGCCGGGGAACCCACTAAACACGGAAGCAGCGAAGCCGCCTCCGAAGTTGTGGAGCAGGAAGAAGTAGAGATTAGGGATGGCCTCGAACGCCTCCCGCGAGATGATCATCCCGGCGGCGTCTGGCGCCTTCATCATATCCACCGGCGAGAAGAAGTAGGCGTACACTGCGACCACGACCGCCAGGATCACGGCCCAAACCATCGTCATCGCGTTGTCGCTTCGTGGGGATGAGAAAAGGATGCCCTCCCTGGAGACTGGAGTGGCCGAAGATGGCGACTCGGA
Organism: Avena eriantha; assembly: GCA_910589775.1. Lineage (NCBI taxonomy): Eukaryota > Viridiplantae > Streptophyta > Magnoliopsida > Poales > Poaceae > Avena > Avena eriantha. The sequence continues at coordinate 105,832,607 of OU342741.1, forward strand.
TAGACAGGCAGAGTTGAGGTTTGAACTTTGAAGTGGCACGTCGAGCGTCGGATTGGTGGGTTGTTATAGCAGTGCGATGCTCCAGGATTCCAGCGCAGGCTGCAACTCTGCATGCGAGCATCTCAGCTGGGGCCGAGTGTGCATTGGCTGAGTGTGTTCGGAACTAGCGATGCAGGAGTTAAACTTTTGCCTCGACATTTGAAACGCCCTCGTCGATGGTTCGCTGTGACAGTGTGACGTTTAGTCTCGTCACAGTATCATCTTTATAGTGGAAAATAATATAGGTGGAGTATTATGGGAAACTAGCCTTATTTTGTTTTAAGATGTGTGATGTTATGGTAATATAGCTAGTTATCATAAGAGTCTCTCTCATCATTTTATTGTATGCCATGTTATCTAAATACTTATTTGGCAATACATGTTTGACTATGTTACTAGCCAAAATACTTCCATTATGACTAGCCTTAGGGACTTGTGCTGTGCGTGGTGTGTAATACTACAGGGGCACAGTTCTCTAGTTTACTATTTTCCGGCTGGTTTTAGGGATATAATCGTGTGACGGACCCAAAAAGTTTCGGATTCTTGGACGAACAAGCTTGAGATGCCAAATTTTTGACCACAATCGCTACAGAAATAAAAACACAAGCGTTGAGCCGTCAGCAAGTCTAGACGGTTGCCTGGGCTGGAGGGACGCTAGGTCCGCTATTCGTGTGGCTCTCTAGTCTTTTGAAAAGCATCTGGTTGAAAATTTTGTTATAGGTGTTTGTGTACGTTTTCTTCTAGAGATTTCTACTTTCATACCCTCGGTTCATTAGTTGTACTCAGTTTTTCCCAGCTGCTTAATTTTTCTTCCTTTTGCTCATCTCTTTGTACAGACGGTCTGAAAAATCTCTGTCCGTCAATCTTGTCGTTACGTGCTGATAAGTGGGGCCACGTTCAGTCGGGTCCTGTAGTAGAAGCTCCGTGCTGACAAGTAGGGTCGCGTTTTGTCGAATCCCGTAGTATACTCTTCCCGTTACATGCTGACAAGTGGGGGTTCCCGTAGTGGACACCTCTCTCCATTATCTAGATCAGCATCGGATCCACAATTTATCCACGTAAGCACCGAATCCACAACTTACCCAGGTTGGCGTTGCAAGATGGGACCCCGAGCCAGCCCCGCGCTCGCGCCTGTGCCGCTGCCTCCCCTTTCTTCTTCTTCTTTGGTGACGGCAACCCTTTGTCTAGCTTCATTTTTATATAGTGATATATAATGCATATATGAAAATTATACACCTTTGAACTCTTTGAAATCGCAATTAGAATATGATAATGTTGTGCTAATAAAATCCTGATCATTTATCATTTCCATTAAGTGAAATATAATGCATAAACTTGCGTATACGAAAATTATAAATCTTTGAACACTTTGAAATAGCACTTATTGCATGATAATGTGTTCTAACAAAATTTTGAGAGATTATTATTTTCTCCCCCATTTTCATAGAGTGGAATGTAATGCATAAACTTGCATATACGAAAATTATACACCTTTAAACTCTTTAAAATCGCACTTAATATGTGATAATGTTTTGCTAAGAAAATCTTGAGAGATTATCATTTTCACATAGTGAAATGTAATGCATAAACTTGCATATACAAAAACTGTACACCTTTGAACACTTTGAAATCGCACTTAGTACATGATAGTGTTATGCTAATAAAACCCTAATCATTTATCATTTCTATGGAGTGAAATATAATGCATAAACTTGCGTATACGAAAATTTTAAACCTTTGAACACTGTGAAATCGCACTTAATAACGAGATAATGATGTGCTAGCAAAATTTTGAGAGATTATCATTTTCTTCCACATTTTCATAGAGTGGAATGTAATGTATAAACTTGCATATACGAAAATTATACATATTTGAACTCTTTAAAACCGCACTTAATACGTGATAATATTGTGCTAAGAAAATCTTGAGAGATTATCATTTTTCATAAAGTAGAATATAATGCACAAATTATACACCTTTGAACACTTTCTCTTCAAATTATATTTAAATTCATTTGTTTATGGAGTTAAAGTACTAGTGGCAAACTCGTTATTTTGCATGGATAGAGGGGTGCCGCTAGATCACATATGATCAATGGTTGGTGGACACGATCCGTGTGACAACTGTCTCAACCAATCAGAGTGTAGCAGCCAAGATGAGGACATGTGTGAGAGATTGTGACTAAGAGAGGGGAAAACTGAGTAGAACATAAGAACCAAGGGCAAAACTGGGTAGAACTTAAAAACCAAGGACAAAATTAACAAATGGATTCAAATAGAAAATAGAAAGAGATTTTAAAAATAGAAAATGCGTCTTTTATACAATAAAATATATCTTGGCATACATCAACCTATTTGTAATTCAAATATACACCAGTTTGATAATTATTGCCTCATTCAGACAAACTATGTTTTGGGAAGAGACTTGAGTAGAAAGCCATGAACATTTATAGATAGTATGTGATTTGAGAAGTGGTGATTTGGGTTAAAACTTGATTTATATATATTTCTTATGGTGAAAGGTCACATAATAAGACTCCCTGGGTAGATGCCACTATGTTTTGTTCTTTTTGAATTTGTTGTGCATAAAATGACTCAATTAGCTAGCTAAAACCCATTCGTTGACTTTCTGTTGACCATCCATCGGAGAGTAAAACTGAGTATATTGCACACGACAGTGTTAGTACTAGAGGGAAAAACTGAGTACAACCAAACTGCTAGTGTTACACTCGATGACAAAACTGAGCACAACAAAGTCGCCAGGGTTAGACACGAGGGAAAAATGTGACTCATGGTACGCGTGTGCGGTGCATGGGGCGGTAGCGGACACGTGTGGCCATACACGGTGTAGTAGCGTACACGGTTACGCGGTGCACGGTGGTGCAACGAAACATCGTTTCCATTCTCCTTTATAGAGGCCTTCTCACTCTCACTCATCACTCACTTGCTCACTCAACCGTCTCCACTGTCCCATCACTTTCTGCAAACCACCAAGAAAACCCGAACCACGCCGGCGATGGAGAAGAATGGAGCGGTGGCCATCGACACCTCCAAGGCCGTGGGCAAGGAGGCCCCCGTCCCTGTACAGGCCCCCGTCGAGGAATCGAAGGCAGCCGCCGTCCCCGTCCATACCCCCGTCCCTGCTTTCGCCGTAGTCGGGGAGGTGGCCACCGCCGGTCTCGGGCAGATCCCGCTCGGCTGGGACCCCTACGAGGAGGTTGATTACATAAGGCCGGAGACCCCCTACGACACCAGCATCGCCGACCCATGGTCGGAGGGAACCAGGGTTTTCTCCCCTTCCCTTGTTCTTCCCCATTCCCATCGTTGGATGCTAGATCGTATGTTATTAGGGTTTGGTTGTTCGTATTTTTATAGTAGCTAATCCTCTTGTGTTAGATCTCGTATTTCGATGAACCCCCCTATTCATATTTTGATGAATCCCCCTATTCGTATTTCGATGAATCCCCATGTTCGTATTTGAATACCCCTGTTCGTAGTTGGGATCAGTATTCGGTTTGGTTTGAGATCTGGGGAATAATGAGGGGATCTCAATCAGTTAATTTATGCAAATAATCAATCCCAATAATCAAGGTATCTCAATCATGTCCTTATTGCATTCTACTGTGTTTTCCAACAGGAGGATAGCAGTAACGTCTATAGCGACGACGAGTCCAAGGAAACCTAGACTCGTCATGTGCTAAAGAGGCTGAAGTCCGGCCAGTACGATAACTTCTTCACTGGCGATGTCTACAGGTGCCCCTTCTGCACCGTTACATGCCACTAACTTCAACTCCTTCATGAAGCATGCCAAGGACGTGAGGACCTGCGGTGAGTCTGTAAACGTCCACGACTTCATAACCAAGCACCAGGCGCTCGGTCTTAACCTCCGCAACTTTTAGAAGGTTGCCATCGAGGAGGGTCGCATGCCCTCGATCAAGCCCAAGGCACCCAAGGTCAAGGGAGTGGGCAGCAAGAAGTGGAGGAGGCGCTAGAGGGAGGAGGTGGAGGCCATGAGGGGCCACTGATCTTGTGCTGCTGCTGTAAAGCAACTTCTTTTGTCTTGTCTGTGTTGAACTTGTCCGCTGCTGCTGAGCAGCCTAATTGTCGAACCTCGTTAAGTACCATACTATATATCCTATATTAGCTGTTTTATCTATATTTGCTCCGTTTACTGAATTTATTTATGGTGCTGGTTAGATTTGCTGCTCTAGATTTACTACCAGATTGGGGGAAAATGAGGGCCAAAAGGAACAATGAATAAAGAGAGAAGCTGCTCTAGATTCGCTACCTTTTGAAAAAAAACACAACTTTCAGTGAGAGAGAGAGGGAAAAATACGCTCTTAAAAAGGCCAATCATAAAAATAACAAAAAATAAAACTTCCAATTTAGGCGATAGGGCACACGTAACCACCAAACGTGCCACAGATGGTCCCACACCATGTCCCCCATAATGCTTTCCCAACAAACTTGTCCCACGCAGCCCCATGTGGCGTGGCCCCACACATCAGAATAACGTGTTCCTGACCAAACGACCCCACGTGATCCCACACCACGTGGCCCCACACGTCAACCAACGGTCAACCTGACGGTAGCTGCCGTTCGAGCTCTTTGATGGGTTTTCGAGAAGGAGAGGGGCTAAAGTGAGGAAAATTTAAGCAGCCGGGGAAAACTGAGAATAACTAACAAAGTAGGGGCACAAAAATAGAAATCCCTTTCTTCTATGGTACCAGAGCACATGCTCTTAACCTAGATTGCTCCCGCTACCTTCTCTACTGCCAGAGTCGTTGCCCAATCCAATCGAGCGGGATGGCCACCGATGCCCTGTCCATGGTGTCTACCATGCCCGCTTTGTCCGAGAGCTCCTCGCCCTCGCTCACCGTTAGATTCTTCGCCTACCAACGTCAGCGTACCGGTGGGATCTGTCTTCTCCAACTAGGAAGCGCCATCCATCATCAACATTGCTTCGTCAATCACCATTAAATTGACCGGGGAGAGTTATCTGTTTTGGAAGGCTCAGGTGGCACCTCTCCTCTGGAGCCATCTTCTCCTGGGGTACGTCGATGGTATGATGCCATGCCCCACTGCTCAGTTTACCGTGTGCACCAGTGAGGCCACGGTTCCGCAGCCAAATCCAACCCATGGACATTGGGTTCAACAGGATCATTCTATCATGTCGTTCCTCTCCTCGATGATTGAGAGCATCGTTAGGATGATCCTCTTTGCCAACACCTCGTAAGAGGAATGGGAGACACCGGGCGGCATGTTCGCCTCCTCCATCGCGTGCTCCTCGGGGATTCACCAGCAGATGGCCGATCTCAAGAAGCATGACCTCTCGGTCACCATTTACCTCCACCAAATGAAGGCCCTCTCCGACTCCCTCACCAGGATCGGCCAACCCCTCTATGATGAGGAGTACTTCTCCTATCTTCTCATCAGGCCTGATGGCCAGTATGACACCATGTACCAGGTCGTCAATGCGCGCACCATGCCGATGCTTCTAGCTACAGAGAACCACCTCGGGGAGACGGGCAACATGCACTACCCTACTTCCCATGTCGCTACATACAGAGGCCAACCAGCGGCATATGGAGCGTCATACGTAGGTTAACTAGTTGCATACGGAGGTCAACAAATAACAGAGTACGAAGCTAGACGTGGTGGCGGATTTCATCCATTATATCGTTCTAATGCGCACTCGCCCCTGCCCCAATTACCAAGCATGCACGTTCATCCATGAGTGCTCCTGGAGGCAATAAAAATGACAAGGATCGTGTTGTGTGCCAACTCTGTGGCAATGCATTCCATGCCGCCTCCAAGTGCTACAAACGCTTCAACTGGGACTTCCTCGGAATCGACAACGACCGCGCCAGTACCGAGCGCCAGACCTCCATGACAGTGATAGCCGCCCAAGGTGGTGGCTCCTACGGTGGGCAACATCACGTCGACCCAGCGTGGTACAGTGATTCCGACGCTACACATGACGTCACACATGATCTAGAGCGCCTCACCACTTGAGAACACCGATCAAGTTCATGTGGAAAATGCCAAAGGTATGCGTATTCATAATATTGGTCATTCACTTTTGCCTACTCCATCTTCCAAGCCATTGAATCTAAATCGTGTTCTCCATGTTTCTGACTCCTATAGCAATATTTTGTCTATGAGTAAAGTCTCTAGTGATAACAATGTTTTTATTGAACTTCACCCTTATGATATTTTTGTAAAGGACTGGGACTCAAGGGAGCCACTTCTTAGAGGTCGTTGTCGTCGAGGTCTATATGAGGTTAAAGCATCATTATCAAGCAAGCTCTCAACAATGTCAAGGTGTCACAAGATATGTAGCACAGTCGCCTAGGTCATCCAACATCTCAAGTAGTTCAACATGTTCTTCATAGTCATGATTTTCCATCTATCATAGAGTCCAATAAAACTAAAGTAGTTGTGATGCTTATCAACAAGATAAAAGTCATTAATTGTCTTTCTTCTTGTCCACTCGTGTAACAAAGTCTTCTTTAGAGATTATTTATTCTGATGTGTGAGGCCTTCCCAAACTTCTGTCACTAGATACTATTTTTATGTGAGTTTTGTTGATACTGATATTCGCTTCACTCAGCTCTATTTAGTCAAGCACAAATATGATATCTATGATGTGTTCCTTCAATTCTAGAAACACGTTGAACGCCTTCTCAATTGTAAAATTGTTCATGTTCAAATAGATAGGGATGGGGAGTATGAAAAACTTTATCCCTTCTGTCATGATCTAGGTATCTCACATCGAGTATCATGTCCACACACTTACCAACAAAATGATACCGCTGAACATAAACACCGTCATATGTTGAGACTAGTCTTACATTGCTCGCTCATGCATCTATGCCACTTCATTATTGGAATGTTGTGTTCTCTACAGCGTATTTTCTTATAAATAGGCTTTCTAGTCATATTGTTGATATGACAACCCCTCTTGAGCGGCTCCTGCATGAAACCCCTAATTATACCTTTTTAGGTGTTTGGTTTTATGTGTTGACCCTATCTGTGATCCTGTAACAATCAAAAGCTTGATTTTCGCTCAAATAAGTGTGTTTTCCCCGGGTGTAGTTTGCTATATGAAGAGTACAAATGTCTCCATGTTCCATCTAATCAGAGTAAATAATAGCGCTAGATTGTTCTGGCTCAAACTGCTATCTACATCGTCCTGATTCTTTTTGTCGTGGGATGGACATTGAAAAGGACATGCAGCAACGTCGCAACGGATCCCTTCTATCCCGTGAGGTGGGACCCACTGCAGGCCGGGGCAAAAGATTCCAGACCACGGATGTGTGTTACATGTATCATCGTACCACGCGTGGTTGGATAGTAGGCCATGCATGTGCCAGGGGTCTGCTGTCAGCGTACGAGGCTGGATCGCACGCGGTGAGAGCTGTTGCAGGCGCGACACACATCCGCCGGGTGGGGGGCATCGAGAGCATACGTGACACCGTCAGCCCATGCCGTCCGTGGATTATCGTGGCCATGTGGCCCACTGAGAGCAGACGTGGCACCATCAGCTCATGTTGTCTGCGGTGGTGGGGCCTGCCAAGAGAAGACATGGCGCTATCAGCCCAAGTCGTCCATGGATTATTGCGACATGGGGCCTGTCCACACTCGACGTGGCACCGTAAGCCCATACCATCTATGGTTTCTCGTAGATCTGGGCCCGTATAAAGCCGATGTGGCGTTGTAAACCCATGGCGTCTGTTAGTATAGACCATACACGACGCGGTTTATCGCGTGCATAGAGAAGAGCTAGCAGCATAGACATATGTGGTTTAGAGTTATCACGGTCAGATCCTGCTGTGGGTTCCATCCAGAGCTGAGCTGCCAATGTAGACCGTAGGCATTCGTGGGTTCTCATGGCGTGCACCATTTATCTTGCCTCTTACGCCATCTTTCCATCTCATTCATTTATACTCCCTCCGTTCCTTAATATAATGCGTATAGTTTTCTTGCATGAATATTAGCACACAGGCTAGGAGGGGAAATTTCGTTGCTTTAGGACATGAATACCCCAGGTGATTGACGTGATATAGAGGGAACATACGAAATCTGGGTATCCTCTCTCTCTTGATTAGATTAATTGCCTCCTAAAAAAGAGGAACATATCTCAAAATTCTCTATACACCTTATATTATGGAATTTTTTACAAAAAACTATACACCTTATATTAAGGAACAGAGGGAGTAAAAGACATCGCGAATGCTCAACCGGCTAGTCAAACATAATTAAACGATGTGATCGCCCGTACTGCCTGCCGTCCTGGGTGCAGACGCCGACATGTAGGAGCCTACGCGTGATGGCCCATCTCTCAGCGAGCCGGAGTTAATGGCGGAGTGTGAGTTTTGACTACCCACGTCGCACATGAAAGGGTCGTGCGTTATCCTCCACTGGTGCACCCAACGTTACTAATATGGGGTCCCTTGTGGGATTAACCCTTGAGTGGCCCGATCTTTATGGATTTGAGGTGGAGAGTGAGGGTAAAACCCGATGAACGCAATGAACTCACTTGATTGCAAGGTAAAGATGCAAACACAACCAAACCGCACATTCTTCGGTTTTCCTCATGGGCCCGAATCACCAACTCGGTAGAATCCTTGCAGAAGAGACCGCTAGGTAGAGATCCACAAAAGAAAGATCGAATCCAGAGCTGCCAGAATGCACTTGTGAAGAAATTGCAATCGATAGAGACCCAAAGGAAGAGATCAACAAAATAGAGGTCACGAGGTAGAAATACAGCGAGGGTCTTGTACAACCTAGGTATTGATTTAGATCCTATAGAGGTTCCACCTATGGAAAGATGGAGGCTAAGCCAAATCAACTCAATACTCATTCTCTGCTCAGATCTGAGCCACAATGGATAATTTATAGTACTAGGGCTGAAGGGGTAGGTAGGAGGAATATTCTAGGGCATGAAACCTGAAAGAGTGCACAGAGTGGCAATTTCGGCGATAAGTTTGCGGGCTCCAGATTGTAGACCTGAATGTTTTGGTGGTCGCCAGACGGTTTCGGTGTTCGCCGGTTTGGTGTTCTAGCACAGATTTCGGCGGGGCATCGGACGATTTCGGTGCAGACCAAATTTGTTCCAGCAGCGCGTTCAACACGTTAGGTCTGGTGCTGGGATGATTCGATGGTGCCAGAATTCCTCTTCTGTCTTCTTTTCAATGCTTCTTGCTTGGGCGTCTTGGCTCCTGGGGCATCGTTGTCTCCCCCTCTTGGCAACATGGTCATGTGCCTAGTCATACAGTGGGCACTTGGATCAAGTAGGATCCCATTCAAGTGATGGTCAAAAGGAATACATGGTATGGAAGGAATTCACCTTAGTAGGAGTGGTTGGTGTAGCATGATGTGGACAAATGGTGAATGCCATGTGTTGGGATACATCAGTTACCCACCTCACGCTTCCTTCACACAGAACTCCGGTGGGCTACGACGATGATGAGACGCCACGACCACGAATCTGGCGGGAGCAGGAGCGACGGGAGCAGATGCAGGCACGATGGTTCCAACTGAGGAACCTCAACTCAACGAGGCCACAATGCTGTTTGAGGCCAGCCTCCTCGTGCCGCCCTACTCGCGTCTGCATGGCGGCTGGGACCTCTCCCACGATGGCAACACCATCTTGCCGCTTCCACGTGATGATGTCCTGCATGCTGTCATGGAGTACTAATGGTCCCTACTGCTAGCAAACATCCAGCAGGATCTAGCCTGGAGTGACGCGGCATGGTGGACGTCACTCCTCTAGCATGAGCACAAGGAGGCGGTGAAGCGGGAAGCCATCAAATGGAGTTTCCCATTCAACACATAGTCACCATGACTAATGGGATGGTCTCACGCCTACGAGGTCCTATCTCGGCGCGGGTACCGTTGCAACGATTGTCGCCATCCCGCCTTCTTCGTTGGGCCACACTTGATGACTCTGCCACCTTCTGCACCCCGATGAACCCCGTAATCGCGTACACTGCTGGTGTGTGAGGCTTGTCGGTTGTCTTTCCATGCCTTGCAGCAGTCACCATTACTGATGAAGGACGAAGATGACCACGATGACGATTGGTTCCGTGATGAAGAGATCCACAGCGAGGAGTTCCCCGCTGATGGCACCGACTACCAGGAGTTTCTCGCAGATGGTATCTTCGTTAGCTTGACATTTAAAATGCTATCCTCAATGGCTTCCTTGATAAACAGTAATACATGAGACAACCTACTAGTTTTGCTGATCCTAATAAATCTAATCACTATTACATCTTACCAAGTCTTTGTATGGTCTGAAATAGGCACCTCGTGCTTGCATGCCCGCCTCCGTTCTATCCTTGGCTCCTTGGGATCATGGTCTTTAGTTGCTGATACTTCACTATTCATATTTCAGCAAGCTTATCTCACTATGTACATGCTGGTATAAGTTGTTGATATCATTGTCATCAGCTCAACTACTTCTCAGGTTGATTGCTGAGCTTTGGTCTAAGTTCCGTGTTAAAGATCTTGGCATTCTACATTATTTTCTAGGGATTGACGTGCATTCACCCTCGTGTTGCAGTCTTATTGTTCGACAAGTCTTATTGTTCGATAGCACAAGTATGCTCTTGAGATTTTGGCACGTGTTGGTATGTTGAAGTGCGGTTCTGCTACTACTTGTATGTCTTCGTCTGAGCGCTTATGCAATGTTGATGGCAATGTTCTCTCATTAGAGGATGCTACTCAATATCACTGTATTATTGGTGGTATTCAGTACCTCACTATGACATGGCATGATCTGTCCTTTGTTGTCAACAAGGTTTGCTAGTACCTTCATGAGCCTTGTACTCCTGACTGGTCTGCTGTTAAGCAAATTCTTTTATACATGTGCTATACTATTGACTGTGGTTGATGGCTATGAAAATATCCATCTTTATCCGTGTTTAAACCTTGTTTTTAGTCATGCAATTGACAAGAATCTCTCTAGCTTTGCCACCAATGACTAATCTCCCTATGACTTTAGTGAAGGCGCCTATATATTTCATGGTCCCAGCCACCACACAGAGGGCCGTCATTCTCAGATTGCATCACAACACCACCAAAGGAGATCCACCACCACAGTTCATCCTCTCCATCCTCCATCCTCTCCATAGCCATAGCCATTACTTTGTACTTGAGATCTCCTTGTGATTCGGTAACCATTGTAAGAATATTTGATTTTCCAACTAAGTATTTTTCACAATGTTTTCTATCCTTGATCTTATTTTTATGAGGGAGTAGTCCTCATGGGTTGCGGGTTGGGTTGAAACCTCGCAACGATAATGTTCATCTAATCTATGGGAGCATTTTTTATTGTTTGAATAAGAGATTTGTATCTTTGTTTCTTTGTCTCTTGTCTCTATCTTTGGACTTATAGGTACCCAAGACCCCCGAGATTGATAAAGGCTTGAGGTGAGATACTTGGTTAGCAGCGATCTCATAGGAAACCTAGTGATATAAATGGGAGTACGACCTTCGCTTAGCGATCCATTGGGGAACAATAGGAACATCACTTCTTAAGGCATTGATCTATGTTTTCACTTAATAATTGTTCGTAGCCCGGTGCTTCATGGTTCAAGCAGTTGGATCAAAAGGCTATTGATATGCCTGTGTCTCGTAGGGGCTTTAGTATATCAGGATGTGTTGCCAACAAATTTTATCTCTATTAAAACATTACAGATGACTGTGCTTATTATTATCTTTATCCCATATGATGTGCAGCTGCAGGTGAATATTCAACCCTGGCCTATCTCCATCCATTAAAATAACTCATGATATAAAGTAAACTAGAAAGGTCTGGTAAACGAAGGTAAAACAAACAAACAAAGTCATGTAGACGTGTCCTTATTTAATTACTTTTATCATTGTTTCCCAAAGTTCGATTAAACCTAGATCTACTAGGGAAAAAGCTACTATACTACATCCGTGAATACAAATAGAAGGTATGAGTGGTCTTCAGTTTTGGTCTTCCTCCTTTACACTGCTCTCTGCATTTTCTGATGCTGACTTGGATGGCATTATGGATGACCAACGATCCACAGGGGGATATGCTATATTTTATGAAGGAAATCATATTGCCTAGAGTGCTTGTAAGCAGTCTATAGGTTCTAGATCGAGTATGGAGTGTAACATCCCACTTTCAGTAACCCTAACTATGTGTCCAAAGTGCAAAAATTAGGAGAAACAAAAACTTTTTTCTTGCTTAATGTTGGAGCAGTTGTTTTCTTGTTTGTGCTTATGTCCCTAATTGTCTAGTAGCTAAGATACTTCTCTATCCTCTTCAAGGTTTACCAAAGTTATCTATCAAAAGACAATGTCTTGGCTTACCTTACATATTCACAAATGTTCCGACTTTTCAAAACAAGAGCCAAGCTGACTTTTAAAACTAAAATGTGTTGTCTTCTTCTAGTGAAAAAACTAAGGAGATCTACATGATACCATCTCCACGTGTTTTAAAGACATAACCCTCCAAATATCCTTCCCTCTAGTCCTTTCAAAATCATTTACAAAACAATTTGTTTCCAACTCTTGGTAGAAGTGCCAAGGAACTCTCACCTCCTTCAAAACACAAACCATCCAAACCTTCTCCCCTTTAGACCTTAAGTAATGCTTGTGTATGTTGATAGTGCTTCTTGAGATGTTTGTATGAATTTCCTTGATCTGCTGTCTTTAAACCAGATTATCTGAACTTGCTTGATTAGAAAGTAGTATGAGCTACTCTAGTAGCTCAACCTATAGTAATTAAACGAAACCAACATTGCAAGCCGTTGAACCTCTTGAGAACAAATCATCCAAACCCTAGTAGGAGGAGTAGGAGTACTATCCTCCTCCTGGTTATCAGGTTCCATTTGGAGCCACCTATATTTTGGAGTCTCCAAGGTAGTGGAGACTAAATCGAACCATGGATCGTCTCTACTCAATATACTCTTCACCATCATTAACTTAATGATGAGTTTAGAACCTTGCATCCCCTCAAAACCACTAGATCTTATACTCTAGTCAAAACCCCTAAGATTGTCAAAATATGACTAAGTCTAAATCTGTTACCAGGAACCCCTCTTTGAGCCTCTACCTATATTAATCCATGGAACTTTTTGGAAATGTACCTAAACCATCCTATAAACCATCATGAGTATGTGCAAAACCCACTCTTGGCATTAGCTAAACGATTCTTCGACCCACTTCTCCTTGATGGTTTTGCAGGCAAGAAAATAACATGTTTCAGCGAATCTTATCAACATGCCTACTTTGGCAAAAACTCCCAACTCCATCTAAACCCTTCTTGGTCAACTCTTTGCATGGTTGTGACCTACTCAACCTTGTATATCAATTCATACCCTCCTTGTTCCAAATTGATCCCTGAGCTTCTTAAACCAACATGGTTTTGGAGGCAACTTGATAATCTGTTTTGATAACCCAATCATGGTCTAGCTCAACTTTCTATACCATGTTGATATACACCAGTTGGTCTATCCATCCATCTAGACCCTGATCCAAGAGGAGATATGAGCCCCTTAATCTAACATGGTTTTGGTGGTATACAAATATTCAGGCCCAAGGTCCTTTCTCCTACTTTATTTCTTGTTTTCTTTCAATAGAATGTTGATCAAAACCCAATGTATGTAAATGATTTCTTCACTATGTGGACATCATCCACCATGGCAGATACTCCATCTGTCCTGGTTTGTTAGGCACATACGTAGTTTAAAAAATCTTTGACCATCAATTTTTTCCAATAAAATACGCAATATGTGTCTCAAAAAAATACCATTTGAAACTTCTTTTGAAGATGAATCTGATGGTATTATTTTTGTGACATATTATGTAAAATTTGTTGACTAAAATTAATGGTCAAAGTTGTTCTTAAACTATGTGCATGCCAAATAAACCGGGACGGAGGGAGTAAAAATTTAATAATTGCTTTACCTAATTATTTTGGCCAGAAACTTCAAAACCCTTCTTATTGAAGAAATTTTGTTTTATTACAAAAAAAAATTCAACTCTAGGTAGCTCTAAGGCCTATCTTATGTTCCCTATCTCTCTACTTCAAAAATAAATATTTTTGAAGAGTTTTACTATTTATTTTTTGCCTATTTTCTTAAATAGCATAAATGGGAAAATATATGTTTTAAATACTTTCCTTGTTCAAAAAATCTTGGGAAAATTCCCCCATGTGTGAAATGGTGTTTATGATCATCTAACACAAAAAACTCACTTGGTCTAGATCACTTTTTTCAAAATAAAACACTAAAAACCTGTTATGGACTTAAATAAGACCAAAACCTCATCAAAAGTAGTGAGAAAATTTCCAAAAAAATAATTTAGGTGTATCTTTACCATACCCATACACTAGTGCAACTTTTTCACATTGCCAAGTCCAAAAAATGCAATTTGAGACCCTATCCTCATTCTTGTCACATTGAATATTTGGCAAACATCACGAACAAGAATCCTCCAAATCTTGACCAAACCCCCTCATTTATCCCTCCAGCACACCACCCTCTCTCCCTGGACGTGGCACTGTAGCCCTATCACTATAGCAAGCACTATTCACTTTGTCCTTAGTGCTTGGTATTAAAACTAGAGAGGTAGGCAAGCATATCCCAACAATCCTGCTCCATTATGGTGCTGCAACAACCCACCACCCATACTACACTCTCTACTCACGCTAGAACCCCACACCCCTCCCTTCACCGCCCTCAAGGCCCAACCAAAGCCTGCCACCATCACCATTGCCCACATGAACCCACATCACCCTACACCATCTCCTCCATCTAAAAGAAGGAACCCGACCCTCTCTCCCCTCAGTCCCTTGCTGTTAACACCTGGATTTTTAATCCCAGATGCCCGTTATAGCATACCTCGATTTCGCAGGATTACCATTTTTGCGAGACATAACGGATTTGATATCACAGTACATCATCCATTACAAACCATACATAAGGTCTTACACAAATAAGGATCTCATGATCCATTCTTAATACAACAAGCAACGGAAAAAAAGATAAGTGTAGCAGTGGGGTCCATCTTCAGGGATACATGCAATGCTGACGAAGGCAGATAGTCCTAGTTATCATAGCCGTCCTGCTGGCCATCATCTTGATAGTCTCCTTCATAGTCTGGCCATGATAATAGCCAGGGACAAAAGCCATGAGTATTCTTTAAGTACTCGCAAACTACCACTAACAAGTAGGATAGTTCTAAAGTTAAAGTGCTAACTCTATGTTTAACTATAAAGTTAAGTTTGAAACCTAAGCTGAGTTCAGAAGCAAAGAAAGATAAAGTAAAGTTCTAGAATCACTTAAGTTGGGAAGCTAATGTCATAAACACAACCCTGTTGTGGTCAAGTCAAAACTCATCCTTCATTTCAAGTTATTTAGAAAACATCTGACAACGAAACAGTATGGCCATTCCAACTGTCCATAACCGCGGACGCGACTATTCGAATAGTTTGATACTCTGCAGAGGTGGTACACTTTCACCACAAGATTCGATACATCTGTCAGGGATAACCCTGAATCATCATACTGAGTATGTAGATAATTAAACATAACCTTCCCTTTACACACCCTATTATAAGCACCTCTCTTATGAGCATGGCCTCCCAACCATGACCATCAGTCATCTTGGGCACTTCATAGGTGGACATCATTAGAGGTAGCCTCATCTCGAACCTCTCCCGCGAGGGAACTAATACTAATGCATATAAATTTCCAGCTAAGCCTTACCCAATTCAGGTAGTGTGGTTGTACGGTAAATTTGGAATGGTATCGCATCCGAATCCAACCATCAGTTTAATAAAAAGGGTTAAGGCTCATGCCTCAACATTTTCATCATCATAAAACATTTGTGTTTCCCAACACATGTCAAAACATCTCAATAGAATGACTCATCATTCCAAGGTTTTCATAATTCATTTTCACCAAGTGTTCCCATCTAAAGTGACTCAAATTTTTGATCTACTCTAAACTACTAAGTTAAGAGTGTTCACTAAGGTGGAAAAGATGGGTTCAATCTCATGCCATAGAATGACATCTAAAGGGTTCTAAATAGGTCAAGTTTTATACTCTTTATGCTACCCTCAAAAAAAGTAAAGAACTTTGTGTAAACTAAGGGAGGTAAAACTTGTAAATAAGACTTGGGGTAACTAATAGTCAAAGGAGTGTGATCAAAGCATGCCTAAAGCATCTTTGCTAAATCATCTAGTTTGATCCTAGCTTGTTAAGCAGGAAACTTGCAAGGGTTAGCTTGCATTGTTAATGGTGGCTTGCCTTGGTTGGTGCAGTGGTTGAACTTTTCTTCTTCTTCTTCTTCTTGGTAGAACTTCTCCTCCTCGAAAGCTTGGTCGGTACTATCGTCTATAAATACATACGGAGTACACAATCACCAAAAAATACTTAACTAGGCTAAATAGCATTCTAAGACACACATTTGATGATCTATTATCATCACAAGCATCACAAGCTTAAATCACTAGTTTCATCTTTTTAATTTAGAAAAGTAATTTCTACTCATTGAAAAATTATAAGATTTAATATTCACCACTTAAAATATGGGATCATGTTGACATGTCGTCACCACATATTCTAACATGTGGGAATGAGATTTAAAGGTTGGATCATAATTACTTTGGTTTAAGTTCATTATTTAATGATTTAAAGTGACTAGAAATGCCTATATTCCATTATTTTGGTACTAGTCCAAATTCACTGCACGTAAACCTTGACATTATTCATATAGATATGATGAAATGTGATTTTTGAGAGTTGGAATCAACTCAAAACCTATCTTAGTTGATTTTATAAAAATGTTGCAAGGTGCAAATGCTTCTATTTTGTTATTTTTACTAGGAGAGATCTATAACTCTAATTGAATTAAATCGACGGGCTTGGATATATCATTTCAATACCTTTCAGGCAAAATTGGTTTCATGCGAATTGGATTTGTAAAACTCCCAGAATTGAATTTTAAACTAGTGGACAGAAACTAGCTTAACTCTAAAAAGAAAAAAAACTAGATTTGAATTTCTAACTCGCGTGTGAACTAACTGGGCCGGCCCAGCTACGCACAGTGAGCGCAACGGGTTGCTTGACAAGCGGGCTCCAACAGTCAGCAACACAAAAACACCGAAACGGTATCTAGCATTCTAGGCCGCACGATTAAAAGGGGATATAACAGTGGGAGTTCATTGTCGTCGACGGATTACTCCAGCGAGATTCTGACCTAGACGTGGCGGTGGGGGTCAATTGGGGGCGTACCAGGGCTCCATCAAGGTCGGTGAGGCAGGCAAACATGCTGGAAGACGACGGCGAGACGAGGTGCGGTTGCGGCGGAGCTTTGGGTGCCCTAAATCGCAGGCGCCCTTCTCCTGCTGCTGCGGCGGCTTCGGCTCCAATTCCGGTGAGGCAGAGCTCGAGCGGCGTCGGCGAGAGGTGGATGAGGTTCAGTGAGAGGTGGGAAGTGTGGGAGTGTGGACAAATGGTGCTGGGGTGGCCGCTTTATATAGGCTCGAGGGTGAGACCGAGCGGTGTGGGCAGGTGACTCCGGCGAGGGCGACACAGGGGGCTAGCGGCGTGGCTCGAGGTAGGGGACGGTGGCCTGTCTCTTGGTGGTGCTCTGAGGCTTAAAGGTGCGGCAAGGCGAGCTCTGTGCTGGTCGGGAGCGTCACGCGCTCTGGGCGGCAGAGGCTGCGGGTTCGACGACGAGCGGTGGCTGTGGCATGTTAGGCGGCCAACGGGGGTGTCTGGGGTGTTCCCTAGGTCATGGCGAAGCGGTGGGCGCGGGCTGCGGCCGAGGGGCGGTTAGTGCACGCGGGGATAGGGCGCGCTCTGCGGGCGGCGTCGGCATGGTCGACCAGCTCCATGCACGGCGGTTCCTGGCTGTTCTGGTCTCTGTCTCTGGGCTAGGGCTGGTTGGACGGTGGCGGTGGACCACGGGCTAGCGTGTAGACATGGCGAGAGAGGGGGAAGCGGTCTGCTACTGCGAGGGCCAACTTGGCCGGCAAGGTGCTCTCGGCATGGCCTTGCAGTGCAGTTAGGAGGTAGGGGATGTGTTGGTGTTGGTCTGGTTAGGCTTGAGGGAGACAAGGGTGATCAAAGCACTTCAATTGGCTAGACAAGATCAACCCCAAAACAGTAATAGTTAGGCCACTTTGATCTTGCCCACAAGGTGTTTGACAAAATGGCCGAAAGAGAAAAAAATTTGAATTTTGAGTTCAAATTTTTTGAGTGTTCTCCACTTATACTAGGTAGTCTCTGGTTGCAAGGGTTTTGAAAGTGGAGCTCAAATTGATGGTTTTTGAAAAAGTGGGATCTTCCCATATGAAACATATTCAATTTTCCAATGCCTTTTAAATATAGTGTTTGAATGTTTTTAGCAGATCAAAAGGTGGGCCTTGGTACCTCATTATGTGTACCAGCAAGGGGTGTAAAGATCTAGAATTATATCTGTTGCGAAATGAGTGCTAGGAACACTCGAAGTAGTGTAGTGGATTAAAATGGCCAAAATGACCATTCCTCCTTTTTAATTGTTTTTGCTTTGATTTTCTTTGGGAAAAGTTTGGGAATGATGTAGATGATGTTTAAATCACCTAAGAAACATTTTACAACCAAAGAATCATGGAAATTCAAATCAATTCCTAATTTAAATGCTCATACACATGAATGCTTTCATTTTTAATTTGAAAAAGTTTTTGTTAACCCTAAATTTGATGATTTGGATGAAGTTTTGGGATATTACAAACCTTCCCCCCTTAAACAAAATCTCTTCCCGAGATTTACAAGGAAAACTAGGAACTAAGGAGATCTGGGAACTCTGTCCTAATGTAATCCTCATGCTCCCAAGTGGCTTCCTCTTCGGTATGGTTGCTCCACTGAATCTTGAGAAACTTGATGCTCCTGGTTCTGGTGGTTCTGTAGGCTTCTTCTAAGATACAGATGAGCACTTCCCGATAGGTCAGGTCATTGTTGATTTCCACAGCTCTGTGATCGATGTTCTTGAAAACTTCAGTCTTCTCGGGCACTTCTAGACATTTGCGAAGTAACGAGATATGGAACACATTGTGGATGGCTGACATCTCTTCAGGCAGTTCCAGTTGATACGATACTTCTCCTCGACGGTTCAGAATTTTGAAGGCCCCGATATATCTGGGGGCTAACTTTCCTTTCAGACTAAAGCGTTGAGTTCCCTTCAATGGTGAAACCTTGAGATATACAAAATCTCCGACATTGAAAATCAGGTCTCTCCTTCTCTTGTCAGCATAACTCTTCTGTCTGGATTGGGCGGTCTTGAGGTGCTCATGGACTTTGTGAACTTTCTCTTCTGCTTCTCGGAGAATGTCGGGTCCAAAGATCTGACTCTCTCCTACTTGCGACCAATTCAAAGGGGTACGATACTTTCTTCCGTATAGGAATTCAAATGGTGCCATCTGCAAACTAGCTTGATAACTGTTGTTATATGAGAATTCTGCGAAAGGCAGGAAGTCTTCCCATTTTGATCCGTATTCCAACACACAAGCTCTAAGCATATCCTCTAAGATCTGGTTGACTCTCTCAGTCTGTCCATCAGTTTGCGGGTGATACGCGGTACTGAAGTTCAACTTGGTTCCTAATCCTTCTTGGACTTTCTGCCAAAATCTTGAGGTAAACTGGGTTCCTTGATCTGATACTATGGTCTTGGGGGTTCCATGCAGACTAACAATCCTATCAATATACAGCTCTGCTAGCTTTGCACTCTGGTAGGTAGTCTTGACAGGTATAAAGTGGGCTACCTTGGACAGTCTATCAACTATGACCCAGATGTCATTTCCCCTACTAGAAGTAGGCAAACCGGTGATAAAGTCCATTCCGATGGAATCCCATTTCCATTCCGGAATCTGCAATGGTTGCAACAGTCCTACAGGTCTCTGATGCTCTGCTTTGACTCTTTGACAGATGTCACATTTGGCGATGTAGCTTCTGATTCTCTCTTCATCTTGTGCCACCAAAATTGCTCCTTCAAATCCTGATACATCTTCGTTCCTCCTGGATGGATAGAATAAAGAGTATCATGAGCTTCCTTCATGATAACCTGCTTTAGCTCCGAATCTGCTGGCACACAGATACGTCCTTTGTACCACAGTACACCTTCTTCGTCTTCGGTGAATCCAGGTACCTTTCCTGTACCAATACGACGTTTGATTCCGTCGATACTTTCACTCCCCTTCTGGGCTTCCTTGATTTGGCTAATCAAAGTGGGTTGAAGTTCAATGCTAGCTAAGAATCCTTTGCTAACTAATTCAGTCCTGAACTGCTCCAACTCTTCATACAAACTTGGTTGCTTCCCCTTTATCATGGTATTTAGTCTACACGGCAATCTGCTAAGAGCATCCGCTACCACACTGGCTTTGCCGGGGTGATAGTGAATGTCAAGGTCATAATCCTTGATTAACTCTATCCATCTCCTTTGTCTCATATTCAGCTCCTTCTGAGTGAAAATATACTTCAAGCTCTTATGGTCTGAGTAAATCTCACAGCGATTACCCATTAGATAATGACGCCATGTCTTCAATGCTAGAACCACAGCTGCTAGCTCAAGATCATGGGTCGGATAGTTCTGCTCATGCTGCTTTAGTTGTCGAGACAGGTATGCGATGACTTTGCCTTCTTGCATCAATACACATTCTAGACCAATCTTGGAGGCGTCACAATATACATCGAACGGCTTCTTGATATCTGGCATGATTAATAGTGGGGTTGATATCAATCTCTTCTTCAGCTCCTGAAAACTGGCTTCACATTTGTCTGTCCATTCAAACTTCTTGTCCTTCTTCAACAATTGGGTCATTGGTCGGGCTATGCTCGAGAATCATTCTACGAACTTGCGGCAATATCCCGCTAATTCGAGAAATGCACGGACTTGGGTTTGAGTGGTTGGGGCTTCCCATTCTTCAACATCTTTGATCTTGGCGGGATCAACAGAGACTCCTCCGGCAGACACAATATGTCCTAGGAATCCTACTTCTTTCAGCCAAAACTCACACTTGCTGAACTTGGCATATAACTGATGCTCTCTCAGGGTTTCTAGGATGACTCTCAGATGTTGCTCATGCTCTTCTTCTGACTTGGAGTAGATAAGGATATCGTCGATAAACACAACTACAAACTTATCTTGGAAGTTCATAAAGATCTTATTCATGAGATTCATGAAATAAGCATGGGCATTGGTTAATCCAAAAGACATAACTGTATACTCGTATAAACCATAGCGAGTAGTAAAGGCGGTCTTCGGAATATCCGTTGCACGAATCTTAAGTTGGTGATAACCAGTCCTAAGATCAATCTTTGAGAATACCTGGGCTCTAGTCAACTGATCAAATAGATCCTCTATCTTTGGCAAGGGGTACTTGTTCTTGATAGTGACGTCATTCAATTTTCTATAATCTGTGCATAGACGGTTGCCTCCATCTTTTTTGTTGACGAATAACACTGGTGATCTCCATGGTGATGCGCTTGGTTGAATCAAGCCTTTCTCTAACATGGCATCCAACTGCTTCTTCAGTTCCACTAACTCTGAGTGGTTCATGCTATAGGGTCTCTGGGCTATGGGTCCGGTTCCGGGGAGTAGTTCGATAATGAACTCAATATCCCTATCCGGTGGCATACCTGGCAATTCATCTAGGAATACGTCGGGGTATTCACAGACTACTTGGACTTGGTCAATGGTAGGCAAGGCTACACTCTTGTTGCACTTGAATTGACAGGGTAAGGTTTCAGAGATATGCTCTACTGTTACTCCAGAACTACTGGTCATGGTGATGACTTTCTTAGCACAGTCTATCAGTCCTTTATGCCTTGACATCCAGTCCATACCTAGTACTACTTCCAAACCTTTGGTTCCAAGTACAATTAGGTTGGCATAAAAATCTATCCCATGTATTCTGATAGGCACAGCTTTGCAAATTTTTCTAGCTTTGGTTGTTGAACCGGGGATTTGAACTATCATGACATGCTTCAGGTTGGTTGGGTGAATCTTACTAGTGCATGCAAATTCTTCGGTGACAAATGAATGCGATGCTCCTGAATCAATCAATACTCTTGCTAAAACTGAGTTGACAAAAAACATACCCAACACTACATCTGGTGATTCCTGGGCTTCTTCTACGTTCATGTGGAAGAGACGGCCGTTGCAGTTGTGAGGGTTCCCTAGGGCAAATCTCTTTCCTGGTTGAACACGACGCTGCTGCTGAGCTGGGGCATTCACATTGGCATTGGTTGCAGTCTTCTTGGGACACTCATTGGAGTAGTCACCCTTCACTCCACACTCGAAACAAGTGATCTGGGACTTGTCCTTGACTGCGACATGCACAACATTGCTGCCAGTTCTAGGTGTAGTGTTGTTGTTGTTGTTGCTATTGTTCTTGGGAGGTGCACGGTTAAAATTGTGGGCATTACCGGAGTTGTGATTGTTTCCTTTGGACTTCACATTGCCCCCGCTATGGTTGGGGTAGCTTGGGTGAGACGTTGGGGGTCGGTTGTTCCTTGGTGCATATCCAGGTGAAGGGTTGGGACAGTACTTCTGGTGACTATTGGATCCAGACTACTGCATCATATGACGCTTGCGGTTGTTGTTTGCCTGGTTAATCTTCCCTTCTATCTGAATGGCAGAGTCGACTAGCTCTTCGAGATCCTAAAAACGGATGTTGACGAGGACAGTCTGCATTTCATCATGCAGTCCGTTCAGGAATCTCTCCTTCTTCTTGGCCTCCGTGTTGATCTCATCCGGTGCATATCTGGCAAGTGACAGGAATCTATCACGATACTCCATCACAGTCATTCTTCCTTGCTTCAATTCGCAGAACTCATCTCTCATTCTATTGACTAGACCTTGCGGCACGTGGGTGCGGCTGAACTTGACTTTGAAGGCTTCCCATGTCATCACTTGACCATGGTTCATATTGCAGATGCTATTCCACCAAGCTCTTGCATCTCCTGCCAGATAGTGGGTGGCAAAGAGAACTTTCTCATTTTCATCAACTCTTGCAACTTCTAAGTTGTTTTCCATGGTCTGTAACCAGTCATCAGCATCTAGTGGGTTTTCAGAGGTGCTAAAGATTGGAGGATTGGTGTTCTGAAAGTTTTTGAGTTTGGATCCCTAGTGATCCTTATTTCCATGCCCTTGGTTGTTGAGAGCCATCTGGGCGATCTGTTGAAGTGTTGCTAAGTTGGCTTGACGTTCTGCCCTGCTTGCTTCATGGTCTGCGATGAGATTCTGCAAGATCTGTAGCATTGGGTCTTGCGACGAGCTACTCCCTCCTTGGTTTCCACGAGTCATCTGAAGATTTAGATGGATATAGGGGTAAGAGGGAATTTCTACGGTTCATGGTTTTGGATTTTCAAAGCTAAAACTTTGAGTTAGACTTAGGTTTTTCAACTAACTCCATTTCATTTAGGCAAGCAAACACATGATACAACACACACCACAACAATCAAAGGGAAAACAGATGGTTTGAAGAACCATTCTGCAAGCTAAGATACAATGAGACCGATACATCTCATCCTACAACAGTGCTCTAGTGCATCTACTCATCGTCGATGAAGTCGGAGTCCTCATCGTCCGTGTAGAAGTCCACGGCATCCTCCGCCAGAAAGTCATCATCATTGCTGAGGTAAGAATCCATGTCTCCCTGGATGTCTTCACCCTCATCTTCTTCTTCTTTTGCTGCAAGATGGGCTGCCTGCTCCTTGACTATATTCTCGAGGTCGGCCACCTTCTTGCGAAGACGGGCGCTGGTGTGATCCTTCTTTGCACACTAGCGGCGAAGAGACGGGCGATCCTGGACGAGCAGTGCAAAAGTCTGGGCCTTCTGGTCGGCAATGGCACAGTTCTGGTTGGCTAACTCTCTAGCATTGTCCAGCTCCTTCTGACGGTCATACAACAGGAAGTCAAGGTTCTCAACTTGGCGCTTCAGTGCTGGATGACTTGGCATCTCCATCGGCATTCCCATGAAGTCACGTCTTGCATAGTGGGGAAAACTGGTTCCTTGGATCTGGTTGACGCTGAGGGCACATAGACGTGCGAGAGCTTCATGCATTGCCCTGGCTAATCCATCTATCTAGTTGTTCTCTCTGACGGAGAACTGAATTCTCCCAGAAGTTGGTGCTTCAATGCTTCCTCTAAGATCTGCGGTGACTAGCCACTATAGGTCTCCTCCTGGTGGTCCTGGAAGTTGAGCTCCAAGAAACTCCGGATGTGGGCATCCTAGTAACTCTGACAGTGAATCCAGATCCCTGTCGAAGATCAGCTGACCTCCGTTTCCTAACTAGTAAAACTTGTTGAACTGAGTCTCCATCTACAAGAATTAAGGATGCGGAAGTTAGTGAAGTGATCAAGTGTGTCAAATTTTAAGTAGTAGTGTAAGAATTTTGAGGAACATGAATTTTTGAAAAAGAGAGAATCCACAAGGATAAGAGAGGAGGTAGTTTTTCATAAATACTCACTTTGTTTTGGAAACTAAGTTTTTGTTTGAATGTCCATTCTAACTAGGGTCTCCTATGGTCAGGATGGCTCTGATACCAACTTGTCAACACCTGGATTTTTAATCCCAGATGCCCGTTATGCCATACCTCGCAATCCCAGGATTACCATTTTTGCGAGACATAACGGATTGGATATCACAGTACATCATCCATTACAAACCATACATAAGGTCTTACACAAATAAGGATCTCATGATCTAGTCTTAATACAACAAGCAACGGAAAAAAAAGATAAGCGTAGCGGTGGGGTCCATCTTCAGGGGCACAAGCAATGCTGACGAAGGCAGATAGTCCTAGTTATCATAGCCGTCCTATTGTCCATCATCTTGATAGTCTCCTTCATAGTCTGGCCATGATAATAGGCAGGGACAAAAGCCATGAGTACTCTTTAAGTACTCGCAAACTACCACTAACAAGTAGGATAGTTCTAAAGTTAAAGTGCTAACTCTATGTTTAACTATAAAGTTAAGTTTGAAACCTAAGCTGAGTTCAGAAGCAAAGAAAGATAATGTAAAGTTCTAGAATCACTTAAGTTGGGAAGCTAATGTCATAAACACAACCCTGTTGTGGTCAAGTCAAAACTCATCCTTCATTTCAAGTTATTTAGAAAACATCTGACAACGAAACAGTATGGCCATTCCAACTGTCCATAACCGCGGATGCGGCTATTCGAATAGTTTGATACTCTGCAGAGGTGGTACACTTTCACCACAAGATTCGATTCATCTGTCAGGGATAACCCTGAATCATCATACTGAGTATGCAGATAATCAAACATAACCTTCCCTTTACACACCCTAGTATAAGCACCTCTCCTATGAGCATGGCCTCCCAACCATGACCATCAGTCATCTTGGGCACTGCATAGTTGGACATCATGAGAGGTAGCCTCAGCTCAAACCTCTCTCGCGAGGGAACTAATACTAATGCATATAAATTTCCAGCTAAGCCTTACCCAATTCAGGTAGTGTGGTTGTATGGTAAATTTGGAATGGTATCGCATCCGAATCCAACCATCAGTTTTATAAAAAGGGTTAAGGCTCATGCCTCAACATTTTCATCATCATAAACCATTTGTGTTTCTCAACACATGTCAAAACATCTCAATAGAATGACTCATCATTCCAAGGTTTTCATAATTCATTTTCACCAAGTGTTCCCATCTAAAGTGACTCAAGTTTTTGATCTACTCTAAACTACTAAGTTAAGAGTGTTCACTAAGGTGGAAAAGATGGGTTCAATCTCATGCCATAGAATGACATCTAAAGGGTTCTAAATAGGTCAAGTTTTATACTCTTTATGCTACCTTCAAAACAAGTAAAGAACTTTGTGTAAACTAAGGGAGGTAAAACTTGTAAATAAGACTTGGGGTAACTAATAGTCAAAGGAGTGTGATTAAAGCATGCCTAAAGCATCTTTGCTAAATCATCTAGTTTGATCCTAGCTTGTTAAGCAGGAAACTTGCAAGGGTTAGCTTGCATTGTTAATGGTGGCTTGCCTTGGTTGGTGCAGTGGTTGAAGTTTTCTTCTTCTTCTTATTGGTAGAACTCCTCCTCCTCGAAAGCTTGGTCGGTACTATCGTCTATAAATACATACGGCGTACACAATCACCAAACAATCTTAACTAGGATAAATAGCATTCTAAGACACACATTTGATGATCTATTATCATCACAAGCATCACAAGTTTAAATCACTAGTTTCATCTTTTTAATTTAGAAAAGTAATTTCTACTCATTGAAAAATTAACTAAGATTTAATATTCACCACTTAAAATATGGGATCATGTTATCATATGTCATCACCACATATTCTAACATGTGGGAATGAGATTTAAAGGTTGGATCATAATTACTTTGGTTTAAGTTCATTATTTAATGATTTAAAGTGACTAGAAATGCCTATATAGCATTATTTTGGTACTAGTCCAAAGTCACTGCATGTAAACCTTGATATTATTAGATATTCAGATAGATATGATGAAATGTGATTTTTGAGAGTTGGAATCAACTCAAAACCTATCATAGTTGATTTTTTAAAAATGTTGCGAGGTGCAAATGCTTCTGTTTGTTATTTTTACTAGGAGAGATCTATAACTCTAATTGAATTAAATCCAACGGGTTTGGATAGATCATTTCAATATCTTTCAGGCAAAATTGGTCTCATGCCAATTGGATTTGTAAAACTCCCAGAATTGAATTTTATACTAGTGGACAGAAACTAGCTTAACTCTAAAAAGAAAAAAAAACTAGATTTGAATTTCTAACTCGCGCGGGAACTAACTGGGCCGGCCCCGCTACGCACAGTGAGCGCAACGGGCTGCCTGACAAGCGGGCTCCACCAGTCAGTGGCACAAAAACACCAAAACAGTATCTAGCATTCTAGGCCGCACGATTAAAAGGGGATCTACTGGTGGGAGTTCATCGTCGTCGACGGATTACTCTGGCGAGATTTTGACCTAGAAGCGGCGGTGGGGGTCGATTGGGGGCGTACCAGGGCTCCAGCAAGGTCGGTGAGGCGGGCAAACGGGCTGGAAGACGACGGCGAGACAAGGCGTGGTTGCGGCGGAGCTTGGGGTGCCCTAAATCGCAGATGCCCTTGTCCTCCTGCTGCGGCGGCTTCGGCTCCAATTCCGGCGAGACAGAGCTCGAGCGGCGTCGGCGAGAGGTGGATGAGGTTCAGTGAGAGGTGGGAAGTGTGGGAGTGTGGAGAAATGGTGTTGGGGTGGCCGCTTTATATAGGCTTGATGGTGAGACCGAGCGGTGTGGGCAGGCGACTCCGGCGAGGTTGGCACAGGGGGTTAGCGGCGTGGCTCGAGATTGGGGACGGTGGCCTGTCTCCTGGCGGTGCTCTATGGCTTGAAGGCGCGGCAAGGTGAGCTCTGTGCTGGTGGGGAGCATCACGCGCTCTGGGCGGCAGAGGCTGCGGGTTCGACGGCGAGCGGTGGGTGTGGCGCGTTGGGCGGCCAACGGGGGTGTCTGGGGTGTTCCCTAGGTCATGGCGAAGCGGTGGGCGCGGGTTGCAGCCGATGGGCGGTCTGTGCATGCGGGGATAGGGCGCGCTCTGCGGGCGGCGTCGGCATGGTCGACCAGCTCCGGGCACGGCGGTTCCTGGCCGATCTGGTCTCTGTCTCTGGGCTGGGGCTGGTTGGACGGTGGCAGTGGACCACGGGCTAGCATGTAGACATGGCGAGATAGGGGGAAGCGGTCTGCTGCTGCGAGGGCCAAGTTGGCCGGCAAGGTGCTCTCGGCATGGCCTTGCAGTGCAGCTAGGAGGTAGGGGATGTGTTGGTGTTGGTCTGGTTAGGCTTGAGGGAGACAAGGGTGATCAAAGCACTTCAATTGGCTAGACAAGATCAACCCCAAAACAGTAATAGTTAGGCCACTTTGATCTTACCCACAAGGTGTTTGACAAAATGGCCGAAAGAGAAAAACTTTTGAATTTTGAGTTCAAATTTTTTGAGTGTTCTCCACTTGTACTAGGTAGTCTCTGGTTGCAAGGGTTTTGAAAGTGGAGCTCAAATTGATGGTTTTTGAAAAAGTGGGATCTTCCCATATGAAACATATTCAATTTTCCAATGCCTTTTAAATATAGTGTTTGAATGTTTTTAGCAGATCAAAAGGTGGGCCTTGGTACCTCATTATGTGTACCAGCAAGGGGTGTAAAGATCTAGAATTATATCTGTTGAGAAATGAGTGCTAGGAACACTCAAAGTAGTGTAGTGGATTGAAATGGCCAAAATGACCATTCCTCCTTTTTAATTGTTTTTGCTTTGATTTTCTTTGGGAAAAGTTTGGGAATGATGTAGATGATGTTTAAATCACCTAAGAAACATTTTACAACCAAAGAATCACAGAATCATGGCAATTCAAATCAATTCCTAATTTAAATGCTCATACACATGAATGCTTTCATTTTTAATTTGAAAAAGGTTTTGTTAACCCTAAATTTGATGATTTGGATCTTGGTAAGCTTGGATTGAAGTTTTGGGATGTTACACTTGCTCATTCGACACCCCAAAATCCAACTACCCACCCTGGTCTAAGGCCTGATCTCCTTTCATCAAGGAGGAGGAAAAACTCCTCTCTCGGACATGCAAGGTGGAGGCATGCATTCCATCACCTCTGACCCGCTATGCCCCTTTTTTCTATTCCCACTGGTTACCCTCATCTAGATCAACCTCACCTGAGCTTCCCTTGTGCCTGAAATAGACCTAGGTGCCGCATCCATCGACCTCCGTGGTCACCGGTTCGGACGCCCTCGTGCGAGCCCTTCCCTGCATCGAACCAACTGTCATCACCCTTGTTTGACTCGTGGTGGGCTGTCGCGTCTGCTTCACCACCCCTCCTGACTTTGGGAGGCTGCTAATTGATCCCCCTCAACCGCCTCTGGAAGAGATAGGATTTATGTTACCATTGCACTGATGCGGGATGGAAGACGATGTCCTGGCCATCGATCTAGTTCTAATCGGACAATGGGGAGGCACCTTACCATTTTGACATGCCTGGTCGCTGACTGGCGGGCCCCTCCGCTCGCAGTTTGAACCGCCTCATCGCATGCGTACTGTGCGGGAATGGGCCGGCCTAGTGCTGCGTCGCTCGACCCGTGGAGATCCAGCTGTTTTCTTTTTTTTTCTGCAAATTTATTTATCTTTTATATTTTTATCCAAATCTATTAAACCAACTATATGTTTTAAATCCGAAATAAAATTGAAAATACATGGAAACACCAAGATCCACTTTTAAGCATGCTCCCAGGTGTTTTCTACAACATGCGGAATCAGTCCTTAGCCCAAAATATTTTTTGTAATTACTAGGAAATAATATACTAAATAGTATCATTTTTAATCAATAAATCACTTAGGTAGTTTTACAGATCCAAAGGGAGTGAAACCACTTCCTACTGGTCCATGCCAAAAAGTTTTGTAGATCTACTATAGCAAAAATAACAAAATGACCACTGACCTAACTTTGACAAATTCTCAAAGTAAATCCACAACTTATTTTGAGTTGATTCCAACTCTCTGTGAAGTGGTACTACAATATCTACAAAATTCCAAGTTTTCTGTATTTATTGATCATTTGTTGAATTCTAGTGAATTAAACACTACTTCATATTGTTGTTCCACTCAACAAATCACCACTGGATTTATACCACTTCAAAAATGTGAAAAAAAATTTCTACAGAAAGGTATATGTGATGCATATCGTATGTCCTTGGTTTCATACAAAGAGGACCTATCGAATAAATCTTGTGAAAATTACATAGTGCTAAAAGAACTGACTTTGGGAATTTTCCAATGGCATTCTGTTAATTATTTTGAAGTGAAACCAACTCCCAGTGGACCAGTACTGAAGTACCACCTTAAACTTAAGAGTAAATATTTATTTGACTTACCAATATTTTCTAGTGATTTAAGTATTAAAACAAGAGTAAATTTTGCTAGAAAAATCATAACAAAATAAATAAAAGTGATAAAATTATGAAACCACTGATGGTGGCTTTATTATTTCAATACCTACCTGATGATATCATTTTTTATAAGTATATTATACAGGACTTTGCCTTGGTTTAAAAACCCTTGCTTAAGTAGTGTTAATTAACTAAATCATTAGTTAAGTTCTAAAAAGGTAAATGAGATACTTCTAGTTGCTATGAGTTGATTTTATCAAAACCTACTTAAGTGTATTGGTGTATTGTTCAATTTCTTGCTATATTGTATTGGTCCTTGGTTGCTTGGTGGTGATTGTTGTGTTTGCTTGATTGCATGTGTCGCCTGTTGCGATGATAGTTGTGATTATTGACGTCAAGAAGAAGAAGGAGTTTATATTTGGAATTCTAAGAAAAAGTCCTGGGACATATTGCTAGTCATAGGAAAGCCACTGATGGACTGCAAGAGTACATGTTCAGCATAGCATGTTTTCATGGAAGTATTAATTCTAGTTTTTATATTGATCCTAACGAGGAGCTTAGGGAAGTGTCTATCTGAGGCGTTTCTATCGCACCCAATGTGTCATGT
The DNA here is from genome assembly GCA_910589775.1 of Avena eriantha. Lineage (NCBI taxonomy): Eukaryota > Viridiplantae > Streptophyta > Magnoliopsida > Poales > Poaceae > Avena > Avena eriantha. Next base: position 105,863,204 of record OU342741.1, read on the forward strand.
TATCTTGAATGAATTGACTGCAAGTGTCAAGAGTGGAAATGGATAAGTGATACAGAGAATATGTTTAAGTAATGAATGATAGTAAATGTAATTAACATAAAAGTAAAAGTAGGGGATTTGTTCAGGATTCCTGTAGGTGGGAAGTTAGGCATGGAGAGAAATGGTTCATGGTGATAATGAATGTGCCAAGTGGATAAAATGGGATAATTGATTGTGATATTTATTATTCATATGTGAGTAGGCAAGCAACCCATATACTAATCAGGAGTCTTCTTGGTAGATTCTTCCCAATGATCCATCTTTCTATTACCACAGTAATGTTAAGCACATCAATTAAGATCTTCCGACTAGATCAATGAGTTAAACTTGATGGTTTGTTGTATCCTCAAGTTGTACTAGCTCCTCTTTGATATCGGCCGTGTCACTCGGGGGTCTCCAATTCAGTAGTAAACAAGTTCATACCTATGATATATTAATACCAAGTTATTAGGGCCCTTAAATTGGACAACAAGCATTAGGAAAACATAGATAGTCATTCTCACAATATGATAATCACTATGATAATCACAAATAGATGGAAATATATGAGGCACAACACATCTCACCAATCCCTGACATCTCCCACGCCTATGGATATTTACTCAGACATGAGAGAAAAGCAGATCAAATGCATAATCATATTGCAAATGGAAATCATCTCAACTTTACCATAGCAAGCCACAATACCTTTCAAGATCAAACCAAGTACAAGCCAAAGTAGAATAGAGGTTCAAACCCTAATCTTGCAAGTATGAATCTCTCTCTGTACAAGTCGTAATGATGGTGGACTTGATGATGGAGAGGTTGGGGATCGTCAAAGTATGTGGTGGTGTTCTTCGCCTTCTTCAGATCTGATCTCCTCTCCTCTGGGAATGTTTGCAGCGAATGTGTTCGTATTTTATCGCCTCCCTCCTCATGAAAGTTGCTTGTATTGATATAACAGAGGCAAAGGAAGGTCGTGCGAGCGGCTTCCAACCGTACCCGTGGTCGTTATAGGCTCTGGACGCCTCAAATGAAAGGTTCTTAAATTAGGGATTTGCTCATTTAGATGTAATCAGCCCATAAATGCTCTCAGATCTTCCATGAGTGCTCAATACCTGAAAACCAATACAACAAAACAATGTTTCGCTAACTTGCGATGTTATCATTAGTTAAAAGGTCAAAGCCAACGAAACTCGGTGAAAACCAATGGAAAATACTTGATAAAAAGTGTTAAAATTTGTAGCTATTATCCACCTACTTGCTCATAAGCTTGTCCTACTATTTTACTTATGCATGTTTTATCTACCTCTTTATGCAAACTGCATTGTTTTTACTATATTGTTATTATTATTATCATGTAGTAGTTTGGCTCCTCCAAGCTATTACACCTTGGTACTACTAAGTACAACCCTTGATGACATGTACTTGTCCCCTATTATTTTAGAATGGTGGTTAACACCATACCCTCTTTGGATACCCCTTTAGCCAAAGCAAAACTATAGGATGGCAAACACTTGGAAAGTTTACAAAAAAAAGGTTTTATGCTAAAACCTTGGGAAGGTTTCCTTACCATGAGAATTTTTCGAGGAAAATAAAAGGTTTGGTTTTACGAAGGATACTAAAGGAAGAGGAGCAAAAATGTTTACAAAAACACACCCAATTCTATTTATCTTGCTAGAACAACTAAACCGCAGAACCACATTAACCTGGAATGGGATAAGGCTTGAATCGAAGTTAGTTTATTCTGGTATGGGTTGCCTCGCAACTACTATAAGGGATCTGATCCATGGAGGATGGGTCTTCTCTTGCAAATGGTCCTTGTTGAAGCATCGACTAGGAGAAGAAACAAACTGTCTACGGGCAGCCAGGCATTATTACGAGCCTCTCATTGAAAGTGCACACTTTGTGAAGTGTTAAATACGCTCCAGATGGTCCTCAGTACCTGATGTCCCAGTGTTAAGGGGATCAACTCATAGGGTAGGCGCCTATGCTAGAGTAGGCACCCTGAGAGTCTTGATCGGTTACTCGACCCATGATACATGCAGGATCATGGCAGGGTACCCGGATGGTTGATGACTGTAAGTGCATAGATCATTTGTAGCTAGTTTTGAAATAAATATATCGATCCCACATGGAGCAGTAGGCGAAAGACTAAAATGCTTTTAACTACAACTAAACGAAGTACTTAAGAAATAACTTTAAGATGCAAGAAAATTAGAATCGTTTTTTGGGTTTTTGATTGAACAAGGGACTTTAAAGTAAAGCAAAACTTAATGTAGAAAGTAAGAATTGCGTGTGTAATAGAACTTTGGAACTGTAATCGGGAAAAAGGTATTCTCAGGGAGTGGTGGATACACCGCTAGCAATTTAGACCGAACAGTCAAGATTATTATAACAAATATTCTCATAATATGTATGTATGTGGGAGGAGCTCCATATATGGATAAATAGGCAGCAACTGCTGCTCACATCCTCCTTCATAACCACAACCGATGAATAAACGACATCAATTGTATTATCCCGCTATTAAGGGATTTCTCCTGTGGCATGGACATGGCTTAATGAGTTCTCCTTGATTCCCCAAGTTATCACGTAAGGAATGACAACAGCTTTATAGTCACAGTAAGCGCTATCATCCCTCTGTCTACCAACAAGTAATCCCCTTCATCGAGTCCCCATAGGAGGAAAATATTAAGGAGGTGCACAACTCCCATTATCAAGATGAAGACAATTAACACATATACATAATGATGTATAACATAATAATCTCTATCTCATCTCAATCATATGCTAGGGTTTATCCATCTCCCAAGAACTAGAGATCTACTCAGACATGGAGGCAATCAACATCATGGCAATGGTAATTGAAACAATCATAGATGAATAGTACTTGTATAAATCCACAATGAGTACGGGAATTACCACAAGATATAGACAAGATGTAGATGGGATGGATGGAGATGGTGGTGATGCAACGGCGGATGATGAAGATCGATGCCTTAGCCTCTCGGAGCTGTGCAGGGCGAAGATGGATTCCCGGTGGACGAGTTCCCCCTCCATATGCCTTCCGGAGGTGAGGTTTCGGCGATTTCTGGGTGATCTGTATGTCGTCTCTCTGATCTAGTTGCACGGGGTTAAACTATTTGAAGAGGCGGTGGCGGCACCAACTATACGACCTGAACTATACGACCGGAAAATTTATTCCGGTCGTATAGTTGGTTGTTCAACCGTCTGTCTCCTTTGATCGCTTCGAGTTTTCTTCTAGTATTATTAATATTTCCCAAATAAGCTATTTACGTTGTTTTTGACTCCTTTTCTCCTCAGTACAACTGCTCCAAGAATTGTGTCCATCGGATCCATCATCTGTCCTGATCCTGGTGAAAACAGACATAAAATGTGCACGCGAGCGCCATAAAATACCAAGATCCTACATCTACCATGCAAAATAATAATGTAAAACATGATGCAAATATGCACTCATCAACTTCCCAAAGCTTAGACTCTTGCTCGTCCCGAGCAAGTTTAGCTTAATGGATGTGATCCTCATATTCATGAAGCCGAGTCGATAAAATAAATGAGGCAGTTGCAGCATGTGTTTATCATATAGGATACATAGGAATTATTTCATGAATAGTACCTTACTCGAACTATCTGAATAGTATTAGCAGGCTTCCACACCTTAGTGATCAACAGTTCACAAAAGATGAATCTCAACATAATGTAAAAGTATCCGGTTCAACTGAATGAGTTAGTGAGGTAGTCCCAAGTGTTTTAGGATCAACGTATTCACTTGGGATTCAAAATCTGAAAAGTGTCTCTTTGTCATACTACAATATAGTGGTATATGCCTATTTACTCTTTGAACACTCGCTCTTTTTCTTCTTTTCTTTTCTTCTCTTTTGTGTAGATGCTCACACTTTTGTTTAAGTGTTGTGCAAAGGAGCTAGCCATACATTCCACTTCATGTAGGAATTCAAAGTTTAGCGATCTCAATTATTAAATTCCAATTGTATATGAAGCATCCTTATGACTTGAAGATTCTACCTCGACTTGTTCTCACTCTATTTTGATAGCACTTTCATTTTCCTTTGTTTAAAGTTTCTTTTTCAACTTAACTGCAGAGATAGTTTCTCTTTCTAAATCAAACCACAGACTTACAATATATTGACCAAATTATCTTTATATGTTCCATTAATACCAATGGTGTGGAAGACTCCTATTGATATCATCAATTGCAAGTAAAATTATACTCAAGCCAGTCATATAAACAATAAGATAAGCACAAACTCAATGTTGCTCCATAATAATAATAAACTCGGAATCTCATAAAAAGGGATCGACTATTCTTGAAGGGAATTCTAATGATGCAAACTTATTTCTAGTTTGAACTAATGCAAAGCAAAATAGTGATATAGAACTTATAAGATATATTACAAGGTCTTTAAAGATCTCCCCAAGCTTGGAATCAAGCTAGGCAGGATCAAATAACTCCTTGTTGGTTCATATTCCTCCTCTTGAGTAGAAAGAGCGTTGCCCTCTTCCTTTATGTTGCCATCTTTAACTATGCTTGCAAAGCAGATGCTGAGCTCGGCCATATCATATTGAAGCTTCAACATTTTCTTCTTGAGGAATTTGTTCTCATCTGTCAACTCAAAGACAGTTTTAATCAAGAAACCAACTCTACCATCGATGTCATCGACCTTTTTCTCAAGATCTTTGCTCATCATACAGTAAGAGTCAATCCGTTCTCCAATTGTTTCAACACATGCCTTCGAGGATTTATAAACTCATAGATCTTATCATGAATCTCATCTTGCCGCACCTTCTTAGGTTTAAGAGGTGAGGGACCAAGATGAGGTTTATAATAGGATCCTATGTTGTAACGATAAGGATTAGGGAGATACTCATCCTTGTTCTTCCCTCGCTCATCTTGCCTCATCATCTCCATCCTTTGCGGGAAAATGTCCTCCCAATTTGGGAGAGGCTTGATCTCCGGGCTGGATGATGACGATGATCCTTTAGGTTCTACTTCTTCGATCCTCTTCACGGCTTCTCTTCTTTCTTCTTCCAGATCTTGTTGACATGGAAGGGCTGCATGGCTTCGCTGCACGGATGTTGTTAGAGGGACTTGTATAGGGATGGCGAGGATTTGTCGAGGCTGGAGGCTATAGCTCTACGAAAAATTAATGAAAAAGGTTAAAAATCCTAGCCGCCTTTCGTAATGAGCAACTATACAGGCGCGGCCCGTGTAGTTCCCACCGTATAGTTATGAACCGACTATACTTATATCTACGGTGGAACCAACTATACGGCCGGAACTGTACGGGCGGGAATTTTTATTCCCGCTGTATAGTTCGTCGTTAAACTCTCTGGACTCTAAATAATTTTTTGGAGATTTGGTCGATAACTATACGACCACAACTATACGGGTGGAATTTTTATTCCCGCTTTATAGTTGGTCGTTAAACTACCAGTACTCAGAAAATAGTTTTGTCAAAGGCATCGATATCTATACGACCGCAGCTATACAGGTGGAATTTTTAATTCCGGCCGTATAGTTGGTCATTAAACTGTCAGTACCTTTCGTGGATGGAAGGTGTGATGTCGAAACAACTATACGACCGTAGCTATATGGCCGGAATTTTTATTCCCACTGTATAGTTGGTCGTTAAACCTTCTGTGTCCACCAAAAAATTTCTGCTTCTCCAAGAATTCTTTATTAATCTGAAACTTAACGAAATATCAAGTTTTGATAGAAAAATGTCAGCTTAGATTTTTGACCAACTTTGGCATTATCAATCTTCCTTCTTCTTCGTGAGAGCAGCAAATGTTCGTTATTTTAACACAATGCTTAAATAAAACTTTAATTAAAAATTTACTCAAACCTTTACTTCGCATGGGTTGCCTCCCATGAAGCGCTCTTTTATGGTTAATAGCTTAACCATAGTATTGCTCATTCCGTCTCGAGTCCATTCTTCTTGCAGTTGCCATTCCTTTTATATCTTTGCTTAATCACTTCTTCTGGGGTGATCACTTCTATGGTGACTGCACTTATATCTCCTTTCACTCGATAATGCTTCAAGCGTTCTCCATTTACCACCCATGCAAGAGAGGGTGTTTTTGCCTGGAGCTTCACTGCCCCCGATGAATAAGCTTCGTCAACTATATATGGGGATTCCCACTTTAATCTGAGCTTCCATGGAAACAACTTAAGACGAGAATTGTAGAGTAACACTTTGTCTCCACTTCTAAAGGTCTTATTCTCTATTTTTCTATCATGCCATCTCTTCACTTTTTCCTTAAACAACCTAGGATTCTCATAGGCCTCACTTCTAAACTCATCTAAAGCATGAATATCTAATAAATGTTTTTCTCCTGCTGCTTTAAGATCGTAATTTAGGTTCTTGATTGCCCAAAAAGCTTTGTGCTCCAATTCTAAAGGTAAATGGCATTCCTTACCATACACCATCTTATAAGGTGTCATACCCATTGGATTTTTAAACGCAGTACGGTATGCCCATAGAATGTCATTTAACTTGTATGGCCAATCTTTTCTTGATTTGCGTCTTCTCGAGTAAGGTCTTCAATTCTCTATTAGTGAATTCCACTTGACCAATTGTTTGAGGATGATATGGTGAAGCAACGCGGTGAGTTACTCCATATTTGCTGAGGATTTTCCTGAAAGTTCCTTTCATAAAATGAGAACCACAATCAGTGATTAAAAATATAGGAACTCCAAACCTGGGGAATATGACATCCTTGATCATCTTCACTGAGGTAGCTGCATTTGCATGACATGTTGGAATAGCTTCAACCCATTTAGTAACATAGTCAACAACAATAAGAATATGAGTATAACCATTTGATTCTATAAATGGTCCCATGTAATCCATTCCCCATACATCAAAGGGTTCAATTATGAGACTATAATTCATTGACATTTCTTGTCTCGTACCTATATTACCTCTTCTTTAGCAAGCATCGCAGTATTCCACATACCTGTGTGCGTCCTTGAGCAAGGTGGGCCAATAGAATCCATATTGAAGTACCTTTGCAGCAGTGCGCTTACCTACATGATGCCCTCCATACGGACTGTCATGACAAGCTTTCAATATTGCATTCATTTCATGGTTAGGAACACACTTCCGAATCATTCCGTCAGGTCCATGAAGATATAGATACGGATCATTCCAAAAGTAATAATTAAGATCATTAAAAAAATTCATCCTTTGATTTCTTGTCATACCAGGAGGTATAAATTTTGTTGCAAGATAATTAGCATAATCTGCATACCACAGATCAGCAATTTCAACATTTTCTAAATATTCTCCCAGAAATGATTCATTAATAGGTACGGGGTTATTAATTATTCCCTCCATTCTAGAGAGATGATCTGCTACGGATTATCTTTACCCCTCCTATCTACTATTTGCAAGTCGTATTCTTGTAGTAATCAAACCCACCTAATCAACCTGGGCTTAGCATCCTTTTTCACAAGGAGGTGACGCAAAGCTTGGTTATCCGTATGAATTATTACCTTAGAATTAATGATGTAGGATCTGAATTTGTCACAAGCAAAAATAATAGCTAGGAACTCTTTTTCTGTAGTAGCGTAATGTTTCTAAATCTTATTAAGATGTCTACTAGCGTAATAAATAACATTCAAATTCTTTCCGTCTCGTTGTCCTAACACAACCCCTAAAGCATAGTCACTAGCATCACACATGATTTCAAAACGTTCATCCCATTTTGGAGATTACATGATAGGTGCTGAAACTAATTTATTCTTAAGGTTCTCAAAAGCTGCAATGCAGTCATGATCTAAGTAGAATGGAGTTTCTTTATCAATATGGTTGATGAGAGGCATAGCTATTTTAGCAAAATATTTTATAAAACGCTTATAAAAACCTGCATGTCCTAGAAACATTTTTAAGTTTTAATGTCCTGAGGTATTGGAAGATTTTCTATAGCATTTATATTAGTTTTATCTATTTCTATTCCCTTCTCCGAAACCTTATGCCCAAAAACTTTACCTTCTCTTTCCATGAAATGACATTGTTCCCAATTCAAAACCAAATTTGATTGCCTGCATCTCTACAAGACTTTGGTTAGATTGTAGAGGCAATTATCAAAGGTTGTTCCACAAACAACAAAATCATTTGTTAGAACTTCCATATTCTTCTCAACAAAATCATCAAAGATCTTTAGAACATGTTCTTGAAAAGTTGTTGCTGTGTTACATAAGGAAAACAGAATTAATCTATAAGCATATGTGCCATAAGGGCAAGTGAAAGTTGTTTTCTCTTGATCTTCTGGTTGTATGGCAATTTGAGAATATCCAGAATAACCATCAAGAAAACAAAAATAAGAATTATTACTAAGTCTCTCTAAAATTTTATCCATGAATGGTATAGGTTTATGATTTTTCTGCGTCTCATGGTTTAGCTTCCTAAAATCAATGCACATACGATATCCTACAACGGGCCTTACAGGAACTAGCTCACCATCCTCATTCATAGCAGCATCAAGACCACCTTGTCTTGGTATGGAATGAGCTGGGATAACCCATTTACTATCAGAAATAGGATATATTATGCCAACATCTAATAAGTGTATAACCTTTTTCCTTACTACTTCCTTCATTTTCAGATTAAGCCTTCTTTGTGTATCCACTACAGGTTCAGCATCATCAAGCATGGTAATCTTATGTGTTACAATAGATGGATCTATTCCTTTAATATCACTCAGTGTATATCCAAAGGCTTCACGATGCTTAACCAAAACTGAAATGAGTTTATTTGTTTCATTCTCTGATAAATTCTTGCTAATAATAACAGGACATTTATTTTCATTATCTAAAAACTAATACCTCATATCATCTGGAAATTGTTTCAATTCAATTGGTGGAGGATCTTCATCTCATTTTCTTATAAGTTCTTCATAGTCATGCGGATTTGGTGCTTCAGGAACTGAATCAAGGTAATCATCCATGTATTCTCTCTCCTCATCATCTGGTGCTTCCTCCCAATTAATCAGGCTCCTCTCTAATTCATCTTGTGGAGTACTGAAGTGAATTGCTGCCAACTCGGGAATCGTTTTCTCTTCCTTGATATCTTCCACTTCATATGGCCTCTTCTTTAGTTTAGCAAAGTGGAATGTCATTTCCTCTTTTCCAAACATTAGTGAAATAGTCTCCTTCTTATTATCGATTCGAGCTTTGGTGATGGAAACAAAAGGCCTGCCTAAAAGAATAGGACAAAAATAATCTCGAGGGATATCAACAATATGAAAATCAAGGGGGTACATGAGTGATCCAATAGAGATATAGATATTTATGATTACACCTTCCGGTTTTATATTGGTCCTATTAGACAATCTAATAGTAGTGTCTACCGGTTCCACATCTAGATTATTTAAATTATAGTGAAGTTCCTAATAAAGTGACGAAGGCATAATATTTGTAGTGGAAATTGGCTCACAAATTCCGTATAAGAAAGTTTCTCCACAATATATAGGAGTCATTGGTTTTGAAGTTTCATTACCTCGTACCTTACCTTCGATGAATTCTGAGGTTTCAAGGTCTAGCATAACCACTTCATTGTCCACTATCCGTGCTTCCATAAGATCCTTTAACATAACATTATTTATATTTGTAGCTTTGGGGTTCCTTTCTGGTTTCTTCGGTCTCTTCTTTATTTGTTCTTCCTCTTTTTTACTTTTCTTGATGATTTCTTGAATAGGCATTGAGGAGAATTATTCCATTAGCGCTCTTGCACGCTTCTTTTCTTCAAGGGGTTTACAAGGTTCCCATTCTGTAGGTACCTGCAAGTGCCCTGCATAATTCTCAATAATTTTCTTTACTGAGTAAGAGTCAATACTGAGGGTTTTGATCATTGTATATGTCCTTTCATATGGAAGGAAATCGTTAATGCAAGCATATTTAGAAAAACTATTTGTAATGTTTTCCTTTTCCAAGATTTATCATATGTATAAGATAGAAAACTGCCATTAGAAGCAGTGTCTAGATTCATTCTATTTTCAATTAGCCCTCCATAAACAGTATGAGTGATTAACCAATCAGGAAAATGATGATGGGGCCAATTGTCTAGTTAGCTTTTGTACCTTAGATATCCTTCATATAAGCCCTCACCAGGATTATTTTTGAAACTGATAATAATACCTCTCATCCCATGAGCTTTGCTTTCTGAGTAATATTTTGATAGGAAATTGGTGTCAATTCCTTCCAAGTCCTTCGTGCTTCTGCACAAAAAGATCTATACCAGTCGCAAACATTATTATTAGAGAGAGTTTGTCTAAACAACTGGGTTTTAACCATATCAAGATTACAGTCATCAAAAATAAAGGTACTGAGAATGTCTGAAATAATTGTAAGTGTCCATATGGACTCTCTTCATTGGTTCCTGCAAATTTCTTAGAGTGCAATAGTTCAAATAATAAAGGGTGGATCTCAATTCCATCCGGATTTATGCTTTTATTGATAGCTATAAAAGCGTCCATGGGCGAACCCATTTTCCTTACTGCCTTAAGCTGGTTTAAATGCTGAGTGTTGTCCATTGTTGCGGTCATGCAACTTAAGTAAAAATTAGTACAATGAAAGTAAAAAACTAAAAGTAAAGTGACTTATAGCGCTAAGCTCCCCGACAATGGTGCCAGAAAATAGCTTGATGACTACAAGTGCACAGATCATTTGTAGCTAGTTTCGAAATAAAGATATAAATCCCACAGGGAGCAGTAGGCGAAAGACTAAAATGCTTTTAACTACAACTAAACGAAGTACTTAAGAAATAACTTTAAGATGCAAGAAAAGTAGAATTGTTTTTGGGGTTTTGATTGAACAAGGTAATTTAAAGTAAAGCAAAACTTAATGTAGAAAGTAAGAATCGCATGTGTAATAGAACTTTGGAACTGCAATAGGGAAAAAACGTTCTTAGGGACTGGTGGATACACCGCTAGCAATTTAGACCGAGTAGTAAAGATTATTATAACAAATATTCTCATAATATGTATGTATGTGGGAGGAGCTCCATATATGGACAAATAGGCAGCAACCGCTGCTCACATCATCCTTCATAACCACAGCTGATGAATAAACGACATCAATCGTATTATCCCGCTATTAAGGGATTTCTCCTATGGCATGGACATGGCTTAATGAGTTCTCCTTGATTCCCCAAGTTAGCACGTATGGAATGACAACAGCTTTATAGTCACAGTGCGCTATCATCCCTTCATTTACCAACAAGTAATCCTCTTCACCGAGTCCCCATAGGAGGCAAATATTAAGGAGGTGCACAACTCCCAACATCAAGATGAAGATAATTAACACATACACATAATGATGTATAACATAATAATCTCTATCTCATCTTAATCATATGCTAGGGTTTCTCCATCTCCCCAGGAACTAGAGATCTACTCAGACATGGAGGCAATCAACATCATGGCAATGGTAATGGAAACAATTATAGATGAATAGTGTAACATCCCAATTTCAGCAATCCTGATTAGTTGTCCAGAATGCAGAAATCAGGGGGAACCAAAAAAAATCTTACTTAATTGTGCAGTGCTTGCTTTTTGTTGTCTCTGCTTATGCTTCTGATTGTATAGCTTATGATATACTCCTTACCTCAACATCAGTTGTCAAAAGCTATTTAACAAAACTATCCTGGCTCATTCTACATATTCTCAAATGTTCTGGCATTTCAAAACATGAGCCAAGATGCTGGCATAACCAAAACTATTTTAGTAGCTTCTATTGACAAAACTATGGAGAGCTATAATCTCCTTATGTTTTCAAGACATAACCTTCAACTACTCTTACCTCTAGGATTTCCAAAACCTTTTATAAAGCTTTTGAATTCTACTCTTGGTAGGGATACCAAGGATCTTACCTTATTCAAACTCCAAACTTTCAAAATTTCCCATCCTTACCTCAAGCTAAGCTTGATGGTAACCCTAGTAGTAGTTGAATTGTATGTAAGATGAATTGCCTTGATCTGCTGTCTGATGAGTTTCCTTGATCTGTTGTCTAACTTGTTTGCTTAGGAATTAGTTTGAGCTACCCTAGGATCTCATCATCTAGCATCTATATAATCCAAGAGTTTCAACCCTAAGCAATTTAACCAAGATGGATCTGATCTCTAGCCACTAGGTGATCATCTAAAACCCTTAACCAGATAATTCTGAAGTGACCCATTCTAGAAGTTTCCAAGTCACTTAAGACCAATATAAAGCATGGATCTATTCTACTCAATCTACACTTCAACATCATCCATTTGATGATGCTTTGGTACCTTGCATCATATCAAAACTATCCTCTCTTACATTCTAGTCAAATCCCCCAAATCTGCCAAAACTTTGACTAAGTCTGGAAACTATTTCAACATCACATCTTTGAATGCCTCTCTTTCTCAACCATTGTGAATTTTTGGAAATTCACTTGAACCATCTTGTAAACCATCCTAAGGAATACCAAGGACTACTCTTTCCCTTGGCTAGATTACCTGTTCTTGATGGTTTTGTAGACAAGAAATAACAATTCCTGCAGATCTTATCAGCATGCATACTTTGGAAGAAGCTCAAACCCTACCTTCTATGGATCAAATCTCTGCATGATTGTGTTCTACTCATAAAGGTCTTGCAATACCTACTTCACTTGTTCCAAATGGATCTTTGTGCTTCAAAAACGCACAAGGTTTTGAAGGCTACTTGACAATCAGTTTTGGCACCCTTATTTTATTCAAAGTTTGAAAGCAATTCTTGGAGAACTCAAGCATGATCAATATCAACTTCTTGTACCTTGGTAATATACATCACTAGGTATATCCATCCATATATTCCATGCCCCAAGGGGAGCCTTGAGCTCCAAGATCCAACAAGGTTTTGTTGGTATGAAAATATCATCACCCTAGATCCTTTATTCCTTGTTTTCTACCAAAATCAAGTGGGAGTCTCAAATCCCAAGGTTTAAAATTCCATATACACCTTGTGTACATCATCTACCATTCTAATGATTTTTTATCAAATATTATCCATAATTATTATAGACCAAAACCTATTCAATTTCTTTAATGGACAAAAACTCCAAAACTCCCTCTATAAAGGCAAGCTTGTTTTTCTCCAAATCCCACCTCCAACTTTAGGCTCATTTGAAGTATAATTATCATATCCCATCTTCCAACTTCAAAAATAAATTTTTTTGGAGAGCTTTATTAGTTATTCTTGGTCTTTTTCTTAAATGGCAGAATCAAGTAATAATAGCTTAAAAATTCTTTTTTATCTCAATAAATTCCAGGAAAATTCTCCATAGTGTGTTGTGATATCTAGTACCATCTTACACCAGAAACCAACCTTGTCCAATTCAAAAATCACAAATGAACTCAATAAAACCCTTTAAGCACCATTTGGATAACTAACCAAAGAAGGGGCCTAAAATGTTCAGAAAAATCTAAAAGAATTCATGGAGGTGTACCCTGACCTAAACCATCCACCAGTACCATTGCCCCATCTTTACCTTCTCATAAATCAATAATTTCTTCATGAGCATCATTTTGGCCAAAACTTGAAATATTTCAAACTCATGTTTTAAACCACACCAACCCTTCATCCAACCTTACCAAGCAACCTTGCACAACACCCACCTCTGCTCTGGACGACCAACACTGTAGTACGACCACTTTAGCTAACCCTAGTGTTTGTCTTTTGTGTTTGTATAAAAGGGAGACATAGAGATGACCCATCTTGGCTATTGTTTTCTCTCACAGCCCCACACCAACTCCTTCCCTATCCACTGAACCCCACCAGAGACCCACATCTCCCTCTCTCCATCGCCCCTGAGGCCCAATCAACAAGCTCCACCCCTCCTCTCTTGCTCCCATGGACAAAGTCCACTATGGACCTCTCCCTTCGGGATATAAGTCTAGAGGCCACTCTGCCCTCTCCCTTGACCCTCATTTCCCCTACTCCTCCTCACTCACCTCCCCAGAGATCCCTCCCCCTTTCCCTTGCTCTCTATTTCCCAAAAGAAGGAGGAGGAGATGCTTCGGCCCTCTCTCAAAAATCTAGCAAGGCTTCCTCCCCGCAGCCCTCTCCCCATGCATGTCACTCTCCCGAAATCCCCTTGCTCCCCTGCGTCTCACCTTACTCTTGTTGTCGACATGCAGTAACCCCAGAAGCCTCTCCGGTGAGCCCCGACGAGCTCCGTTCAGGCGTCATCACGCGAGCTGGTTCCTGGAAGCATACATCACCATGCCGCCCATCCCTGAGCTCCCCTCTATCGACCGTGTCGCCTTGTCGCCTCCCTTACTCCTCCCGAGCCCTCAGGTGAGCTCTCCGCCACCTCCTGCTTACTAAATATGTTGAGCTTGTTGGGGAACCCCAAGAGGAAGGTATGGTGAGTATAGCAACAAGTTTTCCCTCAGTTATGAAACCAAGGTTATCGAACCAGTAGGAGCAAGGAAACACCTCCAAGGTGTTGTTTCCAACTTGGAATCCTGCACAACACAATCACAGAACTTTGCCCCCAACTTATAGTGAGGTTGTAAATCTCACCGGTTTTGCTGAAAACAAAGGATTAAATGTATTGTGTGGAAGATAGTAATTGCTTGTAGAAAGTAAACAGAAAACAGTAAATAGATTGTAGATTGATAGTAAAAGAAAGGACCGGGGTCCATAGTTCACTAGTGGTTTAAGATAGATGACATGTTGGGTGAACAAATTACAGCAGGGCAATTGACAAACATAGAGAAAGCATACATGCATATACTAATCATATTGACTCCTATGAGATTTGATTGGGCATTACAACATTATACATACACCATAATCCAACTACATCTATGACTAATAATCCACCTTCAGGTTATCATCCGAACCCCCTCCAGTATTAAGTTACAAGCAACAGATAATTGCATTAAGCATTGTGTGTAAAGTAAAACATTCGATTGTTCTATGAACAAAGGATTGCTGTTTTCTCCCTAGTAGCAACAACATATCTAGTACCTTAGAGATTTCTATCACTTCCCTAGATTACTAGAGACATGAACCCACTATCGAGCATAAATACTCCCTTTTGGAGTTGCTAGCATCTACTCGGACAAGATATCTACTACCAACGGAGAGCATGCAAGATCACAAATAACAAAGACATGATAGAATCAATAATCAATCTGAAATAGCATCTCAATATCCATCGAATCCCCGCAAACACAACATGTATGATTACAAATAGATGATCTTGATCATGAACGGAGCTCACAAGATCAAAACATGGTAGCACAAAGGAGAAGAACCAACCATCTAGCTACTACATGGACCCGTAGTCCAGGGATGATGTTATGGGGTAACCCCGTGGGTGGCCCGATCTTCATGGATCTCGTGGTCAAATCAATGGGAAAGAGAGGGGAAAGGGAGAAGGTAGCAGAAGTGGACTCACACCTCGCGAAGAACACGATGAACACATGCAAAACGCACACGATACAAGGCCGATTGCTCCCGCTGGTGGCCACCGGTCTGATAGAATCCTCGCAAGGAAAGATC
Organism: Avena eriantha; assembly: GCA_910589775.1. Classification (NCBI taxonomy): domain Eukaryota; kingdom Viridiplantae; phylum Streptophyta; class Magnoliopsida; order Poales; family Poaceae; genus Avena; species Avena eriantha. The sequence goes on from OU342741.1 coordinate 105,878,783, forward strand.
GGTCAACGTGCTCCCTCGATCCCACGTGGAGAGGGAAGAACACCTTGGAGAGGGTCTTGACGTCTTGGCAAAGAGAAACCGATGCCAAGGCCGTGTACAACGAGGGAGGCACGATGCAAACTCCAACGAGGTGGTGACGATAGTTGATCCCCTTTGGTAGAAGGGGATGCGGGAAAACTAGAGATTCCACAAAGGGGGTTGTCTTTAGTCTATCATCTATGCCTCGTGTTACATGAGGGGGTGGGGGCACTATATATAGGCTAGCCACTAGTTCAAGGGTACTTTAGGAGTAAAAGGGGAAAGTCTGGGCGGACTAAGGGGTACATGGGCCAAGGGCCCAGCTGGGGGCACGCAGGCCCATTCGCTTAGGACGGAGACTCTAGTGTGGAGGTCCGAAGACTCCGGTGTGAACCGGAGATTCTGGTCGGTCTCCGGTCCCTCTTCGGAGGGGCCTTATGGCTTTCCTCGAGCTTGATCTAGGGGGTCGGTCCGGAGATGGGCTAGAGACTCCAGGGTTTGCAGGCCGGAGACTCCGGTGTGGCTGGAGACTCCGGTGTGCGTAGGCCGGAGACTCCGGTGCTCCAGCTGCTGCTTCTTCCGTCTTCTCTTCCAAGGCTTCATCTTGTCGTGCTTGGTGCTCCAGGCTTCCTCACATGCCTCCATACTTGTCGATATGAACCTATCATGAATACATGACGGAGTATGAAGTAGTATACCATTCAATGGGCTAGGAAGTGGGCTCGCATAGAGGAACGGATTCACCTTTGGAGTCCATGACGACTTGGCATAAGTTGGATACCATGATGTGGTAACGACCGAAGGTCGGGCTACATCATCTCCCCTCCCTTCAAAAAGAGTTGTCCTCGACTCTACACGCTTATCACAAAGTAGAAGATGTCGAGAGACCTTCTTGATCCTAGGGTTCACCATATAGTCTTCCTTGGGAAGATTGAATTTACAACACCTCAATGTTCCTTCACCTTCTATGAAGCCTGCACAGCTCACCATAAAAGTGAAACAACACTCAAAGCATAGCCAATTCATGAAGATTATAGCATGAGTCCTCAAGTAGAAGGAAGTCACCTTAGGATGTAGAGATGGCTTGTTGAAGGGCAGCCATCGGTAACTCTCTTCGATTTGTCTTGTCAACTCTTTGTCCATAGAGGTTGACGCGTATGAAATTGTACCTTCACACAACAAAGACCAAGCAAAATATGTTTGTGTGTGATAGAGAAGCATGTTATTTGTGGCATGCCCATTCTTGTTCACAACACTATTACCATAACTCAAGTATAGAAAACGGGATGCATATGCAAGGTCAAAGTGCATGGAACTCGTTTGAACATCATCCAAATGTGGGAACTCAAAAACTCCATATTACATCTTAGTGTGGCACTCAAAGCAATTGAGTAAAATATTGATTAACATCTTTGATGCAAGAATAGGAGAATTCAACAAAAACACATGCGGAAGAATATCCAAAGCAACATCATTATGTGTTCAAGCCAACCATTGGAAAGAACAATTGTTCAATATGTTGGATTCCATACACATATCATCAAACAAAGATCATGGGAGTATGCATATCATAAGAGGAAGAAAAAACAACATGTTTTGCAAACAAACCATATGAAAGAGCAAGTGGTCCTTATGTTTGTTGCAACAACAATACAATAGACTTGGAAGCTCTCGTGACAATACATGCTCATAATGGCATTATGGTTGCACAAAAACATCGGAAAGAGAAATTGTTCAACATTTTTGTGGCAACACACAAAGCATCAATATCCAATAGCAACGAGACATGATTGTCACAAGGTGAAAGAATACCATCAACATGCTTGCAATCAAACCATAGGAAAGAGCAATTTGTCAACATGAAAGATACAAAGCATGCGAAAGGTATCAGAGTTGGCTTCGATCTTGAGCTCACTTGGGGGATGCTCTTTAGAGCTCTTTTTGTCAACTCGTACTCAACAGAGGTTGACATTCTTGTGCGGGTACCTACACACATCAAACACAAAAGGAAGAACGTGTGTGCATGGTAGAGAAACACATCATCCATCATGACATATCTCTTCTTGTGCACATCACCATTAGTGTCAATCAAGTGTAACATAGGTGCATGGTGAGTATGCAAGCGGGGAACATGCTTATCATGGCAATCATCAAAATCTCCAAAATTTGAGAAAGCTATGGGGGCCATCTCAATATAAACCATATTAGAATTATTGTTGAAAGCAAAAGTGAAGGAGCAATTATTCAACTTATTGCAAGCAACGGGAGAGATTGTAAAACATTTATGACAAAGCATGGTTCAAGGGGTACCATTGGTAACATCATTGCAAGCAAAACATTGGAAAGAGCAATTGTTCAACAAAGTGCAAGCAATGATATCATCAACGTAACGTTTAGAGCATGGCATGTCTATGGCAACATCATCATAATCAAATAATTTCACATGCTCGACATTATGCAAAGGCAAAGTATCACATGGAAATACCAATGAGTCATATGTGATATCACAAACATCATCCATAGCATGCCAATCATCACAAGTCATCATGTCCACTAGTGGGATCATGTCATCAACACCTATATGAAGTGGGTGTTGTGGTAGCATTGGCCTCCTTGTGGGAGACTTCTTCATCATGTATGGGGATGGCATCATCTTCATACACCATGTACATCTTCTTGGTTTGAGGCATCATCATATCCATGGAACCTAGCACATCATGAGAAAACACACTAGAGGTAGAGGGTAAGTTATTAGAAATCCAAGTGGTCTCACGTGACCTATCAACTATCACTCTCAACTCACTCGGTGTATCACTCATGCCCTCCAAATGGAAGCACTCAATCTCACGTATGGTGGAGTCACTCATCTCACTCTTGTTTTCACCCAAGTGGGCTAAGTGGCTCTCATACTCACATGGGATTGGTACCACATCATCACTTAAGCATATGGGGATAGGACCGGTTCTCTCAACTCCACGCGCCTCCTTTGGTGATGGGGAAGTCCCATGCTCACCATTCTTGACCTTGTCGTCGCCATCTTGTGGGGTAGGCCCTTGTCTTCGAGCTTGCTCATCCTTTGCCATGGCCTCCTTGGCTTGTGTAGACATCCTCTGGACATACTCGTCCAACTTGGCGAAGTAGAGGTCTTTGTCCTCCTCATCCATGAAGTTGCATGCGTCATGTAGGACGTCAAGTCTTGGCGTTGAAGCTTGATGGCGTGGAGGGGAGCTTGCTCTTTGTGCCATTTTGGTGGTGGCACTAGTAATAGAAGGCGCCTTATGATGGTGTCGACAGAGGTCATTGGAGTGCCTTGCCAAAGGTTGATGTAGATGGCGCACTTGGTCATCCACATGATGCTCGCGACAATGCTCCTTGTCCTTGGCACTCTTCTTTTGATGATGGTGCCTTCTTGAGCTTGGTTGAGCATTATGGATGGTTCTCAACATGTATTGTCCGTCTTCATCACAAAGATGCCTTGAATGACGTCTTGTATCCTCTTGATGTTGGCGATGATCACGATAGGATGTATGCTGATGAAGATTCTTGCTTCGTGGCGTCTTGTGTAGAAGATGATGTTTTGGCGCCACTCTTCTTGGAGTAGATGGCACTTGATGCGTTGGAGGTAGATGCACTTGACTCCTTCGAGGTTGTGGTGCTTGGCGGCTTGGAGATGGTGGCACTTGATGGCTTGGAGGTGATGGCGCTCGTCGCCTTGGAGATGGTGGTGCATGACGCCATGTAGGTGTCCACGCTTGACGCCTTGGAGGTGGATCATCGAAGTAGGTGGTGTCCTTTGGTGTGGCACGCTTGGCCTTGAAGGTCATGGTTTCTTGATGATGCGTCTCTGCTAGCTTGGCGTAGTAGTCCTCTATCTCCAAGCGGAGGAGGTATTCTTCATGGCTCATGGAAGAGCCCTCGAAGTGGGTGAAGCTCGCCATGTCCTCCATGCTTGGTGAGGCATCGTTGTTGAAGAACTTGAAGTCGTCCATGCTTGGGGAGTTATAGTTGTTGTACAACTCCATATCACCCAAGAATGTGGAGCCATTATCGGTGTAGGGCTCCATCATGTCATCCATGCTTGTGGAGGCATATGGACGGTGGCTCATCGTGGATTCTTCATAGATATCATCCTTGGTTCCGGAGTCCCTAGATATGATTCACAAGACCAAGTGGTGTATATGGAAGTGGTAGGGGTTAGGGATGCAACGTCAAACCTTACTTTACCTTGGAAGATAGTATCGTGCAAGTGGCAACACTTGAGAGCAATCAAAACCAAACAAAGTGAAGTTCACGCAGAACACCAAAACCAATAATCACTAAAAAACACATACACAAAGCTTATGGTGGATAGGCATGGAAGGTGGCGTGTCCAAGAACAATCCGAAATCAAGATATTGTAATGGCAAGTAAAGAACCACGATGATCACAAAGCAAAACAAGTCAATCCACAAGATAGAAAGTATATACAAGGAAACACACACGGTGGGATAAATGGGACTTGTGCGATGGAGAAAGTGAGCTAAGAACCAAATGATTACCTAGAGAAGACTATAAGCTCGTGTCGCACAAGTGCAAGAAGAGACGCTAGTTCGATTGCAATAAAGTTGGTGGGCTACAAGATATGCACAATAAGTACCACCTATTTGATGTTCATCGAGCTTGCGCTTCCTATTCTATGAGGCACTTGCTTCTTTCTTTCTTTTTCTTCTTTTCTATTTTTTCTATTTTTGTTTTCTTTTTCACTTGCCCCTTCCTTGTGCAAACAACTATACAAGATAACTATATGAGATAGCGTGCTCACAACTTTTGCTCGGAATTCTACAAGATATCAAATGTGCATATCCCAAGAAATCATAGGAGTAACTATTCTCAATAGGTGTTTGTTGATCGAAAAGATAGTGTAGCTCACAAAGGAATGCAAGTGCAGAGAAGTCGCGGAATGTTTATACCTTTCGTCACCGATCTTCACCCTTTATTGGTGGATTCCGCCTTGCTCACGGAATTTGGATGGAGTAGATAACATGAACCACGGATATGATTATGTAGAGCTCGTTCTCCTCTTCAAAATGAGCTAAAGAACACCAAAACACGAGTTCATATGCAAAAGTTATGCTCAAAACCGTGAAGCAGTTTTTTTTTCTGCAGGGGCGAAGACTCCGGTCTGGAGGTCCGGAGACTCCGGTCTGGAGTGACTCACACCGGAAACTCCGGTCCGGGGCCGGAGACTCTGGTTCGGGCGATTTCTGCACATCAAGAACATGAACGGGACGAGTTTTGGGCGGCAAAACTCGAACCAAAACCTCAAATTGATGGGGGAAATCAAGGAATTAGGCCATGGGAACGCAGGGAAAGGTAGATCAACAAGTTTAGCAAGTAATCCACGGATCAAAACCTACCAAAACGCACTCACATCATAGATCGATCCAAAACATGAATTGTGGCTATTTTTGGTGGAATTTTCGAATTTATGAGAAAAAGACCAAATCGATGAGAAATCCGTGGCAACCAAAAGCTGCTGATACCTGATGTTATGGGGTAACCCCATGGGTGGCCCGATCTTCACGAATCTCGTGGTCAAATCGATGGGAAAGCGAGGGGAAAGGGAGAAGGTAGCGGAAGCAGACTCACACCTCGCGAAGAACACGATGAACACATGCAAAACTCATACGATACAAGGCTAATTGCTCCCGCCGGTGGCCACCGGTCCGATAGAATCCTCGCAAGGAAAGATCGGTCAACATGCTCCCTCGATCCCATACATAGAGGGAAGAACACCTTGGAGAGGGTCTTGACGTCTTGGCAAAGGGACACCGATGCCAAGGCCTTCTACAACGAGGGAGGCGCGATGCAAACTCCAACAAGGTGGTGATGATAGTTGATCCCCTTTGGTAGAAGGGGATGAGGCAAAACTAGAGATTCCACAAAGGGGATTGTCTTTAGTCTATCATCTATGCCACGGGTTACATGAGGGGGTGGGGCTCTATATATAGGCCAGCCACTAGTTCAAGGGTACTTTAAGAATAAAAGTGGAAAGTCTGGGCGGACTAAGTGGTACATGGGCCAAGGGCCTAGCTGGCGGCACGCAGGCCCATTCGCTCAGGCCAGAGACTCCAGTGTGGACCGAAGATTCCGGTCCGTCTCCAGAGGGGCCTTCTAGCAGTCCTCGAGCTCGATCTGGGGGGTCAGTCTGGAGATGGGCCGGAGACTCTAGGGTTTGCAGGCCGGAGACTGCGGTGTCTTCGACCAGAGACTCCGATGTGGCCGGAGACTCCGGTGTGCGCAGGGCGGAGACTCCAGTGCTCCATCTGCTGCTTCTTCCGTCTTCTCTTCCAAGGCTCCATCTTGTCGTGCTTGGTGCTCCAGGCTTCCTCCCATGCCTCCGTACTTGTCGATATGAACCTATCATGAATACATGACAGAGTATGAAGTAGTATACCATTCAATGGGGTAGGAAGTGGGCTCGCATAGAGGAACGGATTCACCTTTGGAGTCCATGATGACTTGGCATAAGTTGGAGACCATGATGTGGTAACGAACGAAGGTCGGGCTACATCAGATGAACTACTCACGCATCACACCAGAGGCAGGCATGGTGATGAAGAAGGCCTCCAGGGTGAATTCTCCCCTTCGGCAGGGTGCCGGGAAGAGCTTCAGATCCCTCCCGATCTAGGGATGGAGATGACGGCGGCTACAAACTCTTTCGTGGAAATTTGATCAGGTGCTTAGGGTTTCTGTATCGGAGGCTTCTTATAGGCGAAAGGGGAGGCCGAGCGGGTGCCCTAGGTGGCCGCACCACCCCCTGCGCGGGTCAGGCCTGGCCGCGCGGCCAGGTGGTGTGGCCGGCCTGTGACCCCTCTCCGTCTTGTCTTCTGGCTACGTGTTGCCCTCGGTGAAATATTGACTTTGGCTTTATCCCGTCCAATTCCGAGAATATTCATTTTCTGGCTTTCCTAGAACAAAAAACAGCAGAAAACAGGCAACTGGCACTGTGGCATCTTGTTAATAGGTTAGTCCAAGAAAATGTGTAAAAATATTCCAAAGTGTGGACAAAACATAAGAAAGTAGATATAAAACAAGTATGGGACATCAAAAAATATAGATACATTTTCAACGTATCACCGCCCGACGCGTCTAGGGTTACTGCACCGCCGCGCGTGCCCCCAGTGAGGAAGACGGCCTCTGGGCCACCGATCTCCTCTCTAATCCAACAACCGAGGGTGCCAGATACCCCTTCGCCGACTCTATCTCACTAACGGGCGGGCCCTCCCGGTCAGCGAATCAAATTACTCTCCTGCACGTTGCCCCGCCCTAGTAGGCCGCTTCGGTGCTGTGCGACCCAGCTACTTCTAGAAACCAGCCCGTGATGGCTCAAAATATATTCGAGCTCGTTGGGGAACCCCAAGAGGAAGGTATGATGAGCATAGTAGCAAGTTTTCCCTCAGTTATGAAACCAAGGTTATCGAACCAGTAGGAGCAAAGAAACACCTCCAAGGTGTTGTTTCCAATTTGGAATCCTGCACAACACAACCATAGAACTTTGCCCCAACTTACAGTGATGTTGTCAATCTCACCGATTTTGCTGAAAATAAAGGATTAAATGTATTGTGTGGAACATAGTAATTTCTTGCAGAAAGTAAACCAAAAATAGTAAATAGATTGTAGATTGATAGTAAAAGAAACGACCGGGGTCCATAGTTCACTAGTGGTGATTCTCCTTAAGATAGATGACATGTTGGTTGAACAAATTACAGCGGGGCAATTGACAAACATCGAGAAAGCATACATGCATATACTAATCATCTTGACTCCTATGAGATTTGACTGGGCATTACAACATTATACATAGACCGTAATCCAACTGCATCTATGACTAATAATCCACCTTCAGGTTATCATCCGAACCCCCTCCAGTATTAAGTTGCAAGCAACAGGTAATTGCATTGAGCATTGTGTGTAAAGTAAACAATACGATAGTTCTATGAACAAAGGATTGATGTTTTCTCCCTAGTAGCAACAACACATCATGTACCTTAGATATTTCTGTCACTTCCCTAGATTACTAGAGGCATGAACCCACTATCGAGCATAAATACTCCCTCTTGGAGTTGCTAGCATCTACTCGGCCAAGATAGCTACTAACAACGGAGAGCATGCAAGATCACAAATAACAAAGACATGATAGAATCAATAATCAATCTGAAATAGCATCTCAATATCCATCGGATCCCCGCAAACACAACATGTATGATTACAAATAGATGATCTTGATCATGAACGGAGCTCACAAGATCTAAACATGGTAGCACAACGGAGAAAACCAACCATCTAGGTACTACATGGACCCGTAGTCCGGGGATGAACTACTCACGCATCACACCGGAGGCAGGCATGGTGATGAAGAAGGCCTCTAGGGTGAATTCTCCCCTCTGGCAGGGTGCCGGGAAGAGCTTCAGATCCCTCCCGATCTAGGGATGGACATGACAATGGCTACAGACTCTTTTGTGGAATTTTGATCGGGTGCTTAGGGTTTCTGTATCGGAGGCTCTTATAGGCGAAAGGGGAGGCCGAGTGGGTGCCCTAGGCGGCCGCACCACCCCCTAGCACGGGCCAGGCCTGGCCGCATGGCCAGGTGGTGTGGGCGGCCCCTGGCCCCTCTCTGTCTCGTCTTCTAGCTACGTGTTCTCCTCAGTGAAATATTGACTTTGGCTTTTGTCTCGTCCAATTCCGAGAATATTCATTTTCTGGCTTTCCTAGAACCAAAAACATTAGAAACAGGCAACTGGCACTGTGGCATCTTGTTAATAGGTTATTCCAAGAAAATGTGTAAAAATACTCCAAAGTGTGGACAAAACATAAGAAAGTAGATATAAAACAAGCATGGAACATCAAAAATTATAGATGCGTTTGCAACGTATCACCGCCCGATGCGTCTAGGGTTACAACACCACCGTGCATGCCCCCAGCGAGGAAGATGGCCTCTGGGCCGTCGATCTCCTCGCTAATCCAACAGCCGAGGGTGCCAGATAACCCTTTGGCGGTGCTGTCCCGATGACGGGCGGGCCCTCCCGGTCAGCGATTCAAATCGCTCTCCCACGCGCTGCCCCGCCCTAGTAGGCCGCTTTGGTGCTCTAAAACCCTCCTTAAATCCTACTAGTAGTTTTGGAACCCCAAATGGATTAAAACCTCTGTGTGCTGAAAGGTAACACACCCTTTCATGCAACCTTGGCCTCTTACTATTTTGCTTCCTGGTTTACCAATGCCAAAAATAACAAAACAACCCTAACCTGTCTTTAGGAATTTCTTGAGGTCAAACAAAAATTTGTATTAACCTAATTCCAACTTCTCGAACACATGCACACCAACATCCTCCAAACCCTAGGAGCCCAAAATTTTACACGCCCTGGTAGTTTTATTCTGAATTAAACTATTATATGTCTGTTTAATTCACTAAATAAATCACTCTAGTAGTTCTGTATACCCGAATATAGTGATCCCAATTTCTACGAAAGGGTATTTAAATTACCTAACATGTGTCTTTTGAATCATGTCACAAGCTTCTGTAGAATTAATATGGTGAAAAGACAAAACAACTATAGAACTGACTTTGGGATTTTCCTAAGGGCATTATGGTAAATATTTTGAATTTATTCCAACTCTCTGTGAATCAGTACATCAAACCCTACACAACCATCCATGGAAATAATTTTTGGACTCACAAAAATTTTCTGATGAATATTTTCCTAAAACTAGGGTTGATTTCACTAGAAAAATCATAACTAATTAATGAAAATTGATAAGATCACGAAACCACTTTTGTTAGCCTTGTTATTCCAATACCTACCTGTTTACATCATTGTTGTACATTGATATCATACAGACCCAAGCATTAGTTCAAAACCTCCTTCACTAGGTGGTATTTGACCAGTAAATCATAAAGGAAATTCCACCAAGGCAATTATAGTATTCCCCTTTCTCTACTATCCCAATCTAGAAAAAACTACTTAATTGAATGATTTGTTGTATGTTTGTTGCTATACTGTTATAATGCTTGTATGCATTGTGTTGATTGTGGCTTTGTTTGCTTGCATGTGCTATCTCTGACGATGATAGTTGCGATTATATCGGAGACCAGAAGAAGTGGTTATTATTGGTTATTATGGTAATCTAAGAAGAAGTTCAAGGACATATATTGCCAGTTTGCTTCTATCAGGCAAGCCACCTTCTTGTTCATAAGCCTTGTCCTACTGTTTTACTTATGCATGTTTTACTTCTGTTTTATAAAAACTACATTGTTTTATTATATGATGATCTATACCTAGTAGTGGCTTGGCTCCTCCAAACCATTACACTTTTGTACTATTAAGTACAACCCCCATGATGATACCTACTGGTCCCTAGTATAATAGTTGGTGTATAATACCATACCCCTTTGGAGACCTTGTTTTAGCCGAGAAAACTAGAGGATGAGAAGACCCCCGAAAAAGTTTTACAAAATGTTTATAGAAAAACCTTGGTGAGGTTTGACCCACCAAGATAAGTTTGAGAAAATGAAAAGGTTTTTGTTTTACAAAATGCTGAAAGATGGAGGAAAAAGGTTTACAAAAACGCACCCGGTTCTTTGCAGTTTTGCCAGAACAATTAACCCGTGCAACCACATTACCCCGGAGTGGGACCGGGCTTAACTCAAAGTAGTTCACTCTGATATGGGAATTCTCACTTCTACGTATGGGGGTGTAGGGGATCGGTGCGGAAAACAAAAAATTTCCTATGACGGAACCCCAAAAACTTAGCCTAGGATCTATGTATATAGTAATGCAGTAACGGCCGATGCGTATAGAATACATACCCTTGTAGTCTGTACGCGGTTAACATTCCGCAGGGAACGTGGTTGATGTAGTCGTACTCGAAGCCGACCTCAAGGTCGCGAAGCTCCTCGCAGGTCACCCCTTGCTCCTTCTTGATCTTCATCATCTTCATCGTGCAACAGCTCCGGCTCACGACATTCAAGCGCCCCAAGTGTTGCGCCTCGTGTCTTCGTACACATCCGGTGGACGATGAGACCTCCGGCTCCCCAATCCCGCCGGGAGTGCGGAAGTTGATATCCGGCTAGGAATCCCTGTAGCGCAACGACATACTGCAGGTGTGCCTCGATCGCACAACCTAGACATGGGGCCATGGTCACAAGGTATAGAGAGAGGGAGGGAGAAAGTCAACCAAAGGACTTCTCAAATTGTGTATTTGGTGTGTTTTAATCCCACCCATGGGCACCCCTTTATATAGGTGGAGGGAGTGTGCCCTCCCCATTGGGTTAGCCATGTGGGACTAATACTAAAGGAAAAACTCAGGAAAAATTCGTCCTGGCCGAATGGGCCGAATCTGGGCAGCCCAAACAGCCAACAGGCTATCAACCGCCCATAGTAAAAGTGAGGAGCAGCTAACAGCACAGCGCCTGGCCGGGTGGGCCTTGCGCAGCCTACTCCGCGCCCGCTGGCTGCCCACGGTGACGGCCTGGTGAGGCGAGCCCGGGTGGGCTGGCTACCCCGCCGGCCCTGCTGGCCACCCACGGCCCAGCTCGCCCCGCCCGGGTGGGCTGGCTCGCCCCGGCGGCCCAGCTCCCTGGCGCCCGCGTGGGCCAGGTCGAGCAGGCCCCAGTGCGGCGGCTTCCTGCTTGCCGCCTAGTGCGGCGGCCATTACCCGCCGCCCACTTGGGCTGGCTCTTTTTCCTTTTCCATTTCTTTTTCTGCAGTTTTATTTCTAGGTCTTTTCCTTCTAGGATTTGGCCTAATATAAAAGTTACTTTTACAAATCTTAACTTAAATATTATTTATAATATATTAATTCATAATTAACATATAATAAATATATATTTAAATTCCCATTTATCCAAAAACACTTTTCGGGGCTTTTCCTTTATTCTTTCCCCGAACAACTTCGGATCTCTTCGCGGAACGATTCCGGCTTTCTCTCTTTCTCTACTATGATTCCATCTTACGAATGATCGCTCTCATCGTACCCTTAAGTGTATCCTCTCACGACTCGGGAATGCTCTAGACATGATCTGTATCAATGATCAACAGAGGGACCAGGGATATCCATGTGACCCCTATGCATTCCTGATGACAATGTCGTTTGAACTGTCTAAATGTAGCATCCTCTTTCTTTTGTTTCTTGATACAACTTGTCTGAGATCCGATCAATGGTATCCCATACCTTTGTTCAATCTTGTCCACAACAAGTTATGTTTTCTTGTTACCTTGATATTACATCCCCATGACCTAGTCACATGTTGCAACATTTATAGATGTAATCTCACCAAGTCGGCCGTATGTATCTTTACCCGTCATGTGGGTGAAAAAATCCCGGTCTTGCAGTCACATGTCATCTACTGTTCCTTCGGAATACCCAACATACACCTTTATGGCCACCGTATTACCAGATGATGGTTGATGCAGTCTAAGCAGCCTAGGGAAACAGTGAGTAATATGAGCTCACGGTCTAAGAAGAAGGAGTCTAGGTATAGCTGTTGCAACAATGAAGTAGATGACTTGATCGTGTTGCAATCCTTCGAGGAATGTCCAACCACATCATTCTCCAATGATATGATCTCGTTGTCAGTTGGCATAAATGCCCATGATCTTGAAACCCAGATCATCTTCGTGACCAATGAACTAGTATGAATAGAGGCTACTAGGGACTTGGTTGTTTCATACCACACCTATACCAATGTTTCTACTTGGCACAGTTATAACACAATATGAAACTATTATAAACTAACTGAGATATGATAATAAAAACCTATTTCTTATTTGCCTCTAGGGCATATCTCCTTCAGGGGGATCATCTCTCTCAAAATCCGGGCTTACCTTTAAAGAAAGGGTCAACTGTTAAACAGTCACCTAGAGGAAGCAAAGTCACCCATGCGCGTGACCAGGCGAACTATGAGCCCTTCATTGAAAAAGTGCCCCTACAGGTCTGAGTGGGGTGCTCCGGTTGGTCAGTGGATCCAGACGTCCCGGTCTTGAGGGGAACAACTCATAGGGTAGGGCTCGTGTCGGAGTGGACTTTCTGAGGGTTATGTTTGATTATCCAAACCCCGCATACTGTTGTATGACGATTCACGGTGAACCGCGACGGATGTATCGAATCTTGTGGGTAAAGTGTACAATCTCTACAGAGTGTAAATCTATTCGAATAGCCGTGTACACGATTATGGACGGTTGGGATGGTTGCTATAGCGCGGTGCTAGTTTTGATTTCAAAAAGGACTTCAGAAAAGCAAAGGCTTTGGAAATTTTGACCACGGGATGGTCGGAAAGGAAGGAAAGGAGTTTGGTCACGAGATGACCGGAAAGAAGAAACAAATGGGAGACCCAGTCCTAGTGTTTTCTAAAACTTTTCAAAAAGGTTCCCAAAATAGTTTTACAAAAGTTTTCAACAAAGATATGTAGATGCTATATCTACAAGAGAAACTATTTGAGAAAAGAACCTCTCTTGGAGCCCTCCTACTACCATAACTATATTGCATATCCTCTTATTGTTACTGTCTTAAGGTGGTTTGCGAGTACATTCAAAGTACTCACTGGCATTATCCCTAGCTATTAACTTGGTCAGATATCAATAAGAAGGTGATGTTAATGACTATGCGAGCTAGGACATTCTCCCAGTCAGTTGCCTGTAGGTTAAGGCATGGCCCGGGCTCTACGCTTGATGAAGTTCCGCTGATGATTATTGATGTAGCCATAATGGCATGTAAGGTATGACATATATCCTCTTAAGTAATCGATGTTTACGTTGATACTTGTCGGTTATGTGCCACGATTAACTGATCATGAGATCATGGTGTATGCATAACAGGGATTCTCGAAGAATTAATCCGAGGGCCCCACAAATAGTACTTGTATAAATCCACAACGAGTACGGGAATTACAACAAGATCTAGACAAGATGTAGATGTGATGGATGGAGATGGTGGTGATGCAGCGGTGGATGATGAAGATCATTGCCTTAGCCTCCCGAATCTGTGTAGGGTGAAGATGGATCCCTGGTGGACGAGTTCCCCCTCCAGATGCCTTCTGGAGGTGAGGTTTCAGCGATTTCTGGGTGTTCTGTATGTCGTATCTCTAATCTAGTTTCACGGGGTGAAACTATTTGAAGAGGCGGTGGCGGCGCCAACTATACGACCGGAACAATACGGTTAGAAAATTTATTCCGGTCGTATAGTTGGTCGCTAAACCGTTTGTCTCCTTTGATTGCTTCGGGTTTTCTTCTGGTATTATTAACATTTCCCAAATAAGCGATTTACGTTGTTTTTGACTCCTTTTCTCCTCAATACAACTGCTCCAAGAATGGTGTCCATTGGATCCATCATCTGTCCTGATCCTGGTGAAAACAGACATAAAATGTTCGTGCGAGCGCCGTAAAATACCAAGATCCTACATCTACCATGCAAAATAATATTGTAAAACATGATGCAAATACGCACTCATCAATGGTGTGGGTAAAGTGTATAATCTTTGCAAAGTGTAAATCTATTAGAATAGCCGTGTCCACGGTCATGGATGGTTGGGAATGTTGCTTCTTAGTAGTGTGGTTTTTTTTTTGAAAAGGGCTTTGAGAAAAGAAAAGGTTTTTGAATTGTTCTGACCATGTGATGGTCGATAAGGAAGGAGTAGTGGTCATGGGATGACCAGGAATGAAAAATAGGTATCTATAACCTAGTGGTTTTCAATCTTAATTTTTAAATGTTTTAAAAAGGTTTTTAACAAGGATATAGAGATGCTATATCTACAAGAGAAACTGGTTTTAGAATAGAACCTCAATTGGAGCCCTCCTACTACCCCAGCCACATTGCATATCCTCTTACTATTGTTCTCTTAAGGTGGTTTGCAAGTACCTTCAACATACTCACTGGCATTGTCCCTGGCTATTTACTTGGTCAGACTTCGAGAAGGCTAAAGGAGAAAAAGTAAGATTTGACGAATATGCGAGCTAGGTCGCTCTCCCAGTCACCTGTCGATAGGGTCAAGGCATGACTTGGGCTCTGCGATTGATGAAGTCCGCTGCTGGTGATTGGCCTAGCCATAATGGCATCAATGTAAGTCTTGTTCTAGTTATGTAATGGATGTTGCAATGATACTTGTCGGTTATGTTCCATGGCTCACTGATCATGGGAACATGGAAATATGCATAACATGGATTCTCGGACTGCTAATCCCGGGGCCCAACACAGTGTCTAAGTACAAAGCTCTAGCGAATGCTACAATAGAGCTTGGCTGGGTTTAGTCGTTGTTACAGGATAGATATTGGTCTTACACTAGCCCAACCCCCAGTTTTATGGTGTGAATACATTGGTGCTACATACTTGTCATCAAACCTAGTTTTTTCACGCGAAGGAGGAACACAATGCGGTGGATATTCACTTTTCCATGAACATGTATCTTGGAAGCAACTCCAGATTCGTTTCATCTCTTCCACGGATCAAGTTGCAGATATATTCACCACACCTCTCCTGTTACCATTTGAATGAGTATTGTAGAAACAATCTCAACTGTCACGATTGGTTGTAACCGAGGGAGGGTGATAGAATACATACCTATTACATATTAGGTGTTTGTGTACGTTTTCTTTCATTTTGAACTATAATTGTTGTACTAGTGTGAAGATTAATTTTAGAAAGTGGTGTTGAATGCAGACGGATCCTATGAATGAAATTTCCACACGCTAGCTTCTTTAACACTATGGTGGGAAGCTTAGTTTCTGAAAGTTAATGTCCAAATATCCCTAAGCTCATACCAAATGTTAAGATTGTCAATGTGGGCAGAATGTAGTGGCTATGCTTAATTTCTAGTGTTGATATTGGATATCTCCTAGATAGATTAACATCTAATTAAATGTTTCCTAGAAGAAAGCATCTAGGAAAATGATTTGAGTTCATTTGGAATTTGTGTGTAAATGATAAATCAGTGCATGATTTTTTTGATGTTTTTGTTCAAGTTAGACTAGACTTCTTTTTTGCCCATCGGAGCGCGGCTGTCAGATGGATCAATAAAATAGAAGCGGTGAACCGTGTCGTGCATTCTGTTATTGTTTCACAATACACCATTAGAGAAAAACTAAGACAATCCCACAGGTAGCTGCTGTGCTCCAAGGGAACATCTCAACTTTGGATGACCAACGACACATACAGACTGAAGTATACAAAAAGTTCGAGCGATGCCAACATCATGCGCAACAATTTAACCACTGAAAAGTAGCAAATTCTCGTGCATTTCTTTTACTCTGCGCTCCCTGGAGCGTGGATGTAGACCGTTACTTGGACGCTTAAGTGCACTATATACTCTGTCTAAATGTATAGTAGTAGGATAACACAAGCCAACGGAATAAACAAGAGCGCGTTTAAGTACAAATCAACATGGTCAGAAGTTTGTAATGGTCAATTATGAGACATCAAACACGGACTATATTTTCTAACACACATGTTTGCTATTTTTTTTCTCATAGACTGTCCAATTAATGTTGTCTTTCTGAACATAGAGGTAACTTTACGCCCATGAAAGAGCGAGCGCATAGCGTGCATAAATGAGCATGTCCACACAAAGCGATGTAGGATTTTTACTACCAAGCGTTGGTGGCCTTGCCACTGTCATGTCCCATCGAACAGATTGTAATAATAAATATAACACACCTGTTTCTATCACATCACACTTTATACATAAATTAAGAAGGACAGAAAAAGGATGAACAAAGCATCTAAAATATTATATTTTCGACTAATGATACCAGATTCACTCGAAATAAAGATTTTTTAACATTTGCATCTGAACTTTTTTTGAAAACTATTCTAAATGCTAAACTAATCCCACGTGGGCTCCACCTTTGGTACAATGAAGACGATGTTGGCATGCGCCGTCTTGGCGAGGACGTAGTGCTCCTGCTTCATCACGATGAAGAGGCTGTGATCGGGCTTGGGCATGACCAAGCCGACCTGCTCAAGTTTGGGCAAGCCCAAGATGCGGCGCTCTAGCTTCGGAAAGATGAAGTTGTCGTGCTTCATGTTGGGGATATCGAAGACAGCATCATGCTCGGACTTGCAAAATATGAAGGAATCGTCACGCTGCTCCAGCCTGGAGACGTCGAAAGAAGAACACTTCTCAGCTTTAGGTAAAACGAATCAAGCGTATTGCTCCACCTTGTGGAAGCCCTCGTCCTTCACACCGAAAGCTAGTGAGGCATACGCCATGAGCCTCGCTTTGCGGTGACAGCAGATGTCAAGAACCTTGTGAAAAGTGCACCATGACGCTGACCAATATTTCCTTCTCTCGTTGGAGTTATTACGCTTCGGCTCACGAGAACCCTCGTAATGCATGAGAGCCTTCACGTGCTCTTCGCGGAACTTGTAGTCCCAATAGTCGCTATCGAGCGCGAACCTTTGACGAAATCTATCCTTGTCCGACATGTCCTACCGCCGACGCTCGATCTCCGCCTTGCGACGCAACCCAATAGGTGGCGGCGGTACCGCTAAGACGCCTAGGCTTACGACCCAACCTTTCGGCATAACCGCGGCTAGCGGCACCAAAAGGCTGTACCGAGCACACTCACTTGCCTCCCCTTCTGTCAGATAGAGTCTAGACATGTTTCTCTTGAAAGGGAACCAGAAGATGGAAGAAGAGGGGGCTAACGACGTGAGCAAGAGAATAAGATGAGCGATGTGGGGGCCGATGCTTCTTTCTAAAAGCTTGGACGCGTCGAGAAACACAACAGTCAGGTGTGTAATTGTGAGCGGCAGTCTGGGGAACTGTTTGCAGCATTAAATAAAATTGATCGTTTTTTGTCGCCTTTACGGGTCTAGACGGCGTGAACCAATAATTGCTAATTCCATACACGAGCTCTTTTCTAGATCAATAGTACAACACGATTAAGGCACGATGCATCCACTAAGTACATGATCTGAATTGTTGGTGTTCCTAGCTCCGATCCAGTGTACATCTCTGTCTAGGCAACACACTGCGTCACATCTCGTATCGTGGATTAACGTCTATAACATTAAGCTGACCCTTCTTTTTTTATTTTCCTTCAGAATAAAAGATATTTTGTTACTATATGTTGTTCTTCACGCAGACTTGATCGTTGTCTATAGGTTATCTTTTGCTTCCACAAAAGACGTACCATGTAGTCAACTTTATATTCTATAATCTACGCTTTCGAAAGTCCTTGTTCTTCAACAGATGAAAAATGAGGAAAGAGCGCAGTTTAACAAATCGTCCATTTAGTTACCGTTTTCTAGCACGTCTAAGTCTTAAACGTGTTCACTTATCGCTGTATTCTCTTATCCATGTTTTAAGAATCAAAGAAGACACGACAAACCGTTGCATTTTATTTTCTTTCCATGACGATGCTCAATCTGGACATTTTTCACTTTTTAACATATCCTCTTTTGAACGACTGCTTTTGAATGTTTTCGCATTTAACGATTTCACGTATGACCATTTAAGAAACAAAGAAGCGCAGAAGTACCCGAAGAGGCAGGCAACCTCTAGAAAATGCAAAAAAGAGAGGGAACAATAGAATCAACAAATAATTAGGCAGAAAGATGGAGACCAAAGGAATCAAATAAAGTGAAAGATAAAAAGAGAAAGATCGCCGTGATCTCAAGTATCACTAAGCGAGACCCAGACTAATATCCCCCAGAGTACAGGAAGCCAGGTGATCATCATGATCTCGAGTATCACTAAGAGAGGGATTACCTAATGCATTTCTTGAAGAAAATACAGAAAGAGGCGTCTTATACTCTTTTCGCCGCGAGAACCCGCGTACGGATAGATTCTAAGCTGCCAATTATTCTATCACCAGTGAGAAAGATCACTCTGTCAGACATGCTCTCCCACGCAAGAAAACGCTGCCAGTTCGGCTCTACGCTTGCGAGAAACCGCGTAGCCAACGTTCTACGCTGACACACGGCATGGGTTTATGTCGCCACATTGACTTTGAATGACCCCACGTCAGCAAGAAACCGTGCCACACGGGCTTATCGCACCACATCAACTATGGGTGGGCCCTAGTCCCATGTGAAACCTCTCACGACTAGAGTCTACGCCGCCACATCGGCCCTAAATGGGCCCCACGCTCGCGGGAAACCGCGCCCGGCATGGGCTCACGGTGCCATGTCGGCTCCATGAGGGCCCCATTGCCGCGAGAAGCCGAGTCCGGCATGGGCTCACGGCACCACGTTGGCTCTCGACGGGTCCTGCCACACAGCGGGTGCGGAGGTGTGTCGTGCCGGTAACGCCTCTCACATAGCGCGATCCTTCCCGTGTACGCTGACAACAGGCGCATGGTGCGCGCGGTCGATCGTCCGGCCCGACGGCGCGCGCGACACCCTTCCGCGGTACGGAATTTTTCGCCCTGGCCCGTAGCAGGTTCCGCCTCACGGGATATTAGGGCTCCGCTGCGATATTATCGTGTGTCCTTTCCGTCGTCCATCCCATGGCTGAAAAGAATCAGGACAACGTGGATATCATTTTGAGTCGAAACAATCTAGCTCTATTATTTACTTTGATAGTGGCTGCTGCTGTGATTCTGCTACTGTGTTGCCTCCCTAGAGTGCACACAATATCAAGGTCATATATTGCATGATCAACTACTATTATCCGGGTTGTGCTTGCTAGAATTATTCTTTCTAATGATCATTTGATGGAATTCATTTGACATGGCCCTACCTTTTATGCACAAGATGCATGAGGCCCCAATTTAAAATAAGAGCAGAAGCGATTTGTGCCGAATGAACATCGTGATGAGACCAGCATACCAGCTTGTATGCCAATCTGAGAGTCTTCTAATGTTTTTGGAAATCAACCTGCCGCTGAAGAGTAGACAAGTAGATTGATGATGATGTGCTTGTCGTTTATGTTGATCGGTTGCTTGTCCCAACCTTCTCGTCCTATCCTTTGGTTTGATCTACTTGATCTGCTCTTACTAGTTCTTCTCGTAAGCCTCCTCCTCCTCTTGATCTGAGAACTATTGCTCTAGGTGATCATGGTGGCTGTGATGGTGCTGGTGGTGTTTTGGGTGATGAACTGGTAAGAAAAGATGGTGCTCTTATGTGTTGTCGTGTCTTGAGATGGAAATGGACGTGGGGTTTCCTTGCTAGCTGCTGGGCTGCGACTGCTCTCTTTCTTTTATGTGTCTGGTCCTTTCCATGCTGTGTTGACAAGACAACACTTGTGTCTGTGTGTGTGTGTGATTTTGAGCGTCCTTGTGAATTTGAACAGAATGGGCAAGTTCACATATGTGGAGACTTCTGCAATGGATCAGCTCGACTAATCCCTTTGCATTTATCCGTTGTTGGCTATTTTTCTTGTGTTGCCAAGTGCTATTTGTCTAAGCTCATGGTGCAAAAGGCTGATGCAATATTTCTTGATAAGAACAAATTCTATATTTGGCTCTTTAATCAAACTAGTTGAATACCCGTGCGTTGCTACGGTTAATAATAAATAAATTACTCACATGGCTCGTTGAGCTAATTTTTTTCACCAATTTTGTGACATCGGTGAGTTCTACATAGTCATCTTAGTATTTGTGTAAATTTTGATCCCTACGTGCCTTTATTCATAGGTAGCATCACATACTATGCCAAGAGTATGAGGTAGGCTCATTTTGGAAAAAAAATGAGTACGATCCAAAGGAGGCACCAACCTATTGCCGGCAGGACCATGTTGAATGAAGTTGCTATTGTACAACCAAAATTCCTAAGGTAAGCGGCATTGGACTGTTTGGTGAAAAATAAGTAGAGTAAATGGTATTAGAGACATTGGCAAACCTCTAGAACCACATTTTTGAATTATAGAGACCAAATTGATCTCATAGTTTTGAAGACCATGTACGTGTTTTACTCTATTTCAGCATATATACTGAGTATTGAGCTTGTGAGAAATAGACATTCATCTGCCATATTTTTTACTGGTCTAAAAAACATTGACAGTCATCTTCAATGGGGTGCAGCCAAGTCACCCTATTTGCTTTGGCAGCCACGAGCAACTGTTCAGTTTAACATTTGTTGTTTTCTCCTCTTGGTCTATTTACTACTCCCTCTTTTCAGAAATATAAGACATTTTAGATTTATGAAACGAATGTATCGAGATGTCTTTTAGTGTATTGGTTTACTCCGAATCTATACACAAAAGTCGTCTAGATACATTCGTTTTATAAAGGTAAAATGTCTTGTATTTCTAGATGGAGAGAGTACATTGTGCATGTTACCAGCTAATTGGGTTGGCACAACACCATTGATATTACTATGCAGTACGCACCATAGAACTCACTTCCGCTAAATAAGATTAAATCCCACTTCTGCTAGAAAACGATTGAGATCCCAATAATCCCATTTCATTTTGAGTAACACATCCACTCATTGTACGTTTCGTACTGCTCGGTTCCTCCTCACCTTTAAGTGCCACTCCTTTGCGACCCCTTCGGCCTATTTCCATAAGAACACACCTATCGATTTCACCTTCATCCCATCACACCTAGAGTCACGAGTCTTAAAACATTCAGACTGTTCGCGACAATCAATGATAGTAGGCTAAATCATGAGACCGTTGCCACTGCCAGAGATTGTTGCGCCGGCTTCCTTCCTATCTTGATTTTTCAATTTTCTCATGCTTTCCTATTTTCCTTTTTCAGGATGGAACAAAAATTTCTCATCTCAACTGATGTCCCACGGTACCTTCCATGAGCAGGCCTGCACTCGAAACAAATACGTACAAGTTTCCAACCACTGGCGGTGTAACTCCACAAAGCTGAACTCTGTATGGCATCACACTCCATTGAATAATTTATCACATCTGGCATTTTGGACAGTGTTTTCTGTTTACATATTTTGTGCAGCACATAATCTGGATCTCAGTATGCATGCACTTCTCTTTTTTCCATCCTTGTCAGAAAGCTAAGGTCGGGTGCTCCTTGCTGCGACCACCTTGATCTTTGTTGAAACTTTGGTTTATTTTAGTACCCCCTCAGTCCAGAAATAACTGACTTAGGTTGTTCTAGATTCGACGCGTTTTAGTGTATAGATACATTTATATCTAGACAAACTCAAGTCAGTTATTTCTGGACAGAGAAAGTATTTGAAATCACGTTATGTATATGAGATTGATTCTAAAATTCTTGGCTACATGTTCCTGATTAATTAGTATCAGTATATTTGGGAAAGGAATAGGTTTTATCTTGAGACGATGAAAAATGCAATTACATGAGAATCTGTAGTGCCTATCAGAATGAACATCATATGTCATAAGGTGTGCAATCTGACATGTATATGCCACACAAACACCTGGCTAATACTCTGTTTAGTTTTCACTCCACATCACATTTCAAAGGTAGCAACTTCTGCCGCTTGGTCCCAAAACACAGAATCTTATAAGGTGTTTTTTTCCTTTCACAAGGTTTAATATTATTATATATAGCTGCTATCATGAGACCCTGGTTTACATCTGTTGTAAGTGCACTTGCAATACAAGCATCATTACCTAATTACAAATGATTTGGAACCATTGAGCATATCGACATTGAGTTTATTGTGTTTAATCATCTTGAGTCACATCTTATTCGAGTATTTTTAAAGAGATCAGGAGCTTTCCATAGCCTACAATATTAGTGCCACAATTATACACCTTACTAGATCACGTTGGCGCACGTTGCCGCGCCCATTTATTTTTACAATAGAAGGTTTGGAGGTATGGTATTCAGATTAGGATGGCATGAGAGATAGATTTCTTGTACTTTAATTTGAATTTAATTCATATGCACCTAGACGTCTTGTAGTGTATAGATACATACGAATCTAGATAAATCAAAGTCACTTATTTTAATAGGAGGGAGTGTTTGAACATTGCATCTTTGGCTCGAATTTTTTTTTACAGTTTCTCCAATTTTCACTGCACAACCTTGAGAATACACATGCGGCTGCAGGCGGAAAGTCATCTCGACTTGGCCACTCACCTCACGCCCTTTTTTATACCGTGTTAGCTTCATGACTTTGTTGTTTGGATGAAGGTGGTGACGAGGGATGACTCAATGTTCTTTTGTTGTTTATACAGATACCACCTAGGTCGTGAGGGAGCATGCTTAAGTTTTCGCAACTATCTAGAGTAGCCAAAAGAATTGCTTGCTTGAGATAGGCTTTATTTCCAGTCACTTGATCAACATCAGATGTGGCATTTGGGGCCAATTCACCACAACAAGCCTATTTGACGTGGAGAGAAGCGTCCCTCAAGGATATTCGGCCCATAGTAGGATGCAACTTCATCAAACGGCCAAGAATACCAAAGAAGTTCGATTGGATGGTAAAAAGTGAGCAGGTTGTCAGAGGTCTCCGTTTTGGTTCAGTTTTAATATCCTTAATATACCACATGTTCGCTTTTATTTTTATTCAGAGTCCCAAACAAGATTTAATAGAAAATAGTACTATATCACAATATATATTCTATCTACTCATATTCGGGAATGAAACAAGCACCACACTATCGCGATGGACACCTTATTGACATGTACAACCTATTTTAGCATCGGACCACAGGCAACCCCGCATCGTCGTCCTGGAACCCGGCATGCTCCTCATTGAATCCCAATCTAAATGGGACGATCACTCGCTCTGGATAGACCATAATGCATCCTCTTATAGTCTATATAATATCGAATTCAGAGAGAGATTGAGAGGTTTCAGCATACGTCTACTACTTGTCGTTCTTCTCCTTATATTTTGTTGCTGGGTGTAACACCCTCAAATCGGCCCTATGCAAGTTTTAGCGCTTCCCGCCAAACCCGCATAGAAACGATTCAAGGACGCCCACCAGGCACTTTCGTGCGGGTGGAAAACGAAGTAATAACATTACACAACAGTCCCCGATGGGACCCATAGAACAGATATATATACAACAGCGACTCCCTGAGTCAAGAATACAGATTTACAATACAAAGACCCAAATCACCTTGAAAACGATAGAGCGTCCGACTACGGACAAGATGCAAATGGGGCTAAGAGCCCTGAAGAATAACCAATGGCGTCCATAACCCTGCCCAGGCTAAGCCGGAAGGGTAACCCTGCTAACGACGGCGATCTCAAACCTGCTAAAACAAAAAGGGGTGCCGACAAAGGGCAAAACGAAAAAGAGGAGCGTCAGTACTGAGGCCAGTACACGGCGAGGCTAGAATTCGGCGGCTCTCGCCTACATAGGTATGGTGGGCTGAAGCGGCAGCGCAGCGGCACTAAACAACCTATAGAGACTCGATACAACTGGCGGTTATCAGAGAGGGATAAGAAAAAAACCTATTCGGATCCAACCTGAAGCTAACACCAAACAAACCCATCCTGGAATTCCCCCTCAAGACCGAACGAGGAAGTCAAACCGAGGAACTCACACAGTTGGCAGTTTTATTCGTTCAATTATAGTTGAAGCACTTACTAGTCGGATACAGAAAGCGTGGGTCGTCCTGATAGCATAAGTAGTGGCAGTTTTAATCACCATTCCGTTGTAGTTGGAACATTTACTAGTCAGATATAATTGTCCTGAGGAATCCCAAAACCCAGCAGTTGTTGGCACTTTTATCACATTCCATTGGAGTTGCAATACTTACTAGGCATGTATAGTATGTCACAAAACAATCCAGATCCACCAGTGGTTGGCATTTTTAATATCCATTCCGTTATAGTTGCCTCTGCATTACTAGTCACATATTAAGTCAAATTTATAGCACTACTTTAGTTATGCTTGTCTATGATCGAGAAACTGGCTCCAAGTCGTCCATAACCGCGGACACGGCTTTCAGAAAGATTTACCCTGCAGGGGTGCACGAATAGCAACACACACTCGATCAACCTCGGAAAAACCAAATCAAAACCCGACGAGGCATTCATGACAAAGCAATCACAGGATTCAGAAATATTTCAGGGGGCCACCCCATTAAGCTACCCGCAACGAAGTTGGCCGGCTCCGAGACGGACCCAAGGTTTGCGCCAATGGCTGCAAAAGACTAGGAACCTGAAAATGTGACTGGGCTTGTCGATACCGCGAAAACACTCCGCAATTCTTAAACAGTACAGGTGCTCCTCACACAATCTTAATAAAACAGTAACATAGCATAAGTACAGGATAGTAATAAAGCCCCAAACTACTTTGTGGCCCCGAGAAATAGAAATGAATCAAGCTCTGGCTCAGGGGGGGTCCATAGGCCTCCCGGATGTGGATAGTGCGAAAAATCATGGAACAGGTATCAAGTGCTCGGAGTCCTACGGGACACAAGTGAGCGTGGAAGAACCAAATAACATCTATTTCCCACTGATGCCTCTGCATTAGTCATATCTAGCATTTTTAATAGTTGTATTTAAAGTCATGATCATCTCCACCATAAACATCTCCACCAATAAACATCTCCACCATTCCAACAACTGTGGTACTCGACAACACGAGATCACACCTGAGCAAGCAACTACGACTCGCAAGGCCTACTATCTACCAAACAACAGGTATTAGGATGTGTCCATGGCAATATAGAGGTTGCACGGGATATAACTGGTGCACGGAAACTAAAGCATCGCGACACGGATAGCAATAGATCAATAGGAGGAAATAAAGACTATAAATGCAAAATAGGTAGAAAGGGGGAGAGATGCTCGCCTGAGAAAACACTGCCGAAGGATCGAAACCGGAGAACTTGTCGATACTCGCATCAACTCATCGGCCTAGTCCGCGAAGAAGCAAACTCTAGAAGAAACACCGGATGCAATATTTAATACTACGGCAGAAGATCCGGCATGATTATGATATGCATGCGAGATGGACAATTTAATATGCGACAGTCGATATTGTTATATTATAAAATAAAGGGGGTCTCGGATAGGGAGTCACATTTAGGGTTCTGCGATCTTGGGCTCCGAGGGGTTCGGGGTTCGACAGGTTCGACGGGGATCTGTCTCGGACAACGCAAGTAGATCTTGTCGCACGGTGTCCGGGTAGGCGAACTTGGCCGGTTGGGGACGATCTTGTCGGGTCCGCGTATCGGGTCGATCTTGGCGTTGGGGAAGAAGAACTTGGCATTCCGCGACGTAGTGCTTGGCCACTTCGGGTCCGGGCCTCGCATCCGGGAAGGAGTACTTGTCGCATCTGATGGATCGGTCCTCGGGTCGAAGAGCTTGTCGCGCCAGGGTTCGGTCTTCGGGAATAACTTGACAGCAGGCGGTTCTTGTCGATGCCGATTTTGGTATAGGACTTGGGTGTAGGGAAAATATAGACGGTCGTCTCGGTCCTGGACGGCGTGGATCCATCTCGGTACGCCAGGGCTCTCCAAAGCCTCGTAACAACACAACCACACATGCATACACACATAACCGCACAGACACACATAAACACTAAGAGCTGGCACCAACATAAGCAGCACATGGAAAATACGGTTTGCAGATGCGGTGCTGGGCACGGTCGCGGCCGGAGACGCAGGCGGCATTGCCGGAGGAGAGCGGGAGGTGGCGGCAGGCGCTCGCGCAGACGGGCTGCCGCGGCGGGCAACGGGCTGCGACGGGCGACCCGGAGCGAAGGCCGGTGGGAAGTGAGCTGCAGGAGGGCGCGGGGGGACGTCTCGGTCAGCGCCCGCGGTCGCAGACTAGACCGAGGAGTCGGTCGTCAGAGCGGAGGGGGCTGAGGAAGGCGCGGGCTCGAGGGCGGCGGTTCGGCGAGCTTGTTGGCGTGGGGCCCGGTGGCGCTGCTCGGTCGAGGATGGAGGCGTGGCGGTGGTCAGACGGAACCTGGGGCGACCGTGCTTGAGAAGGAAGAGGAGGTAGAGCTCCGTCCGGCGAAGAGGAGAACGCGGGGCTCGGTCGGGTGGCGAGGAGGAACCGCAGCGGCGGCAGACGACGGCGAGGAGAGGGCGGCGGCAGAGGCCGGAGAGAGGAGGGAGGAGACGGGGGAGCGGGGCGGACGGGCGACGTGTGCGGTGGAGGCGGGGGAGCTTGCGGGAGAGGCCTCTGCTGTAGCCGGCACGCTCGGGCGAAGCGGCATGACCGAGGCAGGGACGACGGAGGATGGCGGCGGTCCGGGGAAGGAGGCGACCGGAGAGGCGGCGGCCGGTCGGCGGGGAGCAGAGAGGCGCGGGGAGAGCTGGGCGGCGGGGCTCTGGCCGGAGGCGGCGGATCTGGCCTTAGGCGGCAGGGCGGAGGAGATGGCACCGGGGTGGAGGACGACCGGGCCGTGCGGCGGGGCGGCGGCCGGCGCGTTGGTGGGAGGAGGCTGGCGGCGCGTCATGGGGAGGAGGCCGGCGGAGGCGAGGGCGGCTCCGACGGGGTGAGCCTGGCAGCGGCGCGCGGGGCTCGAGAGAGGAGGCGGGGTTGGAGGCGCAGTCACGGGGAGGACGGGCCGGTCGGGAGTGGTGGGCCAAGGGGAGGCGCGGGACCCGAGGCAGGGCTGGGGTTGCATGGGTCGGCTGGGTGGTTGGCACGGGCGGGAAAAGGAGGGTGGGGACAGGCGGCACGGGTTGGCGTGCCCAGGTGGGGGTTGGGGTCGCGCGGGGGCGGCGCCCAGGTGGCGGCGGGGTAACGCGCGAGCGGGAAAAATGGCGGCGTAGGCTGAGGTGGCGAGCGGCAATTGGTGGGAGTGAGGTGGCTGGGGCTGGGTAGGGAAAAGGGTAGGGTTTTTGGTAGAAAAGGTTAGGGTAGATTCTAGGGTAGGTAGGATTTTATCTGGAGGTGGCCGGCTAGGCTTTCGGGCCTGGCTGGCTGCCTCCCAAAATAATTTAAATATTTTATTTATTAAAAATGAGGCTTTTGCAAATCGTTGGAAGACGAAACAAAAATAATCCGGAGACCTGGGTTTTGATTTAAAAATAAAGACGGGGCGTTTCGAAAACAAAAACAGACTTTTCGAAAATATTTTTATGCAAACAAATGCAAGATGACATGACGATGCTCAAATGCAAGGTGGCATGATGACATGAGCATGCGGTCATGACGATGCAATGCACACAAACAACGCGATTTTCTAGTAGTGATTTTGCGGGATGCCACAATTCGACACCACTAACAATGGATCTCGCCCTCGAGATCCGCCTCATAGTACCGGGGAGAAGGTCAGCGATCTAAATCTTCTCGCTTCGTGTCGATCCCCGCGACACCACTAACAAGAGGTCGTTGTCCGTGATCGCCGAGAGAACACTCCGGGAGCAAAAAGGCGAAGGCAGAGGTATCAACAAATAAAGCCACCTCTAGCTTCCGTGGACGGAGTAAAATTGCTGGATCCACCGATTCAATGTACGAGAGCGAAGGATAAGAGTAGTGGGATGGTGATCAGTCCATCGCGCACCCAAACCATTACTCTGCACACGAATAGGTGAATTAGGCAACCAACTCTCGGAATTAGACTAAAGATCTCGACAAACGAGGGTCGGAAACAAAGGAGTGATGCAGGCTCTGCATCGGATCTGGCGTAGCTGATGACGTCGTCTGGCAAACTCCGGAAGGCACAACGAAGGAACAACAAGAAGTCCAATAGATGAAGGATTCCTCAGATAGCACGAAGACCGGATGTAGAAGCACCGTTACCAAAGAAGGAAGCGAAACCCTGAAGGTACGACGGAAAACCCAACCACTAGAATTCCTGGACTCGAAGAAAGAGAAGATAACAGATTCAAACCACACGGAGGCAAGAGGAGAACAGCAGAGGGGTAAGGAGTAAAATTAGACCTAATCAGATCTATCCAACCGATTTTGCAAAATAGTTTGACACTCTACTTCGGCCGTTAGCTAGGTTATCCTACAGGCTGGACTTGTGGGGTATCGCAACTGCTGAGCTCTGATACCACTCTGTAACACCCTCAAATCGGCCCTATGCAAGTTTTAGCGCTTCCTGCCAAACCCGCATAGAAACAATTCAAGGACGCCCACCAGGCACTTTCGTGCGGGTGGAAAACGAAGTAATAACATTACACAACAGTCCTCGATGGGACCCACAGAACAGATATATATACAACAGCGACTCCCTGAGTCAAGAATACAGATTTACAATACAAAGACCCAAATCACCTTGAAAACGATAGAGCGTCCGACTACGGACAAGATGCAAATGGGGCTAAGAGCCCTGAAGAATAACCAATGGCATCTATAACCATGCCCAGGCCAAGCCGGAAGGGTAACCCGGCTAACGATGGCGATCTGAAACCTGCTAAAACAAAAAGGGGTGCCGACAAAGGGCAAAAGGAAAAAGAGGAGCGTCAGTACTGAGGCCAGTACATGGCGAGGCTAGAATTCGGCGGCTCTCGCCTACATAGGTATGGTGGGCTGAAGCGGCAGCGCAGCGGCACTAAACAACCTATAGAGACTCGATACAACTGGCGATTATCAGAGAGGGATAAGAAAAAAACCTATTCGGATCCAACTTGAAGCTAAAAGCAAACAAACCCATCCTGGAATTCCCTCTCAAGACCGAACGAGGAAGTCAAACCGAGGAACTCACACAGTTGGCAGTTTTATTCGTTCAATTATAGTTGAAGCACTTACTAGTCGGATACAGAAAGCGTGGGTCGTCCTGATAGCATAAGTAGTGGCAGTTTTAATCACCATTCCGTTGTAGTTGGAACATTTACTAGTCAGATATAATTGTCCTGAGGAATCCCAAAACCCAGTAGTTGTTGGCACTTTTATCACATTCCATTGGAGTTGCAATACTTACTAGGCATGTATAGTATGTCACAAAACAACCCAGATCCACCAGTGGTTGGCATTTTTAATATCCATTCCGTTATAGTTGCCTCTGCATTACTAGTCACATATTAAGTCAAAATTTTAGCACTACTTTAGTTATGCTTGTCTATGATCGAGAAACTGGCTCCAAGTCGTCCATAACCGCGGACACGGCTTTCAGAAAGATTTACCCTGCAGGGGTGCACGAATAGCAACACACACTCGATCAACCTCGGAAAAACCAAATCAAAACCCGACGAGGCATTCACGACAAAGCAATCACAGGATTCAGAAATATTTCAGGGGGGCACCCCATTAAGCTACCCGCAACGAAGTTGGCCGGCTCCGAGACGGACCCAAGGTTTGCGCGAATGGCTGTAAATGACTAGGAACCCGAAAATGTGACTGGGTTTGTCGATACCGTGAAAACACTCCGCAATTCTTAAACAGTACAGGTGCTCCTCGCACAATCTTAATAAAACAGTAACATGGCATAAGTACAGGATAGTAATAAAGCCCCAAACTACTTTGTGGCCCCGAGAAATAGAAATGAATCAAGCTCTGGCTCAGGGGGGTCCATAGGCCTCCCGGATGTGGATAGTGCGAAAAATCAAGGAACATGTATCAAGTACTCGGGGTCCTACGGGACACAAGTGAGCGTGGAAGAACCAAATAACATCTATTGCCCACCAATGCCTCTGCATTAGTCATATCTAGCATTTTTAATAGTTGTATTTAAAGTCATGATCATCTCCACCATAAACATCTCCACCCATAAACATCTCCACCATTCCAACAACTGTGGTACTCGACAACACGAGATCACACCTGAGCAAGCAACTACGACTCGCAAGGCCTACTATCTACCAAACAACAGGTATTAGGAGGTGTCCATGGCAATATAGAGGTTGCACGGGATATAACTGGTGCACGGAAACTAAAGCATCGCGACACGGATAGCAATAGATCAACAGGAGGAAATAAAGACTATAAATGCAAAATAGGTAGAAAGGGGGAGAGATGCTCGCCTGAGAAAACACTGCCGAAGGATCGAAACCGGAGAACTTGTCGATACTCGCATCAACTCATCGGCCTAGTCCGCGAAGAAGCAAACTCTAGAAGAAACACCGGATGCAATATTTAATACTACGGCAGAAGATCCGGCATGATTATGATATGCATGCGAGATGAACAATTTAATATGCGACAGTCGATATTATTATATTATAAAATAAAGGGGGTCTCGGATAGGGAGTCACATTTAGGGTTCGGCGATCTTGGGCTCCGAGGGGTTCGGGTTCGACAGGTTCGACGGGGATCGATCTCGGATAACGGAAGTAGATCTTGTCGCACGGTGTCCGGGTAGGCGAACTTGGCGGGTTGGGGACGATCTTGTCGGGTCCGCGTATCGGGTCGATCTTGGCGTTGGGGAAGAAGAACTTGGCGTTCCGCGCCGTAGTGCTTGGCGTCTTCGGGTCCGGGCCTCGCATCCGGGAAGGAGTACTTGTCGCATCTAATGGATCGGTCCTCGGGTCGAAGAGCTTGTCGCGCCAGGGTTCGGTCTTCGGGAATAACTTGACAGCACGCGGTTCTTGTCGATGCCGATTTTGGTATAGGACTCGGGTGTAGGGAAAACACAGACGATCGTCTCGGTCCTGGACGGCAGGGATCCATCTCGGTACGCCAGGGCTCTCCAAAGCCTCGTAACAACACAACCACACATGCATACACACATAACCGCACAGACACACATAAACACTAAGAGCTGGCACCAACATAAGCAGCACATGGAAAATACGGCTTGCAGATGCGGTGCTGGGCATGGTCGCGGCCCGAGATGCAGGCGGCGTTGTGGGAGGAGAGCGGGAGGTGGCGGCAGGCGCTCGCGCAGACGGGCTGCCGCGACGGGCAACGGGCGGCGGCGGGCGACCCGGAGCGAAGGCCGGTGGGGACTGAGCTGCAGGAGGGCGCGGGGGGACGTCTCGGTCGGCGCCCGCGGTCGCAGACCAGACCGAGGAGTCGGTCCTCGGAGCGGAGGGGGCCGAGGCAGGCGCGGGCTCGAGGGCGGCGGTCCGGCGAGCTTGTTGGCGAGGGGCCCGGCGGCGCTGCTCGGTCGAGGATGGAAGCGTGGCGGAGGTCAGACGGAACCTAGGGCGATCGTGCTCGGGAAGGAAGAGGAGGTGGAGCTCCGTCCGGCGAGGAGGAGAACGGGGGGCTCGGTCGGGTGGCGAGGAGGAACCGCGGCGGCGGCGGACGACGGCGAGGAGAGGGCGGCGGCAGAGGCCGGAGTGAGGAGGGAGGAGACGGGGGGAGCGGGGCGGACGGGCGACATGCGCGGTGGAGGCGGGGGAGCTTGCAGGAGAGGCCTCTGCGGTGGACGGCGCGCTCGGGCGAAGCGGCACGACCGAGGCGGGGACGACGGAGGATGGCGGCGGTCCGGGGAAGGAGGCGACCGGAGAGGCGGCGGCCGGTCGGCGGGGAGCAGAGAGGCGCGGGGAGAGCCGGGCGGCGGGGCTCTGGCCGGAGGCGACGGATCTGGCCTGAGGTGGCGGGGCGGAGGAGATGGCACCGGGGTGGAGGACGACCGGGCCGTGCGGCGGGGCGGCGGCCGGCGCGGTTGGTGGGAGGAGGCTGGCGGCGCGTCATGGGGAGGAGGCCGGCGGAGGCGAGGGCGGCTCTGGCGGGGCGAGCCTGGCGGTGGCGCGCGGGGCTCGAGAGAGGAGGCAGGGTTGGAGGCGCAGTCACGGGGAGGACGGGCCGGTCGGGAGTGGTTGGCCAAGGGGAGGCGCGGGACCCGAGGCGGGGCTAGGGTTGCGTGGGTCGGCTGGGTGGTTGGCACGGGCGGGAAAAGGAGGGTGGGGACAGGCGGCACGGGTTGGCGTGCCCAGGTGGGGGTTGGGGTCGCGCGTGGGCGCCTAGGTGGCGGCGGGGTCACACGAGAGCGGGAAAATTGGTGGCGCGGGCTAAGGTGGTGAGCGAGAATTGGTGGGAGTGAGGTGGCTGGGGCTGGGTAGGGAAAAGGGTAGGGTTTTTGGTAGAAAAGGTTAGGGTAGATTCTAGGGTAGGTAGGATTTTATCTGGAGGTGGCCGGCTAGTCTTTCGGGCCTGGCTGGCTGCCTCCCAAAATAATTTAAATATTTTATTTGTTAAAAACGAGGCTTTTGCAAACCGTTGGAAGACGAAACAAAAATAATCTGGAGACCCGGGTTTTGATTTAAAAATAAAGACGGGGCGTTTCGAAAACAAAAACAGACTTTTCGAAAATAGTTTTATGCAAACAAATGCAAGATGACATGACGATGCTCAAATGCAAGGTGGCATGACTACATGAGCATGCGGTCATGACGATGCAATGCACACAAACAACGCGATTTTCTAGTAGTGATTTTGCAGGATGCCACACTAGCGGAGCAAGGAATCGAGCGAAAAAGTCACAGACTAAGCAGCGATGATTATTTGAATCGGCGCCGTGGGTGTTTCTTATCTCTTTTAGTTAGGTGGATGAGGCTGTATTTCTAGGAGGTTTGAATTGTTTGTTAGGAAAAATAAAAGTTTGTTAGCCGGTTAGTTGTACGGTCGAATAGTAATGAGCTAAAAAGTAGGGCGCGTCTAGTTTGCTGTTGCTGTGGCATTCGACATGTAATTTTTGCATGTGTGACACCAGGCATTCACCACGCTTTTGAAATTAATAGTAAAGATTCGACGAGGAATTTAGCATAGCAACTCTATGCTTAGTCTGAAAGTAAACACTAACCACAATATTCCTCTCTTTTATATTTTATTTTATATTTTTGTTTCATTTTGCAGGGATCAAAGTGAAGAAAAAGAAAAGAATCTAGAAAATAAAGAAAGCAACTAGAAAATTAGTTTACTCTTTCCTTTTTCTTATTGTTGTAGTTTCCTTTTTATTATGAACTTGTAAAGACTATGTAATTTCTTTAATGTAATAACATTTATTTCTTCCCTTATCTTTGTATTTGATTTTTTTCCTTATTTCCATGTGTTTTAAAATATTGAATAAACATTATTGTAATAAAGAATCATATTGTTTTAATTGTATCCATTCTCTTTTAACTATATAAATTATATTTTATTTAGTTCTTATTTTTTGTATTTTATAAAATTGTTTAAAATTCAAATTCCAATTCAAAACTAGTTTTAATTATTTATATACAACTGTTAAACCTGATTTCAAATTTCTCCCCTCATAACAAAAGTAATCAACAAAGTTCATGTCAAAATTTAGCGCACTCATCTTGATGATCTATCTCCTAAAGCACCAAAATGAGAGAAACTCTGACTTCTTTGTGTTTTAAACTTCTGCGTGGAAATTTCCTACATTTTCGAATGCATGAATGCAAATACACAAAATCCTAACTTCATCGAATGGAAACGATAAAACCGCGGCAAGCGATAACGGCCAAAATATTTGCAAACTATTTTTTGTCACAAAAATTGTTTGTGGTGTTGATCATGAACCGTGTGTGATTCAAATCATTCCAAACGTTTTATCCTAATTTAACCGTTGGCGATATAAAACGGTATTCTTTCTCCATTGATTTTGGCCGGCCTCGTTCCAACGTTCGAGCTGCGGTGAATAATCTTCTAGCATTGCGGTGTCCCGTCCTTCAAATTCCTTTCACAATCATTGTCCGAGGAGGACCAGCCAGAGTACGAGGGGGTGCAGCCACCCTCGATGTCCGCCGGCGGGTGGGCGTGCTCCTCCTCACTAAACAGAGATGCTTACTCGTCCTCCACCACAATAAAGGCCTGCTCAACACGACGACGCTACGCCAGCGGGCACTGTCAGATGCAAAAACGGCGAGCGGTCTTTTTTCTGCGAGCTATAGAGATGGTGTGTGCAAAGAGGTCAGCGGTGCAGGGCTTTATGGCGCGCGAGCGGAAAGCTGCACCGTCCTCAATGCGTACGTATCATGCAGAGGAAGGAGAAGAGGTTGCACGCGTGGAATGGAATAATTGGAGAGATGAACTCGAGAACTCATTGCCCACGCAATGATTTAGGACCCACCGTGTGTGAAAAGGCACATAAAAAGGAATGGTAAAAATTAAACAAAAGGCCGCATATTCTAGCACACGATTGTCCGGTTATGAATCGTGGTGATGGTTTATCACTAATCAAACGGTTCTCGCTAGACAGGCCTTGTGCCATGTATTTGTAACGGTCATATAAAACTTTCCGTGTGTGATGTCCCTATAAAACAGTATGGCTGAGCTGTGGGGAGACGATCAAAAAATTTCGGCGTCAACTATCTTCCACATCACACACGGAAATATTTTTTCATATACGACAAAGGTTTCGCCTGATCTATAATAGTGGTGCTTAATCCTGCTCACGGCTTTTCTTTTGTTACGGTTTTTTTAGTGGATCTTTTTTGTTACGTGTGTGGAGCTCATAGCTCACGGCACGTCTTTTCTTGAGTTCGCAATCCCGGCCCAATAAAGTACCATTGCTTTCTTACGTTCTGGACTTGGTAGCATGTCCTTCTGGATATTGTGGGCTGCAGGGTGCTGTTAGTTCTAAGCTAAAAGGCTTCTTAGGGCATGTTCGGACTTAGTAGCATTTCTGGATAATTCTCTTCCTCAGGCTTTCTACAGCATGTGCGGTGCTACATTCACGAAAAGTATTCCATGTGATGCTCAAAAAGAAAAAAACGAAAAGTACTCCATGTTGTCATGGATGAAAGATGAAAATAGTTTGTTTCGCATCGCCACAAGTAAAGGGCCTTATACATAAATAAATATTTTAACTTTAAGTACATGCATCGGTGAGAACTAGGTAGAGTTTGGCCTCAGTTCTTCTCGCATGGATCAAGCCTACGACAACGGATCTCGCTCCGCTCGTCAGAATTAGTTTTCTTAATGAATTCAGTCAAATTTCAACAAGGTTTAGCAAAATGAGGTGTGGTGGAGGCCAATACAGATTTCTACTCTCTCGTGTTTCTAAGGCGGCGTGTCCATTACTTGGTCGCAAAAAAAGACTAGGCCGAAGACCGAATTTTCATCAGTGATGCACGCAAGAAGACCCTTTGCCAAGGAATAAGAGACTTTGAAGACGCGGTCATTGCTCCTTCCACAATGCCCAAATGGAGAGCAACATCCCGCCGGTGATGGCAGAAATCAAGGAGCACGACGACGACACCATAGGCCAGGAGGGGGGCATCAAAGCAAGAGATTCTGACAGTGGCAGCGACGCCGAAGGGTATACTATCACGATAGAGTTTCTATATAGTCAGTCGACACAAGACTAGGTCTCTAGGAGTACTTTTTTCACACAACCAGAAAGATTAAAAACCAAACTGAAGATTAAAATAATCATGGGCAGATGGATCAAAACACAGAGCCTATTAGACTATACTCCCTCCGTTTCAAAATATAAGAGATGTTTTAACTTTGTAAAACGAATGTATCTAGACCCTTTAAGTGAGTAGGTTCACTCTAAAGCTAGATGAACCTACGCACTAAAAGGAGTTCAGATACACTCCTTTCACAAAGCTAAAATATCTTATATTTCGAAACAGAGGAATAGTACTCTAATAGGTTCTTTTCAGAGAATATGAAACTTTATTAATCATGATAAACCATTACACAACGATCTGCCCGTGCACTTGGGGGTAACATTTGTAAAAAACACTATAAATAACACAAGAGTTGACAACACACTCGTGCATACACGATATTTTGAGACAATATTCACTCACATACGTACGCTGGATGTTATTACCCAGGAAAGTACTACGTACTAGTCATACTTAGCATATATCGAGTAGTAATGATGATGGTGGTGCTTGACGTGGTTTCCTTTGTTTGACATGACTGACGTGTGCGTTTTGACACACGTATGAGTAGTATCGGTGTAATTAGTTGCTGTTGAGAGAGGATGCGCGTGGACAGCGCAGCACCATGGCCTCGATTGTGATTCCTGGCCCGAAGGCCAGCATCGCACCCCACTCCGGCAGCAGATCATCACCATCCTCCTTCCTACGCCGGCGCAGCTCATCGAGCACGAAGATGATCGTCGCGCCGCTCATGTTGCCGTACTCGCGAAGCACGTGCCGGCTAGCGGCCAGCTTCCCGGGCTCCAGCTTGAGCTCGGTGTCTATGTTATCCAAGATCTGACGGCCGCCTGGGTGCACCGCCCAGAATAGGTCGTTCCAAGAGCACGGAGCATCGCCTCCACCGAACGCGTCTACGAGACATTGCTCGATGCTCTGCCCTATCAGCATCGGCACCTGGATGCCGAGGTGGAAGTCTACCCCGGCTCCCGACACCTGCATGCCGAGGACGTGCTCGGTCCTGGGTATGGTCGTCTGCGTGGCAGAGACCATCTCGAACAGCGGGCGTTCGCCTTCAGCGAAGGGGCCGGCGCCCACGATGACGGCGCCGGCGCCGTCGCCAAACAAGGCGCTGCCAATGAGGTTACTCCCGTCAGGGCCGCCGAAGCAGACGAGGGTTATCTCGGAGCAGGCCACGAGGACGCGCGCGCCGCGGTTGTTCTCGGCGAGCTGCTTGGCCAGGCTAAGCGCCCTGCCGCCGCCGTAGCAGCCGTGGAGGCTGAGTATGGTGCGGCTGACCGTGGGACGGAGGCCGAGGAGCGCGGCCAGCTGGTGGTCGAAGCTGGGCGCCTGCCAGGCCGAGTAGGTGCTGAAGACGAGGTGGGTGATGTCGGTGGCTGGGCGACCCCACTCGGCGATGGCCTTGATCGCGGCGCACTGCGCGAGCTTTGGAACGGCCGTGTCAGCCATGTCTATGCGATTGTCCAGGGATGGCAGCGCTCTGTCGAGGAACTCCGGGTGGGCAGCAAGTGATTCCTCGGTCAGGTGGAAGTGCCGTTTGTCGATGCCTGTTTTCTGGCCTGGAAGGAAAAGAAAATCCTCATGTTTTTAGAAAATCCCACTGCAATCTGCATGCAGGGCAACGGCTCAACGCCAGATTGTTATTTTATGCAAAGGGATTATTAACAGGAACGGAGGGAGAAGGTATATGCTTACAAATTCTCTTCATTTTTTCTTTGAGCTCAGTAAGGTGGTCGCTCTTGGTCACGCGGAAGACGTTCTCTGCGAACTGGTCCTGGGGTATTATGACGCCGGTCGGGTTCGCCGTGCCGATGGCGAGCATGGTCGCAGGGCCTTCCGCGTGCTCTTGCATGCTCCGGTGCCTGTTATGCACCGCACCGTTGCCGTTGGCTTTTGTCATGGCCGACGTACGGTAATCGAAGAGTGCTGTGTATATCTACGTATGTACTACTTCTGTGTGACTTTAGATCTTCAAAAGCAGCGCAGTGCGTCTATGTGCTCTGCTGCGCTCAGGGTTTTATAGTTCCATACCTGACCAAAAAACAACGACCCATATAAAGCCTGCTGATGACCAGTAATTAATATGGGCCTGCCTAGGGCTCAGTCAACTAAATCTTAGTCAGCTTACTATTTGTGACACATGAACAATTATGAACAAAAAATTATAGGTGATTATAAATACTTATATCACGGGAACAAAAAGTTTGTGCTGCGTGAACATTTTTCTGAGCTGCAACCCGTGTGCAACTCTCAGATTGCACGAATCGTGAGACCGATTCTATGCTGACAGAGATGACTGAGATTTATCTAGTTCTGCGGTCGAGAACTAGCAAATCCCAATTAGTGTGTGTAACATAAGTAACACTAGTACATATCACATCATCCCATAGGGCTGAAATAGCTTATCTAAGACGATTTACTAAACCATCTTTACTCGTGGATAAGCGATGAGCCGGCACACCGCATATGGCCGGGCTCGACATCGCATAGGGCTCACGTATGAGAACCGTGTGTGAATGGTTGGTTTTATCGCAAACAGATTATTATTATGTATCATTTGTATTTATGTACGGTCGCAAAAGATTATTAGTTCCAACAGGTTTTCCGCTCTAGGGCTAACATTTGACATGGTTTTTACTATTTTGACCGTGTGCGATTTGTCAAGACAACAATCTGGGGCTGCACTACACTTACTAGTAATATTTGCGGAACCATGCTAGCACATGTATCTCTACCTGCATCAACATCCCATAATTTAACATTTCATTCTAATGCAATAGCAAATCTCAATTATATTTGATTGCAGAGTTCATACACCACATATACATGCATTTCGACAAGTTGTACATGGCTTAAACCTATTCTATCTCGTTCTCCTTATTTATGAGTCAAACTGAATTATAGTTCTTACATTTCCCCTCAGTCATAAGGGGAGTAAAGCGGACAATTGCATCTGGATTTGACATCTTATGCTTCTGTCCTCTTTTCGGGTTCAGCATCATCTTTGCGCTTCAGTATCATCAACCGCATCGTTG
This sequence comes from Avena eriantha, assembly GCA_910589775.1. Taxonomy (NCBI): domain Eukaryota; kingdom Viridiplantae; phylum Streptophyta; class Magnoliopsida; order Poales; family Poaceae; genus Avena; species Avena eriantha. The sequence continues at coordinate 105,917,865 of OU342741.1, forward strand.
ATGCGCATGATCATTACCTAGGGCGATGTCTGTCATCCCCACCTAGTGCTATCCCCTTCTTTCTTTTGTTCCCTCACGCAATCACAACGGGAGTGTCGTGGACGCAATAGTGACGATGAAGATGATTTGACTAGAGTTGTTGCCGGTGAGTAGTTTGTAACACCCTCAAATCGGCCCTATGCAAGTTTCAGCGCTTTCCGCCAAACCCGCATAGAAACGATCCAAGGACGCCCACCAGGCACTTTCATGCGGGTGGAAAAACAAAGTAATACCATTACACAACAGTCCTCGATGGGACCCACAGAACAGATATATATATACAACAGCGACTCAACGAGTCAAGAATACAGATGTACAATTCAAAGATCCAAATCACCTAGAAAACGATAGAGCGTCCGACTACGGAAAAGATGCAAATGGGGCTAAGAGCCCTGAAGAGTAACCAATGGCATCCATAACCCTGCCCAGGCCAAGCCAGAAGGGTAACCCTGCTAACGACGACGATCTCAAACCTGCTAAAACAAAAGGGGTGCCGACAAAGGGCAAAGGAAAAAGAGGAGCGTCAGTACTGAGGCCAGTACACGGCGAGGCTAGAATTTGGCGGCTCTCGCCTACATAGGTATGGTGGACTGAAGCGGCAGCGCAGCATGCACTAAACAACCTATAGAGACTCGATTCAACTGTCGGCTATTAGAGAGGGATAAGAAAGACCTATCCGGATCCAACCTGATACTAACACCAAACATACCCATCCTGGTATTTCCCCCTCGAGACCAAATGAGGAAGTCGGACCAAGGAACTCACGCAGTTGGCAGTTTTATTCATTCCATTAAAATTGCAGCACTTACTAGTCAGATATAGCTAGCATGAGTCATTCTGATAGCATAAGTAGTGGGAAGTTTTAGTTAACATTCAGTTGTAGTTGGAACATTTAGTAGTCAGATATAATTGTCCCGAGGAATCCCAAAACCCAGCAGTTGTTGCACTTTTATCACATTCCATTGGAGTTGCAATACTTACTAGGCAGGTACAGTATGACACAGATCACCACAGATCCACCAGTTGTTGGCATTTTTATTATCCATTCCATTGTAGTGCAGCTGATTACTAGTCACATATTAAGTCAAATTTATAACACTACTTTAGTTATGCTTGTCTATGATCAAGATACTGTGCTCCAAGTCGTCCATAACCGCGGAAATGGCTTTCAGAAAGTTTTACCCTGCAGGGGTGCACAAATAACAACACACCCTCGATCAACCTCGGAAAAACCAACTCAAAACCCAACGAGGCTTTCACGACAAAGAAATCACAGGATTCATAAATACTTTAGGGGGCCACCCCACTAAGCTACCCGCAACGAAGTTGGCCGGCTCCGGAACAGACCCAGGGTTTGTGTGGACGGCTGTAAACAACTGGTAACCCAAAAGTGTGACTGGGCTTGTCGATACAACGAAAACGTGTTACGATCGTAAACAGTACATGTGCTGCACGCACAATCGTAAATAAAGCAGTAATGCATGGCATAGGTATAGGATAGTAATAAAGCCCCAAATTACTTTGTGGCCCCAAGAAATAGAAATGAATCAAGCTCTGGCTCAGGGGGATCCCATAGGGTCTCCCGGATGTGGATAGTGCGAATAGTCAAGGAACAGGTATCAAGTACTCGGGGCCTACGGGACACAAGTGAGCATGGAAGAACCAAATAACATCTATTGCCCACCGATGCCTCTGCATTAATTATACCTAGCAATTTAATAGTTGTATTTAAAGTCATGATCATCTCCACCATTAAGAATCTCCACCGTTTATCATGTGCCAACTTGCCGTCAACGGTGGTACGGCAGCGACGCGAAGCAACACAGAAGCAGGCAACTACGACTTGCAGGGCCGACTATCTATCAAACAACAGGCAATAGGATGTGTCCATGGCAATATAGAGGCTGCAAGGAGTATATCGGGTGCGGGACTAAAGCATCGCGACACGAATAGCAATAGATCAATAGGAGGAAGTAAAGACTATAAATGCAAAATAGGTAGAAGGGGAAGGGATGCTCGCCTGGGAAACACTGCCGGAGGTTCATATCGGGAGAACTTGTCAATACTCGCATCAACTCATCGGCTTAATCCGCGAAGAAGCAAACACTAGAAGAAACACCGGATGCAATATTTGATATTACGGCAGAAGATCCGGCATGATTATGATATGATGCAGATGCGGTGCAATTAGGCAGTATTAAGCAGAAACGGGGTCCCGACAATTAATTAATAGGTTCCAGTTATTTAGCACCCCTGCAATTTAAATGTTGTATTAACAGGGCGAAACATGGCATCGGTTCGCTACACCAATTTAAATGGAGTCCGGAATAACACAAAAGTATCCCGCATATGCATGCATGAACAATTTATTTGCGACAGTTTTATATATAGCATTTATAAAATAGGGGCTCGGGAAAAGGTTCACACATCTGGGTTCGGGAGATCTTGGGTTCCGGGGGTCCGGGTCTCAGGGTTCGACGGGATCGGTCTCGGACACGGAAGGAGAGCTTGGCGTGTCGTGACGGAGAACTTGGGTTCCAAGCGGTCGACCTTGTCGTCGATGGCGAACTTGAATGGATCGGGTACCGGTGTCGTGGTGGTGTCACGGTAGATGCCATGGATAGGCTAAAGGTGGGGACTAATACACGCTAGGGGAATCCAGGGAGGGATAATGAGGTGATTCCTCACACAGAAGTTTGTATTTGCTTTGCTTCCAAGATTACAAGTGCTCCTAGAGCTGTATTGGCGAGAGGAGGAAGAAGAAGCTCTCTTACCCTCACACACTGTTCACCCCTAAAACCCTTAACCAAATCAGAATAGAGGAACCCCTTCTACAGATGCCCTAGCCCCCCTTATATAGGGGTGGCTAGGTCTCCACTTAGGGCATACGTGGAGGCATATTCCTGAGAATATGCCTGCTCCCAAAGTAGTAAACCGACCGGGTTGCTTTTTGCCCGCGTCACACATGCAGAGGCTACGTGAGCCTCTGCGGCACTTGCGTCAGCCGACATGAGCGTTGTCACCCTTGTTGGCCACGCCTCGGTGGTCCTCCCCATGTCCGCTTCGCTCATGCAGTGCGTACTGATGCTTCTTTTGACCAGCTAGATTCCTTCCTTCTCCTAGAAGCTAGATGTGACCCAGACCATAGTTGATCCGGCCACACTCGTTCCTGCATACAAGTTAAATAGGCATTTTCGACTTACTACTTAAGTCGGATAAGACTTAGTTAGGCGGACACCCCCTGGTCCGAGTTGCCCCGTGATTCGGCCTGCCTTGAGGTGTCCCGACCAGCATCCGCTTTGGCTTTGCCGAACCTCAGCTAACTCGGCCTTTATACCCCGGCGTGACCCTACCCGGGGGTATCCCCCCAACGACCGGTGGTCTTCGGGTCCGTGTAGACGGTCATGGCGTCTGGGATGAAGAACTTGGCATTCCGTGTCGGCGTCCTTGGTGTCCGGGTTCTCGAGCATCGGTGCGGGAAGGAGGTCTTGTCGTACCGGCGTCAACGCTTCTAGGAAGGAGAACTTGTCCTCCCCTTGTTCGCTTCGCTCATGCAGATGTCACACATGCAGTGCGTACCGAGGTTTCTTTTGACCAGCGAGATTCCTTCCTTCTCCTAGAAGCTAGATGTGACCTAGACCATAGTTGATCCGGCCACACTCGTTCCTGCATACAAGTTAAATAGGCATTTCCGACTTACTGCTTAAGTCGGATGAGACTTAGTTAGGCGGACGCCCCCTGGTCCGGGTTGCCCCGTGATTCGGCCTGCCTTGAGGTGTCTCGGCTAGCATCCGCTTTGGCTTTGCCGAACCTCGGCTAACTCGGCCTTTATACCCCGGCGTGACCCTACCCGGGGGTATCCCCCCAACATTAGTCCCTGAAGCTGGTGCGGTCTTAGCTGCCTTGGCTGCTAAGGCCACATCAGGTTCAATTATATTTGTGCTTTGGACGCTATTTCTGAGTTACCTCCTTATCTCGAATTATATGGATTTACGTTCCCTTCGCACGTTCCAAGTTTTCACTTGTCGGTCGGGTTACCATTTCAACTCGGACCTCATGCTTTTACTTTCCCTCTGCACATTCCAAGTGTTCACTTGTTGGCCGGGTTACCATGGTTTCGTCCGGGTCTTCTTTCCTTCTCTCGTACGCCAACCCACGTGGAGGCCAACCATTAGGTTGCCTTATTTTAAGGGCCAGCTACAGTAACCGCAGCAGTAATTTTCAGTTATCACTGCGTGCGGGTCACGTCACGCCTGCCTCCTTGTTTACCGCATCAACGCGTCACGTCCTGGGATCAACTCCACTCTGTGGCCTTCCGTGTGGCTCCTTGCTGATTGGTCGATGCAGATAATACATGTCCACAGCGTGTGGCGTGCCCGCAGGATACGATCCTACTTTTCCTTCGTGGGAGAGGTTAAATAGGGGAGGGGCACACCCCTTAGGATTTCCCCCTTCCGCGCCCCTCTGCCCCTAGCTCTTCCTCTTCTTCGTCTTCCCCGCGATAGCGCCTCCACCAGTGCCTCCAAGTAGCAGCGCTGCCGCCGCACCTTTTCCCCCACACCTCTACATCATCGCCACCGCTACGCGCCTCCTCCACCACGGGTTGCTGCCAATCTAGGCCTTTGCCCCCCGCCGCCGCTAGCGCCAGCGAGGGCAGCGAACACCAGATGACGGAGGAGGAGCTCGCCGTCGTCGAGCAAGAAATGGAGGAGGACGCCGCGATGGCGGACCGCGGTGCGTGGGCCGGGTCCTGGGTCTGTCAAGATGACCTGGACTGGCTCTACCGCACCAGACGCATTCCCGCCGGCGTCGCTGCGCGTCTCGCCTCCGCCGAATTAGCCCCCTCACCCAATCCGGGTGAGTATGTTGTGTTCTTGTCCCACTTCCAGCGGGAGTTCGGTTTGCCGGTCAGCGATTTCTTCCGGGATTGGCTAAACACCTACGAACTCTAGCCACACCATCTTCCTGCCAATGCTATTACTTCCCTTTCCGCCTTCGCTTCTACGATCGAAGGCTATGCCGGACTATGGCCCACGAAGGAGCTATGGATCCGGTTTTTTCGGCCTTCATCGTAATGTCATCCCGATCATCCAACTCGATCCGGAGGATAAGCAGCTCAATCAATTCGGAGCCGCCTCCATCTCGCCCCGGAGGCTTTCCGTTTTCCCCCGGGTCACCGGGCTGGACTCCTGCAAAGGATGGGCTCGGACTTTATTTTATGTCCGGAATATAGGCACCAAAGATTTGATTCGGCTGCTTCCCTATACTCCGGGTCCACCTAACCCGGAAGTATGGGACGTCGTCCCCAAGAAGCCCACGGCCTTGGCCAACCAGGTCAACAAGAGGTTCGCGGAGCTGAAGAAGCTCGGGTTGCGCAACAAGGATGCTATGATCATGTTCGTGCGCAACCAGATCTCCCCCCTCCAGAAGCGTACTCACAAGGTGTGTCACATGAGCTTCGGCCGCGACCCCAACCGGACCTCATCCTTCGAGTTGAGCAACACGGAGATTTATCGCCGGGTCAAGGCTCTCTTCACCACCCACAAGGACTTCTCTGCTGAGTGGACATGGGGAATTGAGCATTATTGCCATGATAGGCTTCCTCCCGCGGTAAGCCTCGTGGTGCAAACTTACTTCGAATTTAATTTTATGTCGGTCATTGTTGCATTTTTGACTCTGTTGTTCATTCTTTTCCTCAGCTATTCCTTCAGCAGACCTTCGAGGATGGCACCGATCCGACCCTTAAGTGGGCGCCCGACCGGGAGACTCCGGACGAGGAAGAGCCGGACCAGGAGATGTTCCTCCCGATGACCGACGCTACGAAATGACCCACCGGTAAACTCTCTTCTATTAGAGATTGGCCCGATGATGAAGATGACTCGGATGTCGAGGTGATGGAACATGTTGATGCTGTCCCCCTTTCTTATGCTTTTCCGGCATTAGTTCACCCCGGTGGGCATATCCATGAGGACCCTCCCCTTGCTACGGGCGAACCTGTTCCGGTAGTGCCAAAGAAGAAGCGCGGAGCTGCATCAAGTTCCTCCTCCGGACCTTCTCAGCCTGCCAAAATGCGAAAGAAGTCCGGAGACAAGACTACCTCCAAGCCAGTAGGCAAGGCCCCCGCACGAAGGGCTCAGAAACCCAAGGAGCCCCAAACCTCGGATGTGTAAGTCTTTTTTCCCTCTGCAATTTGTTCTTCATTGCATTGTTGTAGTTTCTTTTCTGACACAATTTGATTCGGCAGGGCTGCGGTGGAGGTCCCTCAGAGTGGATCTACTTCCCCGCTCCGACCTAGCCCTTCTCCCTCTTGTGATGACGAGTCACGCCCCCTGAGCTCTATTCCAGAGGGTTCTGCGGCTGCTCCGGGTTCTATTCCACCTCGTCAAGAGGGGGGTAACCTCGGAACGGGGGAGACCGGCCCAGCCGAGGCGGCAACATCCACAACTTCGGCTTCGCTGCAACCAGCAGCTACTGAGACTACCTCGGCACCAGCACCAGCTCCAGTACCAGCAGCCAAACCAGCACCAACACCAACCCCGACACCAGCACCAACTCCGGCAGCAAGAACATCAGCAACAGCACCAGCTCCAGCAACCAGAGCACCAGCGCCAAGCTCCTCCGCCTCGTCCGAGTCTTCTCAATCTCGGCGAGGAAACACTCCGACAGCTCCTAAGGGAAAATCCGTTGCAACCACTTCCTCTTCCCAGCAGCCAAAGGGCAAAAAGGCTCCTGACGCTACTAAGGCAGCATTCGTCGAAGCTGGGCAGCGTACCCTCTCATCCATGCTTCCCAAGAAAACTCCAGCTGCTAAGGATGCCCCTGCCGAGCCAACTGACGCACAACAGATGGTTCTGCACACCAGCCCAGCCCTTGCCTTGGTTGAGAGGAAGGAGGCGCATGCAAAGGGCTTGGTGGCGCCCCATATGCCTACCGGCGAGCGGTACCCTCCGATGTTGATTGAATTCGTCAACAACTAGAACAAGGCGGAATTCCTCCATGACGATGATCTCCCGGAGAGGTTTGGCCCCGCCAAATTTTCCGCCCAAATGAACACAGCCGCTAAGGCAATCAACCTTGCGGGTCGGATGATGGAGGTACGTCGCTTCCCCTTTACGTGTTGTAGATAATGATGATATAACCACTAGTCCTCGATCCTCCAGGGGAGTAACTTGTTACTCGGTCGGATGCTCCTTAGAAAACTAACGTAGCTCCATGAGAACTTCGAATATGCACACACCTAGAGCCGGGTTAAGTTCCACTTGGCCCAGATCTTGTACACTTCAAATATGCACACACCTAGAGCCGGGTTAAGTTCCACTTGGCCCAGATCTTGTACACTTTGAATATGCACACACCTAGAGCCGGTTTAAGTTCCACTTGGCCCGGATCTTGTACACTTCGAATATGCAGCAAGCTAATTTATATTTTTGCACTCTTTTCAGGTGACCACCAATCGTCGGAGTGCTGAATTCCAGCGTCTCCTCGATACTCACAAGATGCTACGCGCAAAGCAAGCTGTACTTCTCGCAGAATATGAGAAAAGAGGTAAAATTTTCCCTTGGCGCTGCTCCGTTTTTCTTCATCTTCCTCTGCCGAACTAATCCCATCATTCGGTTTCCGCAGCTGGGGTGGAGGCTGAGAACAAGATTATGCGGAACAACCTGGAGCAGATCAAGGGTAAGTCGTTTTTGTCCGACCTTACTGTGCTTACCATCTCCTTTTCTCCTTGGCTCGGCAAACATTCATACCTCGGCTCTGCCGGGTCAACACACTATTTCAGCATCTCTTGAAGATAGTGTGCCCGTGCCTGATATGATGCTGCATTTTCTCGAACAAGCAGGGCAGCATCAAGCCGAGCTCAAGACGAAAGATGATGAGCTCGCCCTCCTCCGGACCAAGGACGATGAGATCGCTAGGCTCAAGGCCGAGATGGAGAAAATGAAAATCCAGCACTAGTCCGAGCTCCAAAAGGTTGGCCAGGATTTCGCAGAAGAGCGCGAGCGCCTCACTCTCCAGATTGCCAAGGACCAGGATCTACTCAAGGAGTCCGACATCCAGCTTGGGTCAGCGAATGCTGAGCTTGCGCAGCTTCGCAAAAGGCGTGATGACTGTACCAGGGAGCTGACCCGGATCCTTAGCCATATATCACGTAAGTTCCTTCCCTTATCCGACATACCTCTCCGGGTTACTTCATAAGTCTTTTCTTTACCTTCTTCCTTTGTGTCGTTTCCAGGCAAATTTCCAGAGGGCACTGCTATTGCGAGCGCAGCAGTTGCAGACTTCCCCCGAGAAAGGGGTACTCCCGCCGCTCCTGACGGTGAAGAGATTCCCTATGACATGGAGGACCTGTTGGTCAGCTTGTCATCTCGCGTGGAGCTCATCAAGAATTATGGCAAGGACATCCTCGATGTTGCAGTTCGCATCTTCAACACGTTCTGGCCTAGAGAAGATACTCCGAAGACTACCACAATTCTTGTTGAGAAGCTGATGGAGACCGAGACCCAGCTCGACCTCTGGAGGGAGTCCGCTGGACGCGCTGCAGCTGATATCGTTCTTCACCACACACTTACATGGTATGAGAAGATCGATCTCAACCTCCTGACGCGTCTGCGCACCGGATCCAAATGGACCAATGACCCGGAGTGGGTAGCTCGGCGTCAGGCTTGTGCCCATAGCCTCATCGAATATGCTCCCATTCATGAATGGGTTGAGGGACCGAGCTTCCTAGAAGCGGCTGGGGACGAAGAGGTTGAGAATGATGAAGATGGCTCGGACGGTGATGAAGAGGACGATGCTTCGGATGTCGAAGACGGCGAACATGACGCCGAGCTTCATCCTCCTGCTGCTCCTTGAGCGAAAAAACTTGAAAATTTGTCAGATCCCCGGTATGCCGGGTGGGATTGTATCTCATATACATGTGATATTTTGCTACTAAGTTCCTATGCCGGATTAACTTGGGCGTAGTCCACGAGTTTCTTTTTCTTGTTCGTCCAATCTTTTGGCTCAGCTCGTGTCTACCTTGATTCGGTTTTACAACTTACGAATCCGAGCCTCAAAAATTATCTTAACAATACTGGGGAACTTTTAGGCTTAGCTCAAAAATAAAACAGCATAATAATTTGAAAGGAAATACAAGGTTAGTCCGAAAAACAAACGTCGGCTCGATTAAGTTCTTTTCCTTAGTCGTTTTTCGTGTGCTACGCAATTCCAAACTTGTTCTCTTGCTTGCCATGAAGCCAATTCTTGTTGGACAGCAGCAAGTCAAAGAGTTGGGCTCTTGGTGCTCACACATTACTAATCCGATTTAAGTAGAACAACTGATTCCAGCTAACGCACAAAAGACAACGAATATTATTAAGGCAGTCCCCGAGTTACTGCTCGAGGCGCCAACATTTCATTGATTAGCTCATTGCCGGCATACATACCGGCACATGAGAAGAATCGGATACATACACTTCTTTGCTAAGTGTAGAAAGGACGAAGTAGAGCTATATTCCATGGACGCTTAGATTCCTCGCCAGACCTGTCCGCCTTGTTCTTTTCCTGTGGCTTTGCATCTATAAGATAATAAGAATCATTGTGCAACGCTTTGCTCACGATGAACGGCCCTTCCCATGGGGGGGATAATTTATGCATGCCAGTAGTACGTTGTACCAACCGGAGCACCAGATCGCCTTCCTGAAAGACTCGGGGGCTTACTTTCTGGCTATGATAGCGTCGGAGATTTTGCTTATATGTGGCGGATCTGGACAATGCCAGTTCTCTCGCTTCTTCCAGCAGATCAACATCATTTTTCCGGGCTTCTTGCACTTCGGCTTCTGTGTATTGGGTGACCCTAGGCAAATCATGCTCTATGTCGGCTGGTAATACAGCTTCTGCCCCATATACCAGAAAAAACGGCGTGTAGCCAGTTGATCGATTCAGAGTTGTTCTTAAACTCCACAGTACCGCTGGTAGTTCTTCTATCCAGCACCCCACTGATCTTTGCAGCGGCTCAATGAGCCGGGGTTTTATCCCGGATAATACTAATCCATTGGATCTTTCCACTTGTCCGTTCGATGCGGGGTGGGCTACCGAGGCTACGTCCAGCCGGATCTTCTTATCCCGGCAAAAACGCGCGAATGCTCCTTCCGCAAAGTTTGTGCCATTATCGGTTATGATACTGTGAGGATAATCGTACCTCAAGATGATGTCCTTGAGAAACGTGACGGCCGTAGCTCCATCACAATTTCTTATAGGCTTCACTTCAATCCACTTCGTAAATTTGTCCACCATGACCAAAATGTGAGTCATATTTCCCCTTGCTGGTTTGAATGAACCAACCATGTCCAAGCACCATACGGCAAATGGCCATGTAATTGGTATGGTCTTGAGTTCTGACATCGGCATATGTGTCTTGGTAGCATACCTCTGACAACCATTACATTTTCTCACCAGATCTTCTGCTTGCTCTAAGGCGCTTGGCCAGTAGAATCCGTTCCGGAAAGCTTTTGCCACCAAGGCTCGGGACGAGGCATGATGCCCACACTCCCCTTGATGTATATCTCGGAGGATGTCAAGCCCTTCTTCCGGGTCAACGCATCGCTGGAGGACGCTGGTCACACTCCTTTTGTATAGTTCGGAATTGATGATCGTGTACGCCTTTGCCCTCCTCTGCGTTTGCCTGGACAGCACTTCCTTAGTGGGTAACGTTCCATCTTTCAGGAATTGAAATATGTGGCGCCCCGCAAAACCACTACTAGAAAATCGCGGTGTTTTTGTGCATTGCATCATCATGACCGTATGCTCATGTCATGATGCCACCTTGCATTTGAGCTTCGTCATGTCATCATGCATTTGTTTGTCTAAAACTATTTTCTAAAAGCCTAGTTTTGTTTTCTAAATATTCCCCGTCTTAATTTCAAATGAAAACTCCGGTCTTTTCTGGGTCTTTTATTTGTCTAAAAACTATTTACAAAAGTCTATTTTTAAATTAAAATAAAAGTTTACATTTTTTTAGGAGGCAGCCAGCCAGGCCCAAAAGCCCAGCCGACCACCTCCAAAAACTAACCTGGACCTAACCCTAATTCACCTACCGCGCCAGCCACTCCCTCCCCACCTAGACCACCAGCCGCCGCCACCATCTGGTCGCATCCCGCGCGCAGCCCCGCAGCTTGGCCCCACCCCGAAACGTGTTGCCGTGCCCCGTGCCATCTGCCGCGCAGCCAGCCTCCCCAGCCTCCACCCGCGTGCAGCACACGCACCCCTGGCCACCTGCACGTACACCCGGACACACACGCACACATCCCACCACGCCACGCACAGTACGTCCCGCCTCGGGATCTCCGCCCCGAACCGGACCCACCACCTGCCGCCTCTCATCGCCCACCTCCCCATCAATCCTCGCGCCCCCCCGCTCTCTGTCCCCAACCACCGCGCCAACCACCGCCGCCGCGGTTTCCCTCGTGCCTCGCTCGCCGCTCTGCATCGCCGCCAGGCCCCGCCTCCGGTCGCCTCGACCTCTGGCCGCCGCCGCAGGCCAGGCTCCGCCCTTCCGCGCCGCGACCTCCTCCTCTCCACGGTCCCGTCTCCTCCGGCCGCCACCGCCCTCTGGCCTCCTTCCCGCGTCGGCCTCGTCGTCTCCGCGACCCTGGCCCTGAGCACCTCGTTGGCCGCCTCCACCTCACCTCGCCGGAGCCCGAGCCCTTCACCGAGCCGTCGCTGGACTTCCCCTTGCCGCTCCCTCGCTGGCGCTCCTCCACCCCGCCGCCTCCGGCCCGGCCCCGATCGCTCCTGGTGCCCTCCGCGCAACCCCACGCCCAGGGACCCCTCCAGCCGCGCGCGCCCTTCCTCGTTGTGGGCCCCGCCTCCTTTTCAACTGCCGACCACCGAGCCGCCCCGTCCGCTTCGGTCGCCCACCACCAAGGTCAACATCAGTCGTCGCCATGGCCTCCGAGCCTTGTCGCTGCCACCCCGCGCTCATGTCCATCGCCACCCGCGCGTCCCCTGTGAGCCCATGCACGCGTGTTCGCTGGCCGGCGAAGCTGCCCCTGCACAGCCCGAGCTCGACCTCTGTCTTCGTGTTGTGTACCTCGTCGCCACCTTCAGGTTGCTTCTATGTCGTGCATGTCTGTCTGCGCCAACCTGTTCCTGCCTGACTTCTTGGAGGTGTTTGTTGTTGCCGATGCTCTACTTTTGTTGTTTTAGAGGTAACAGTGGTGTGCAAAATTGTGGTGAAGATGATGTGTGGTGGAGTGTGGAAATGTTGAGGATGCGACTACTCTAGCACCGCGAAGCCGCACCATCTACTTCCTAGAAACCATGCACTCGGGCATCCAGCAAGGCCACCGTTGAACCGGTCTTCGGATCCGAAGACCAAACCTTGAAGACCGATCCCGCCGAACCCCGAAGATCTTCCGGACCCGAACCACATCAAACCCCAAGATCGCCAAACCCTCTAATGTGTGACTCCTATCTATCCCTATTTTATAAATGTTATATATATAATCCGTTGCATATAAATTGATCATGCTTGCATACATATTCTTTGGTTTGGGGGCATTATGCCGATTCACCTCATAATTAAATGTGGGGTCCATCTGCGGAATATTGTTGTCTTACTCCGGACTCCATTTAAATTTGTGTAGCAAACCGATGCCATGGTTCATCCTGTTAATACAACATTTAAATTGCGGGGATCTAAATAACTTGAATTATTTAATTAATTGTCGGGTCCTCGGTTTCGCTTAATATTGACTAATTGCACCGCATCTGCATCATATCATAATCATGCCGGATCTTCTGCCGTAGTATTAAATATTGCATCCGATGTTTCTGCTAGTGTTGCTTCTTCGCGGATTAGACCGATGAGTGGATGCGAGTATCGACAAGTTCTTCGGATATGAACCTTCGACAGTGTTTCCCAGGCGAGCATCTCTCCCATTCTACCTATTTTGCTTTTCTAGTCTTTATTACCTCCTGTTGATCTATTGCTATCCGTGTCGCGATGCTTTAGTTTCGAAACCAGTTATACCCCGTGCAGCCTCTATATTTCCTTGGACACCTCCTATTACCTGTGTTTGGTAGATAGCTGGCCTTGCGAGTCGTAGTCGCTTGCTCAGGTGTGATCTCGTGTTGTCAAGAACCACAATTGTTGGAACGCTGGCAGATGTTTATTGGCGGAGATGCTTATTGGTGGAGATGATCATGACTTTAAATACAACTATTAAAATGCTAGATATAACTAATGCAGAGGCATCGGTGGGCAATAGATGTTATTTGGTTCTTCCATGCTCACTTGTGTCCCATAGGACCCCGAGTACTTGATAATTGTTCCTTGACTATTCGCACTATCCACATCCGGGAGGCCTTATGGACCCCCTTGAGCCAGAGCTTGTTTCATTTCTATTTCTTGGGGCCACAAAGTAGTTTGGGGCTTTATTACTATCCTGTACTTATGCCATGTTACTGCTTTATTGAAGATTGTGCGTGGAGCACCTGTACTGTTTTGGATCGCGCCATGTTTTCGCGGTATCGACAAGCCCAGTCACACTTTCGGGTTCCCAGTCGTTTACAGCCGTCGTCGCAAACCCTGGGTTCGTTCCGGAGCCGGCCAACTTCATTGCGGGTAGCTTAGTGGGGTGGCCCCCTGAAATATTTATGAATCCTGTGATCGCTTTGTCGTGAATGCCTCGGTGGGTTTTGAGTTGGTTTTTCCGAGGTTGATCGAGTGTGTGTTGCTATTTGTGCACCCCTGCAGGGTAAAACTTTTTGAAAGCCGTGTCCGCGGTTATGGACGACTTGGAGCATAGTATCTCGATCATAGACAAGCATAACTAAAGTAGTGTTATAAATTTGACTCAATATGTGACTAGTAATCAGCTTCACTACAATGGAATGGATAATAAAAATGCCCACAACTGGTGGATCTGTGGTGATCTGTGTCCTACTATACCTGTCTAGTAAGTATTGCAACTCCAATGGAATGTGATAAAAGTGCCAACCACTGCTGGGTTTTGGGATTCCTCAGGACAATTATATGTGACTAGTAAATGTTCCAACCACAACGGAGTGTTAACTAAAACTGCCCACTACTTCTGCTATTAGGATGACTCATGCTATCTATATCTGATTAGTAATTGCTGCAACTAAAACAAAATGAGTAAAATTGCCAACTGTGAGAGTTCCTTGGTCCGACTTCCTCGTTTGGTCTCGAGGGGGAAATACCAGGATGGGTTTGTTTGGTGTTAGCTTCAGGTTGGATCCGAATAGGTCTTTCTTATCCCTCTCTGATAACCGCCAGTTGTATCGTGTCTCTATAGGTTGTTTAGTGCCGCCGCGCTGCCGCTTCAGCCCACCATACCTATGTAGGCGAGAGCCGCCGAATTCTAGCCTCGCCGTGTACTGGCCACAGTACTGACGCTCCTCTTTTTCCTTTGCCCTTTGTCGGCACCCCTTTTGTTTTAGCAGGTTTGAGATCGCCGTCGCTAGCAGGGTTACCCTTCCGGCTTGGCCTGGGCAGGGTTATGGACGCCATTGGTTATTCTTCAGGGCTCTTAGCCCCATTTGCATCTTGTCTGTAGTCGGACGCCCTATCGATTTCAAGGTGATTTGGATCTTTGTATATTATATTCGTATTCTTGACTCATGGAGTCGCTGTTGTATATATATATCTGTTTTGTGGGTCCCATCGAGGACTGTTGTGTAATGGTATTACTTCGTTTTCCACCCGCACGAAAGTGCGTGGTGGGCATCCTTGAATCGTTTCTATGCGGGTTTGGCGGGAAGGGCTAAAACTTGCATAGGGCCGATTTGAGGGTGTTACAGAGTGGTATCAGAGCTCAGCAGTTGCGATACCCCACTTGTCCAGCCTGTAGGATAACCTAGCGAACGGCCGAAGTAGAGTGTCAAACTATTTTGCAAAATCGGTTGGATAGATCTGATTAGGTCTGTTTTACTCCTTACCCCTCTGCTGTTTTCCTCTTACCTCTGTGTGATTTGAACCTGCTCTCTTCCCTTTACTTCAAGTCCAAGATTTCTCGTGGTTGGGTTTCTGTCGTACCTTCAGGGTTTCGCTTCATTCTTTGGTAACGGTGCTTCTACATCCGGTCTTCGTGCTATCTGAGGAATCCTTCATCTGTTGGACTTCCCTTTGTTCCTTCTCGTGCTTTCCGGTGTTTTCTGAAGCGACGACATCATCTACGTCAGATCTGATGCAGAGCCTGCATCACTCTTTTGGCCTGAACCTTGCTTGTCGAGATCTTCAGTCTAATTCTGAGAGTTGGTTGCATAATTCGCCTATTCGTGTGCAGAGTAATGGTTTGGGTGCGCGATGGACTGATCACCATCCGACTACTCTTATCATTCGCTTCTGTACATCGAATCGGTGAATCAAGCAATTTTACTCCCTCCATGGAAGCTAGAGATGGCTTTATTTGTTGATACCTCTATCTTCGCCTTTTGTTCCCGGAGTGTTCTCTCGACGATCATGAACAAGGACCTCTTGTTAGTGGTGTCGTGAGGATCTACACGAAGCGTGAAGATTCAGATCGCCGACCTTCTTCCCGGTACCATGAGGCGGATCTCGAGGGCGAGATCCATTGTTAGTGGTGTCGAATTGTGGCGCCCCGCAAAACCACTACTAGAAAATCGCGGTGTTTTTGTGCATTGCATCATCATGACCGCATGCTCATGTCATCATGCCACCTTGCATTTGAGCTTCGTCATGTCATCATGCATTTATTTGTCTAAAACTATTTTCTAAAAGCCTAGTTTTGTTTTCTAAATATTCCCCGTCTTAATTTCAAATGAAAACTCCGGTCTTTTCTGGGTCTTTTATTTGTCTAAAAACTATTTACAAAAGTCTGTTTTTAAATTAAAATAAAAGTTTACATTTTTTTAGGAGGCAGCCAGCCAGGCCCAAAAGCCCAGCCGGCCACCTCCAAAAACTAACCTAGACCTAACCCTAATTCACCTACCGCGCCAGCCACTCCCTCCCCACCCAGACCACCAGCCGCCGCCACCATCTGGTCGCACCCCGCGCGCAGCCCCGCAGCTTGGCCTCACCCCGAAACGTGTTGCCGTGCCCCGTGCCATCTGCCGCGCAGCCAGCTTCCCTAACCTCCACCTGCGTGCAGCACATGCATCCCTGGCCACCTGCACGTACACCCGGACACACACGCACACATCCCACCATGCCACGCACAGCACGTCCCGCCTCGGGCTCTCTGCCCCGAACCGGACCCACCACCTGCCGCCTCTCATCGCCCACCTCCCCATCGATCCTCGCGCCCCCCCTCCCCCGCTCTCTGTCCCCAACCACCACGCCAACCACCGCCGCCGCGGTTTCCCTCGTGCCTCGCTCACCGCTCTGCATCGCCGCCAGGCCCCGCCTCCGGTCGCCCCGACCTCTGGCCGCCGCCGCAGGTCAGGCTCCGCCCTTCCCCGCCGTGACCTCCTCCTCTCCGCGGTCCCGTCTCCTCCGGCCTCCATCGCCCTCCGGCCTCCTTCCCGCGTCGGCCTCTTCGTCTCCGCGACCCCGGCCCTGAGCACCTCGTCGGCCGCCTCCACCTCACCTCGCCGGAGCCCGAGCCCTTTACCGAGCCGTCGCTAGACTTCCCCTCGCTGCTCCCTCACCGGCGCTCCTCCACCCCGCCGCCTCCGGAAGGCCCCGACCGCCCCTGGTGCCCTCCGCTCAACCCCGCGCCTAGGGACCTCTCCGTCCATGCGCGCCCTTCCTCGTTGTGGGCCCCGCCTCCTCGTCGACCGCGGACCGCCGAGCCGCCCCGTCCGCTTCGGTCCCCCACCACCAAGGTCAACGTCGGCCGTCGCCATGGCCTCCGAGCCCTCTCGCTGCCACCCCGCGCTCGTGTCCATCGCCACCTGCGCGTCCCCTGTGAGCCCATGCACGCGCGTTCGCTGGACGGCGAAGCTGCCCCTGCACAGCCCGAGCTCGACCTCTGTCTTCGTGTTGTGTACCTCGTCGCCACCTTCAGGGTGCTTCTATGTCGTGCGTGTCTGTCTGCGCCAACCTGTTCCTACCTGACTTCCTGGAGGTGTTTGTTGCTGCTGATGCTCTACTTTTGTTGTTTTAGAGGTAACAGTGGTGTGCAAACTTGTGGTGAAGATGATGTGTGGTGGAGTGTGGCAATGTTGAGGATGCGACTACTCTAGCACCGCGAAGCCGCGCCATCTACTTCCTAGAAACCATGCACTCGTGCATCCAGCAAGGCCTCCGTTGAACCGGTCTTCGGATCCGAAGACCAAACCTTGAAGACTGATCCCGCCGAACCCCGAAGATCTTCCGGACCCGAACCACATCAAACCCCAAGATCGCAGAACCCTCTAATGTGTGACTCCTATCTATCCCTATTTTATAAATGTTATATATATAATCCGTTGCATATAAATTGATCATGCTTGCATACATATTCTTTGGTTTGGGGGCATTATGCCGATTCACCTCATAATTAAATGTGGGGTCCATCTGTGGAATATTGTTGTCTTACTTCGGACTCCATTTAAATTTGTGTAGCGAACCGATGCCATGTTTCATCCTGTTAATACAACATTTAAATTGCGGGGATCTAAATAACTTGAATTATTTAATTAATTGTCGTGACCTCGGTTTTGCTTAATATTGAGTAATTGCACCGCATCTGCATCATATCATAATCATGCCGGATCTTCTGCCGTAGTATTAAATATTGCTCCGGTGTTTTTGTTAGTGTTGCTTCTTCACGGATTAGACCGATGAGTGGATGCGAGTATCGACAAGTTCTTCGGATATGAACCTTCGGCAGTGTTTCCCAGGCGAGCATCTCTCCCCTTCTACCTATTTTGCTTTTATAGTCTTTATTTCCTCCTGTTGATCTATTGCTATCCGTGTCGCGATGCTTTAGTTTCCGTAGACCAGTTATACCCCGTGCGGCCTCTATATTGCCTTGGACACCTCCTATTACCTGTGTTTGGTAGATAGCTGGCCTTGCGAGTCGTAGGCGCTTGCTCAGGTGTGATCTCGTGTTGTCAAGAACCACAATTGTTGGAACACTGGCAGATGTTTATTGGTGGAGATGATCATGACTTTAAATACAACTATTAAAAATGCTAGATATAACTAATGCAGAGGCATCGGTGAGCAATAGATGTTATTTGGTTCTTCCACGCTCACTTGTGTCTCGTAGGACCCCGAGTACTTGATACCTATTCCTTGACTATTCGCACTATCCACATCTGGGAGGCCTTATGGACCCCCCTGAGCTAGTGCTTGATTCATTTCTATTTCTTGGGGCCACAAAGTAGTTTGGGGCTTTATTACTATCCTGTACTTATGCCATGTTACTGCTTTATTTAAGATTGTGCGTGGAGCACCTGTACTGTTTTGGATCGCTCCATGTTTTCGCGGTATCGACAAGCCCAGTCACACTTTCGGGTTCCCAGTTGTTTACAGCAGTCGTCGCAAACCCTGGGTCCGTTCCGGAGCCGGCAAACTTCATTGCGGGTAGCTTAGTGGGGTGGCCCCCTGAAATATTTATGAATCCTATGATCGCTTTGTCGTGAATGCCTCGTTGGGTTTTGAGTTGGTTTTTCCGAGGTTGATCGAGTGTGTGTTCCTATTTGTGCACCCCTGCAGGGTAAAACTTTCTGAAAGCCGTGTCCGCGGTTATGGACGACTTGGAGCATAGTATCTCGATCATAGACAAGCATAACTAAAGTAGTGTTATAAATTTGACTCAATATGTGACTAGTAATCAGCTTCACTACAATGGAATGGATAATAAAAATGCCCACAACTGGTGGATCTGTGGTGATCTGTGTCCTACTATACCTGTCTAGTAAGTATTGCAACTCCAATGGAATGTGATAAAAGTGCCAACCACTGCTGGGTTTTGGGATTCCTCAGGACAATTATATGTGACTAGTAAATGTTCCAACCACAACGGAGTGTTAACTAAAACTGCCCACTACTTCTGCTATTAGGATGACTCATGCTATCTATATCTGATTAGTAATTGCTGCAACTAAAACAAAATGAGTAAAATTGCCAACTGTGAGAGTTCCTTGGTCCGACTTCCTCGTTTGGTCTCGAGGGGGAAATACCAGGATGGGTTTGTTTGGTGTTAGCTTCAGGTTGGATCCGAATAGGTCTTTCTTATCCCTCTCTGATAACCGCTAGTTGTATCGAGTCTCTATAGGTTGTTTAGTGCCGCTGCGCTGCCGCTTCTGCCCACCATACCTATGTAGGCAAGAGCCGCCGAATTCTAGCCTCGCCGTGTACTGGCCTCAGTACTGACGCTCCTCTTTTTCCTTTGCCCTTTGTCGTCACCCCCTTTTGTTTTAGCAGGTTTGAGATCATCATCGTTAGCAGGGTTACCCTTCCGGCTTGGCCTGGGCAGGGTTATGGACGCCATTGGTTATTCTTCAGGGCTCTTAGCCCCATTTGAATCTTGTCCGTAGTCAGACGCCCTATCGATTTCAAGGTGATTTGGATCTTTGTATATTATATCCGTATTCTTGACTCATGGAGTCGCTGTTGTATATATATCTGTTCTGTGGGTCCCATCGAGGACTGTTGTGTAATGGTATTACTTCGTTTTTCACCCGCACGAAAGTGCCTGGTGGGCGTCCTTGAATCGTTTCTATGCGGGTTTGCGGGAAGCGCTAAAACTTGCATAGGGACGATTTGAGGGTGTTACAAAATATAGGTAGTGCCCAAGCTGGTATCGCTCGCACAAGGAACACATCCTCATGAATTTCCATCATATCCACCGGCATAACTTCAACCGGATCAGGCTGAGCAGTCCCCGGGTCTTGCGAAGCAGTCCCCGGGTTCGCCGAGGCAGTCCCCGGGTTTCGCGCGCCACCTCCCATGTCAATGTCCATGGGCACAACTCCGGATTCCGTGTCCTCCGGGACATAAATGGAGTCGGTTTCTAGGGATGGTCTGATGGATAGTTTCCTAAGGTGCTCTAATGCTACACCTGGTGGAACTGCTTGTCGGGTTGACCCGAGCTTTGACAGCATGTCGGCAGCCTCATTTTCCACCTGGGGTACATGATGAAACTCGCATCCCTCAAAGTAACCAGATATCTTCTGCACATGAAATCTATACAGTGCCATGTTTGGATCAAGAGCGTCCCGCAGTCCTGACACTTGCTGTACCACCAAATCCGAGTCGCCAAAGCATATGATCCGACGTATCCCAATCTCTTTTGCCACCTTGAGCCCGTGCACACGTGCTTCATACTCAGCGACATTGTTCGATGCCACGAAATGGATCTGCAGCGCGTACTTCAGCTGGTCCTTCTTTGGCGAGGTAAGTACAACTCTGGCACCTAGCCCGGTTTTTGTTTTTGATCCATCGAAGTGCATTCGCCAATAGTTCGGATCTGGCAACGGCGGTTCGTATTGCACCTCGGCCCAGTCCACAATAAAGTCCGCCACGGCTTGAGACTTGATTGCCTCTCTTCTGTCATATTGTGGCGCATAAGGAGCTAGTTCAATTGCCCATTTTGCAATTCTTCCACTGGCATCCTTGTTACTCATTATCTCAGATATGGGGGCCTCACATATAACCCTGATAGGATGTTCCTCAAAGTAGTGCTTCAGCTTCTTAGCGGCCATGTACACGCCATACGCCACCTTTTGATAGTGTGGATAGTTCTGCTTTGAGGCTGATAGCACCTCGCTCAGGTAATAGACTAGCCTTTGCACCGACTTACCTTCCTCGTCGCGCTCCACCACTATCACTGCACTTACAACTCGGTTGGTTGCGGCTATATAGAGCAACATTGGCTCCTTTGATAATGGTGAGGCTAACATTGGTGTAGTGGCTAACATCTTCTTCAGGTGGGCAAAGGCTTCATTGGCCTGCGATGTCCAAGCAAACTTATCCGAATTTTTCATGAGTTGGTAGAGAGGCAATGCCTTTTCTCCCAACCGACATACAAACTAACTTAGCGATGCTAGGCAACCCGTGAACTTCTAGACATCGTTAAGACACTTCGGCAGTTCCATCCGTTCGATGGCCTGGATTTTAGTTGGATTAACTTCGATACCTCGGCTGGAAACAAGAAAACCGAGCAATTTCCCAGCCGGGACACCGAAGGTACATTTTTCCGGGTTAAGTTTCATCCAGAACCTTCTTAGGTTCGCAAACGTTTGCCTGATATCGTCAAGGAGCGTTTTGCTTTCCTTGGCCTTGATAACCACATCATCTACGTACACTTGTACATTTTGACCGATTTGGTCGTGCAAACATTTTTGCATACATCTTTGGTACGTTGCCCCTGCATTATGTAAACCAAACGGCATGGTGCGATAGCAATAAGCCCCATACGCGGTAATAAATGCAGTCTTTATTTGATCATCCGGATTCAGAGGTATCTGGTGGAAACCAGAATATGCATCAACGAATGACAACAATTCACATCCAGCAGTTGAGTCTATGACCTGATCTATCCTTGGCAGTGGAAATGGATCTTTTGGACACGCCTTGTTCAGGTTCGTGTAATCGATACACATTCGCCAATCCACCGCCACATTCGGATCATCCTTCTTCTTTTCCACCAGCACCAGATTAGACAGCCAATCCGGGTAAAGAACCTCCATGATAAATCCTGCAGCTAGCAACCGAGCTATCTCATCCCCGATGACTTTCCTCCCATCTTCGGCGAAGCGGCAGAGAGGTTGCTTCACCGGCTTTGCTCCGGGTCTCACATTCAAAGAGTGCTCGGCCAACTCCCTCAGAACACCTTGCAAGTCCTGTGTGGACCAAGCAAAAATGTCCCGATTCTCATGGAGGAAGCTGACGAGCTCGCTTTCCTATTTATCACTTAACCCGGCACCAATTTTTACGGTGCGCTCTAGGAACATATCATCAACGGGAACCTTCTTGGTATCTTTCGTGGCTTGGAAGGAGACACTCCCATACGGGTTACTCAGTGCCGGCATATACTGCTGCACAGACTGAGCCAATGTTGCCACCTCTTGAATCTTCCTTTTCTCCTGCGCAATCACAAGTGACTCGCCTAAGTTAGACCCGGCCGACGCACATTCCATGGAACGTCGGAAATCCCCAGCAATGGTAATCACTCCGTTTGGTCCGGGCAATTTCATCTTCAAATAACTAATGTGACAGTGTGCCATGAACTTGTTCAGCGCTGGCCTTCCGAGTAACGCGTGGTACGCACTTTCCAAGTTCACCACCTGGAACTCCAAATTTTCGGTTCGGCAGTTATCTCTCGTGCCGAACAATACGTCAACCCGGACCTTGCCTATGGGCTCGAAAGAAATGCCGGGCACAATGCCATGGAAAGTTGTCCTCGTGGCCTGTAGCATGTTCGCATACATGATGTTAATGCTGCTGCCATTATCGATCAGTACCTTTGAGAATCTTACATAAATTCTAGGCCCAATGAATGTCGGATCCAGCACCAATGCATACGATCCAGGACTTGGCATAAGCTTGGGATGATCCTTTATGCTCCAGATGATTTCTTGGTCAGACCAAGGCATATACCTCGTCACTGCAGGCATTACTGCATTCACCTCCATATGTCGGCATTGTAAGTTCTTTCTATCTGTTTCCTCAGTGGTGAATACGCAGTAACTCTGATGATGCTCTCTGTACTCATTCCTCCCCTCATTTCCGGGGTACCACTGATCCGGCTGATGCTGATTTTCCACCTGATGCACCGCATCCCTTCTCTCATTATTATCATACCTCGGCGGAGGGGGAGGCAACATTAGCTATTGCGTGTTCGCTCCGGAGAGCAATTGCTGCCGGGTAACTCCTGCCGAGGCTGATCATTCCGGGGTGCCTGAGCATTCCCCGAACCACCTTGTTCAATCTTGCGCATCCACTCACATTGCCTCGTTGTATGACCCGCTGGATTGCTCGGATTGGCGTGTGAAACTTACATGGCTGATCCAACATCGACTCATAAGTATACCTCGGATGGTCCTTCTTTTCTTTCCACTGTTTCTTTTGCTCTGGCGTCCAAGTTTTCTTGCCATCGTTTCTCGGAGTCCATTGCCCTCCAGTTTTCTGGCGTTGACTGCCCCCTGCTCCGGGCTGATCTTGATTCATAGCCGTAACTTGTTGCGGACCATATCGATGATCCGGTCTGTCATCTCTTCTTTTCCCTCTGTAGTCATTCCTCCGGGATGACCCGGCTCCATCTCTCTGGTAGTACTCATCGTTTGACTAGTTCGACACGAGCCTAGGCTGAGTCGGATCACCCAGAGCATACGAATCTGCAATCCGGATCATCTCTGCCAACGTGGTTGACATTTTCCTTTGCAACTTTTGCCAAGTTCGCTTGCATATCTGCACCCTTGCGCAAACCATGCTATGGCATGTGATTCTATCACGCCCTCACATCAGTTTCTCACCATACACCACCGGGTTAAGAACTCCCGGTCCATCTCATTCGGCCTTTCCTTGCACATAGCTAGGGTCTGCGGCCTATTTGGCCTCTGATACGTACTTGAAAAATTGCTGATGAACATCTCCTCGAAATCTATCCAGCAGTTAATGCTTCCGGGTGGCAAATTGTTCAGCCATACCCTTGCCGGCCCTTCCAACATCTGGGGTACGTATCGTACAACCCATCTCAAGTTGCCTGTGGTAATTTTCATAGCCGTAGCATAGTTTATCAACCAATCCTCCGGCTTGGTACCTCCGTCATACGTCTTCGTGCCCCTGGGTAGCTGGAAATTGGGTACCGGTGGCTCCTTCATGATCCGGGGCGCAAAACATGCTGGACCCGTTGGAACTTGACATTCGATTTGTTCTGACCTATACAGTCGATCCAGTTTCAGCCTGGCATCATCCAGCATCAAATCCCTACTTCCCAATCTTGACCCTATCACATGGTAGTCCGGCCTTGGGTATCCCGCGTTTGCCATTTCCGAATCTCCATTGTTGTACCGGTCTTGCTCTCGTGGAGTACCTCTCTGTTGCATACCTCGGCCGGCACTTTGCTCTTGCCTTGGTATATTCCGCTGCTGCGGTTGTCCCTCTCCCGCCGAGTTTCGCTGTCCGGCATTGCCGTTGACGGAGTTCCCTTGACCGGCATTGCCTTGGTCGCGATTACCTCTGCCAGCTTCACCTCGGCTCACACTTCGTCGATCATCGTTTTTTTGTGCTTCTTTTCCTTTCACTGCCCGTGTTGGGTCATACGGGACGATCTGCTTGTTTCTTCTGGCCGAGGTTACTACCTCCTCTCTCCTTGGTCCACCATGAGGAGATGATGCGGCTCCAGCGGATTTCTCCGGGTTACCGATCGCCGAATGAATGATCTTGGAGGCCCCAGCCCTCTCCGGGTTAACTCTGAGTAGTTCCTCATTTTGTCTGTTTGCGATCCGAACCAGCTCATTAACCCTATCTTGCTGTCTTTGCCGGGCTTCACCTGTTAGACCCTCTACCTCGGATGCATCTGCATCTGCTGCTCCGAGGTTCTTTGCCGGGGTACTGTACCTCGGCAGCCCCACGGACAAACAGTTTTCTGATCCCTCAATTCTTGTATCACCTTCTCTGTTCATTTCGCTCATGAGATTTCTCCCCTTCACTTTTACAGCGTCAACTTTGTTCGCCTTTGCGTACTCACGCAGCGTCATGTTCAACGACTGCTGAGCCGCGGCTATCTTTTTCGCACCCTCTAGTATTTTTTGCCTAGTTTCCTCTAGCTCGGCCTGTGCTCGAGCCGAATCTACTGCTGCTACTACAGGGTTTGCCAAGCTATCCATCGCTTCCCTCAACACATTCTCCGGCCTCTCTAGTGGAGGACCTCTAGCTTTCCTCGGTGCCTTAGGCGTTACCTCCGGATCTGGCGCCGGATCCTTGCTTGCGCCCGCACCAGGCGCAGTCATCATCACCTCTGCATGGTCCGGGGAGCAAGCGATACGCACCCCGCGAACCATGGTGAGGGGTGGCTCCCCTGCCTCGACGACGTACTGCGGATGAACACATGACACGTCAACAGCAACGTAGACCTTGTGCGCGCCGAGCTTGACGAAGAGGCTGTTGCGCGGAAGTGGGCACGTGCCGAAGCAGCCAGCGTTGTCGCTGACGAAGTCCAGCGCCCCAAAGCGCTGAACGAGCCCGGAGACGATGTGTTTGCCGGCGCCGATGAAGTTTCCCGTCCGGATCTTGACCACTGCTAGCGCTGCTAGCCCCACGGTGGGCGCCAACTGTCGTGGTGGTGTCACGGCAGATGCCATGGATAGGCTAAAGGTGGGGACTAATACACACTAGGGGAATCCTGGGAGGGATAATGAGGTGATTCCTCACACAGAAGTTTGTATTTGCTTTGCTTCCAAGATTACAAGTGCTCCTAGAGCTGTATTGGCGAGAGGAGGAAGAAGAAGCTCTCTTACTCTCACACACTATTCACCCCTAAAACCCTCAACCAAATCAGAATAGCGGAACCCCTTCTACAGAGGCCCTAGCCCCCCTTATATAGGGGTGGCTAGGTATCCACTTAGGGCATACGTGGAGGCATATTCCTGAGAATATGCCTTCTCCCAAAGTAGTAAACCGACCGGGTTTCTTTTCCCCCGCGTCACACATGCAAAGGCTACGTGAGCCTCTGCGACGCTTGCGTCAGTCGACATGAGCGTCGTCACCCTTGTCAGCCACGCCTCGGTGGTCCTCCCCTTGTTCGCTTCGCTCATGCAGATGTCACACATGCAGTGCGTACCGAGGTTTCTTTTGACCAGCGAGATTCCTTCCTTCTCATAGAAGCTAGATGTGACCCAGACCATAGTTGATCCGGCCACACTCGTTCCTGCATACAAGTTAAATAGGCATTTCTGACTTACTGCTTAAGTCGGATAAGACTTAGTTAGGCGGACACCCCCTGGTCCGAGTTGCCCCGTGATTCGGCCTGCCTTGAGGTGTCCCGACCAGCATCCGCTTTGGCTTTGCCGAACCTCAGCTAACTCGGCCTTTATACCCCGGCGTGACCCTACTCGGGGGTATCCCCCCAACAACCGGTGGTCTTCGGGTCCGTGTAGACGGTCATGGCGTCCGGGATGAAGAACTTGGCATTCCGTGTCGACGACCTTGGCGTCCGGGTTCTCGAGCATCGGTGCGGGAAGGAGGTCTTGTCGTACCGGCGTCAACGCTTCCAGGAAGGAGAACTTGTCATCCAGGGTCTCGGCGTCCATGAAGAAGATCATGTCGATCCACGGGGTTCGGTTTCACCGGGAACGGTCTTCGGGGCAACGGCCTACGAATCAGAGGAGGCGATCTTGGGGTACCGCGGTTCTCGGCGGGTCTTCGGTATTCTTCGGGTGGCATCTTACCATCTTCCCACAGTCACCATACTGTGTCACTACCTCACCAACGCGAGTATAGGGAAACAAAAGAAATTGCTCCGAGGACACATCAGCTAGACAGAGCCAGCAACATGGCCACACGCTTTAGAGGCAAATATTAGAATCAACTTCATATGGCTCTAAGCCAGCACCCAAACAGGAGGACAGAGGCGCGAGGATGCGCTCAGGAGGTGGCCACGGGCGCGCGCACGTCACAGAGGCGCGCAACATGGAGGTTGCAGGGACGGCGCGAGGCACCGCGCGGCGATTGGAGACGAGGCCGCGGACTGGAGGACGCGGACGGGGAGATGGCGATGCGGCGGCGACGGGGGTTAGAGGCGGGCGCTGGAGGAGACGGCGAGGCCAGGGAGTGAGGGAGGCGCTCGAGAAGGTCATTGGGGAGGGCGACGAGGATGGAGGCGTCGTGGCTGGGCGGTGCCAAGCCGGGCGGGCGGACAGAGATGCTCGGGGGCACAGGGGCTCGCGGGTCGGTGCCGGCGACGCGTCCGCGAGACGTGTAGCGGCCGGAGGCGGTGGAGGCCGAGGGGCGGCGGAGCTCCGGGGCTGGATGAGGATGCGCCTGGGCGGTGGCGGTCAGGTGGAGGGACGGCGGCCGTTGAGGACGCGGGAGGAGGCGGTGGGGAGAGAGGACGAGAGCGAGGGGAGAGAGAGGCAAGGGGAGAGAACGTGGGGCGCGTCGGTAGGGTGGGCCTGGAGCGGGGTGGCAGGTGCGAGGCGGGGTGGTGCGGGGTAGGTGGCGGACCAGGGGGTGGGGACGCGGGCTAGGGTGGACCTTGTCTGCGGGAGATGGTGGATTGGCGCGGGAGGGAGCAGGTGGCGACGGAAATCTGGGGCCAGGTGGGGCTGGGGGGAAGTGCAGGTGGCGGGGTGGAGAGAGGGAGTGGCTGTCCACCGGGAGAGGTGGGGCCCGCGCGGGTGAGGTGGCAAGCGGTGATTGGTGGGAGTGAGGTGGAGGGTGGAGGCAGGTGGCGGTCTGGGGCTGTGCGCCCAAGCGGTAGGTGGTCGGGCAGGAGGCGGGAAAAGGAGGGGGTAGGAGTTTGGGCAGGTGGTGGGCTAGGTGGGAGAGAGAGAGAGAGAGAGAGAGAGTGGCTGCGGGGTGGGGAGATGGTTTGGGGTTAGGGTCTGGTTAGGATTAGACTAGGTTTTGGTTAGTTTGGACCGGGTAGTAGGCTGCTCGCAGGCTGGCGGCCACCCCGGTAAAACATTTTTATTTAACTTTTATTTTTAAAAT
The DNA here is from genome assembly GCA_910589775.1 of Avena eriantha. Lineage (NCBI taxonomy): Eukaryota > Viridiplantae > Streptophyta > Magnoliopsida > Poales > Poaceae > Avena > Avena eriantha. Next base: position 105,945,457 of record OU342741.1, read on the forward strand.
ACTTTTGCAAATAATTTTGAGGCAAAATAAAAGGCCCAAACGAGAGAAAGGGTTTTGATTTGAATAAAGACGGGGGATATTTTAGAAAACAAAACTAGGCTTTTAGAAAATAGTTTTCAAACAAACCATGCATGATGATGACGATGCTCAAATGCAATGTGGCATGATGACATGAGCATGCAGTCATGATGATGCAATGCACCAAAAACACAACGATTTTCTAGTAGTGGTTTTAGCGGGATGCCACATAGTTGTAGATGTATCCCTTGATGTCGATGTAGTAGTCGTCGTAGTCATCAACACATGTTTAAGACTATGTCCCCTAATCATTTGAACCTGCATTTACATAATTTTACCTTTTCCTTGTATATATTCTGACAAGATAACTGTTTCATGCAGTATCATCGCTAGTCTTGTGTTAAGGAAGTCGAGAACTGCATTGGAGTTGTGAGGTGCCAGGGGAGAGTTCGTGCTTAATTGAGAGGGTCAAGTGTCTCTCTTTTATCATGCGTTGTCATGAGGACTTTAATTATGCCTCTCTTCTTGATTTAGCCAAAATAATCATGAGGGCTTAAGTGTATCTCTTTTAAAATTCATGCTCCTTTAAAGTAGGTGTATCTATTCTGATGAACTGTGATTGATCGAATCTCCCCAATCATATAACCAATTCATATCTAATTTCTGTGTAAACAGATGAGACACAATGCAATCTATGTGCTATACCTCCACCAAGATCCCGTCCACTTTCTCCAACACAAAGGTTCTTGACAAGTTTCAACAAGGGATACGAGTCTGAGCCATGAGAAGACTGTGATAGATCAACGAGACGGAATAGATCATCGAGATAAATATGTAACTAAGAAAATTAAACTATCTTGTTAGTGTATATTTTTCCACTAGTAGGAAAAATCTTATTAGTGACATTCGAAGTATGAGGTCAGTGGCGTTCTGGCGTCATGCCACCAATCTTGTGCCACCTGTAACTGTTACTGGTGGTTGCTGGCGGTGTGCAACCTGAACACCACCAATAACTTGTTTACTGATGGCATTCATTTTACACTCCACTAGTAACATGTTTAGTGGTGGCGTTCGACCTACATGCCATCAGTACCATGCACACAGGTGGCGTTCAGGAACTTTTAGACACCACTAAAAGTAATTTGAAAAATAAAAAATGGCAGCATTTACTAAATATAAAAATATATCAGAAATAGCAGGAAATAAACGAGTTGGTTCACCACATGTTATTAAGAAACGGTTCAAAACAAGTATCAAAACTAGCTAGCAAGTTCCATTACCATACATGTACTTAAAAAATATACATGTTCTTAACAAACATCTCAAAACAAACTATCACTCAGAGTATGACTTCAAATCTGACATCGGTTGGTCATTATGAATGATGATGTCGATGGCAAACATAATCTAAAGGTTACTATGCAAAGTGTTTATGTCGATGAGGAGTATGGCTTGTCCAACAAGCAGATTTGCGGCTTGAAGAAAGTTCTTCTACCCCTCCTTGTTGAAGGCGATGCAGCCACCTGTACCGGTCTTGTAAGCAACAGTTTTGAAGTCAGCACTCCAAGGCATACTCCAACCAAGCGTTCTTGAGAAATTTTAAGAGAAGAAACAAACGCCGATTGGTAGTTCCTAAGAGGCATACATTAGATATAGCCTGATGTTAATTAGATAGAGCACCATTACAATAAGAATACCAATAAGAAATTAAGAAAGAATGGTAACTTGGAAATATACCATATTGTGTAACTCAATATTCTTCCGTGTCAAAGGAGTGACAAATGGCAGCCCGGTGAAAGAATTAGCTGGAGGGAAATTGTGGACGAGGTAATTATCCTCAACGTATGTAAGGTCGCATCTCTAAGAGAAAATTTTAGAATCCACCGGCTGATCATCCTCGTCACCCTCCTCGTCGCCACCATCCTTGTAGCCACCCTACTCGAAATGGACACTCTCGTCAAAATAGACCACACGGATCCTCAGCCCAGGATCTCCCATTGCATAAAATAGGTGCACATCTTTGGTGATATGGTTCTGGGTAATGAACCTCCTCCATTTTGTGTAATGCGAGTCTTTGTACAGTCTTTGTGCACGTTAACATTATAAGTTCGTCCAAGAGCCCGGAATTTCATGCTAAATCATGTTATTTTATTAAATATCAATCTTACATTGCAAGATTGAGTATGTGTAGAAACTACACAAATTAAATAAATGATAATAGGATAAAAGGAAAAGTGAGTGAATGCATGTATGAAAAATTACATACATACCAAACAATTCTCAAATTGACCCTCTATGAGGTGGACACAAAATAGTGGGCATGTTGACACACTTTCGTCAACACAATCACTGGAAAAAACTTGACACGGCGCCATATCTTCCAAGAGAAAATAAATGTAAACTATAAAGTCTCTAGGCATTTTATCTAACACTATAATTAATCAACTACACATGCCCTCTACTCTAGCTAAGTTCAATCTATCCATTATAACACCATAATTAATTAATTAACTACACATATCCTACTCTAATTAGATCAATCTAAAATAAAGTACACCTAGTAATTATACAATCAAGAACACAAGAACCCTAACAATTATAATAAAAATTTCTACACATAAATCATCTATAAGAACCCTAACATTTATATTAACAATTTCTACACATAACTCATTGAAAAAAGCAAGGGTGGTGGCTCACCGACGGCGGAGAAGAGGCTAAGGGACGGTGTGGGGGCAGGGGAAGGGGCAACTCGAGGGTGGGGAAGAGGAGGAGATCAAACGGCGATGGAGATCGAGAGGGAAATTTGGAAGGAGGAATTTAAAGGGAAGGCATGGGAGAGGCAGCACAGACGCGTGGGCGGTACGGCGGCCGGAGGTTCGAGTCACATGGAGCGGATCAGAGACACGACAAGAAATGGGGAGTGTAAGTATGTACGCAGCTTGCGGGTCGGAGACACACATGTATGTGTGATGTGTTAGTGGGGCGTTCGACATCAGCGAACGCTGCTAGTAGTCCATATAGTGTTGGCGGTCAAATACAAGGAACATTGAGAACGAGGCAATAGCCTAGTGGTTGGGTCGCAGTTGGCGCATCCCAACGACCGGAGTTCGATCCCTGTCAGGGACGATTTTCCAGAATTCTCACGCCGACCCGTTTCTACTATATCGAAAAAGTGACTAGTTCCTCCTAGCACTGTTTCATCAAATACAAGGAACGCCACCACAAAGCTTGTCCCAGTCGGCTCCGTGGGTCTGACTTACGGACTACGTTCGTATTTCTCCAAACGTCACTGGTAGGTTTTAGTAGTGGTGTTCCATATTTCTCAAACGCCGCTACTTGTAGTCGCGACATGTGTTTTTTGGGACGCGCTACTAATAAAATATCTGCTATAAGGATTTCCCTACTACTGTTCATTTCTATAGCTAAAAATTGAATCTATACTGAATTTCAACATGTATAATTCTGGTGTATCAAGTGTACAATAAAATATAATTGAGATTTACTATTGTATTTTAATGAACGGTTGCCTGTGATGCTGGTGCAGTGCTAGCTTTTAGTTCACGGTGAAAGAAACACACACAGTTAGTAGAGTGAAACCAGGGCCGGCCCTAGGGGGTCTAGAGGGGCAGCTGCCCCGTGCCCTTTCACGTATGTGCTCTACATATGCCTATTACAGTTCACAAGAAAAAAATACGGCAGACAATAGTGCATTTCCGATTGGGCTAGATTTTCTCGTTTTTCTGGACGTCTAGATATGTGCAACATTAGCGATCGACTAATCCTTTTCTTCTCATGTTCGGCGGCCTTCTGCAAATCCTCGTCTCTCTTGATCGGAAACAGGAAACCGAGCTAGTGCTTGCCGACACGCTGCCGCCCATCGCCTTTGAGGCTCTAAGTCTCGTCTCGATCCCAAGCAGGGCCCTTGTCCCAAGTTGTTAGGCCAGCAGGCTGCTCCTTTGTGCTCTCATTGTTTTCGAAGGACGACCACTTGTCCAATCCTACCTGGAAGGTAATAATGTCTGTCCCAGTTTTTGGATTTGGGTGTTAATTTATGATGCCCTAATTCACTAATTGTAGTTTTGATTAGTAATTTTTTATTTCCCGTGCGGTTAGCTGGTAATTACACCTGAATCGAGTGATTAGAAAAGGAAAATAGGATGCAAGCATAAAAATTGATAGAATAACGGAGAGGATCTCTTAATAAGTTTTTGAGGAGTAACGCAAGCACCTCGACAAATCCAAATGAGTTGGTGTTACTTCTTATTGGGAACAAATTAACGTTGTTTTACAAGATGATATCAGTACAATGGCGATGTGGACATCAACGCGGACGATACCAATGTGAGTGATCATGAGCGCATATTCAATTCATCTCCTTAATAGAATCTGCTTCTATTGTTGATGTTGAATCCCTTATCGGATCTGAAAGGGGAATGGACGTCGCCTAGAGGGGGGGTGAATAGGCGTTTTAAAATTAAAACGGTTTAGGCTCTAATAAATGCGGAATAAAACTTAGCGTTTAATTTATCAAGCCAAAACCTAAATCTACTAGTTTCACCAAGTGCACCAACAACATATGCTAAGCAAGACAAACAACAAGGTGATAGCAAGATATAGTACTTCAAGCATGATGGCTATCACAATGTAAATTGCATAAGTAAAGGGCTCGGTTGAGAGATAACCGATGAACGCGGAGACGATGATTTGTTTTCCGAAGTTCACTTCCAAAGAAGCTACATATCCATTGAAGAGGTGTGGGGGCGCAATGTACTTCAAACGCCACAAGTGGCTCACCTCGAGGTGTGGTGGCTCGATGCTCACCGAACGCCACACAAGGCCTCACCCCAAGGTGCGAAGGCACGCAACCTACCGACGCCACAACAGGCTCACCCTATTCTCCCGTGAGCTCGCCACAAAGGCCTACTCACGTTCCACTATGGGACACTTGAGGGCGGTCACCGAACCCGTACAAGATTGGGGCAATCTCCACAACTCAATTGGAGGCTCCCAACAACAATGCCACAAAGGCTATAAAGCCACAAAAGGCAACAAGGCCACAAAAGGCTACGAGACCACAAAAGGTCAACAATCTAACCACACAACCGTCAGGGTTCCAAGAACCCAAGAGAAACAACCCAAGGGCTTGAACTCGCCAAATCTCCGAGGGGAACTCAAATCTATGCACCAAATGCAAGAGGCAAGTCCTTCTCTCTCAAATTCCACCAAAGCTACAAAAGCTATTGGGGAATAAGGGAGGAAGAACACAAGAGGAGATCACAAAACTCTTCAAGATCTAGATCACAAGGATTCCTTCACAAAGAAGGGATTTTGCTTGGTAGGGCTTGTAGATCTAGATCTCCTCTCTCAAATCCCTCAAAAAGATGCAAGAATCATGGGAGGGAGAAGGGGAGAGGGCAAGCTCTTCAAGGTCAACAATGGAGGAGAGAGAGAGCAAGAACCAAGAAAAAGCTAGTTAGGGACGAAGGGGAAAGGGGAGCTCCTTTTAAAGGGCTCCCCGATCTGCCCATTACTCACAGATTCGTGCACACATTTTAGGATTGTGGAATGCCCAAGCATAACACTCCCCCAAAATGGGATAGTCCATTAATCTCTCCCAAGAGCCAAAACGAGATAGCAAATGAATTCACCAAAGGCTCCAACACAAGACCACAAATACATGATGTGCCAACCAACATACACAAATATATTAGACAACTCAATATAGGTATGAGGGAAGCACAACATGTACAAACACATATAATGGTAAAAAACCAACACATGCACAAGGGAGCAAGTAACTTTCAATGTAAAGAGTTGAGCACATGTTACCGCAAGGAGGAACATTGGATATATGATAGAAGCATGATAATCAAAAAGGCTTGACTTGACAAAAATAAATGATGAAGATCCCTCAATTCTTCATAATGTAGCGAAGCCTCCAATGCCCTCCAACAACACCTATTGATCAAGTTTTAGCTTGTTGGTCCCCAACCAAGTTGGGTCCTAAGAAGTTAGTCATAATAGGCTTGGCCACCCAAATGGTTCTTTTCTTGACACCACTTTGGGCACCAAAAAATTTGGCAAACACATTGCCCACCTCATCCTTACCAAGAGAATATGCATCATATATCAAGATAGGCTTGGATGAGGAGTTACCCATGGTGCATGAGGAAGAAAGGTGCCCCTTCTCGTGGCAAATGTAGCAAGTTCTTCTCTTGCTATCTTTCTTCTTGGAAGATGCCACCCCGTGAGGAAGAGATTGAGTCTTGGGAAGAGGCCCACTTCTAGCTTGAGGTGGAGCTTGAGGCCGCTTCCCTTGTTGCTTCTTCTTCAATGGGAAACATCTCACATGATGTCCTTCTTCTTTGCACATGAAGCACACAATGTTGGTCGGATTCTTCACTTGACCTTGGCCATTCTTCTTGTTGCCCTTGTGCTTCAACTTGTTGGTGGGCTTGTTCTTGATGTTGGATTTGTATCCAAGCCCACTCTTGTCATTTGGGGATCTTCGCACACCCAAGACTTTCTTGAGTATGGTCTTCCCTTCATGACACTTCTTCAAATCATTCTTAAAAGAATTGACTTGAGCCTTGAGCTTCTTGTTTTCCTCTACATGGCTAGTATCAACAACAATACTAGAGGAAGTAGATGCTACGTTGTTAGAGCAACAAGGCAAGGGATGCAATTCATCACAAGATATAGCAATAGCAGGAGTGAATGAACTACAAGGACTAGCACATGGCAATATGACACTAGGAGTAGATGTAGTGATAATGTCCACATGAGGCATACTAGATGCTACCTTTGACATAATAGCCTCATGAGCCAACTTTAGCTTACCATGGGAAACTAGAAGATCCTCATGCGAGCTTGAGATCTTAGCATGGCTCTCTTCCAATTTCCCATGGTTGCTAGTTAGCAAAGCAAGTTGAGCATGTAGCTCAACATTCTCCTTCACAATAGATGCTTCACAAGAGATAGAGTTAGTAGCACAAGCATCATCAATAGTAGTAAGAGGTGAGGGCAACTTGGAAAGCTCTTTAGTGTATGAAGCTTTAAGTTGCTCATGTGACTCGGTGAGTTTGATGAGCTCCCCCTTGATGACTCTAGAGCCATTGTTGAGGTGCTCAAAATCCTCAAGGAGTTTAGCATAGGCAACTTCAAGTTCATCATTTTTAATTTGAAGGTCACTAGCCACCTCAAGATCTCTATCATGAGATTTCTTTACTCTAGATAGCTCTAGAGCAAAGGTCTCCTCAAGATATTCCTTGGTGGTTTGTTCCTCTTAAAGAGCTTCATTTAGGTTTGCAATGTCATTAGCATACTCACGCTCAAGACTACTAATTTTGTCAATTGTGTCCTCATGCTCATAAATTAGTTGCTTACTTTCAATGGCTAAGTTCAAGATTTCAATGAAAGTAGAGCAAGCATTTTCATTTTTGTGTAGAGCACGAAGGACTAGCTCCCCGTTCTCTTTTAGAGAAGCAACATCATCATCTACTTCATCTAAGTCAACATTCACATCATCAAGAGGTGCATTGGGGTCCAAAGGGGAATTTACCTTTGATTCCTTAGCCATGAGGCATAAGTGAAAGTTGGAAGAAGGTGATGATGGGGGAACACTTGCAGCTCCAATAGCAACATTGCCTTGGCCCACACATTCTTCGATTTCCTCTACATGATTAGAAACACAAGTACTAGAGGAAATAGAAGCACATTTATCATGGCAACAAGGCAAAGCAAGCATATCATCATGAGATATATTCAATCTATTTCTACATGATATGCAAGGGCAATCACAACTAGGATGTAAATCACATATGGTCCTACATGTGTTCATGCCCAAAGATACAACATTGCAATGAGATAGATATGAAGAATCATCAATGACAAGCTCACTATCCACATTGCAAGTTCTATCACCACTCACCATGTCATTACCTTGTGACAACTCACATGTAGGTGAAGTGGAGGAAGATGAGAACTCATCATGGCCAGAGGTGGAGGGAACACAATCATCTTCATCAATCTTGGACACATCATATTTTGCTTGAAGCTTAGTCCAAATATCATGAGCATTCCGAAAAGGCATGATTGGGTAAAGAACTACAAAGCTCACAACATTAACAAGCACATTAGATGCTTGAGCTTCGAGATAAGATTTTGTCTCCTCCTCCAAAGATAGATTTTGAGGATCCATAGGAGGAGACAAGCCCATATCTAGAACTGGCTCAATATTTGGGTCAATGACCCGGAAATGACTAAGCATGCGAATACGCCAAACATCATAATTTGTGCCATCAAATGTAAATGTGTGAGAGTGCACTAAAACCCTAGGAGACATCCTTACTCTCGAGGCGGTGAAGCCAAAGAAGCGAGAGACCTCGCTCTGATACCAATTGAAAGGGGAATGGAGGTCGCCTAGAGGGGGGGTGAATAGCCGTTTTAAAATTAAAACGGTTTAGGCTCTAATAAATGCGGAATAAAACTTAACATTTAATTTATCAAGCCAAAACCTAAATCCACTAGTTTCACTAAGTGCACCAACAACCTATGCTAAGCAAGACAAGCAACAAGGTGATAGGAAGATATAGTACTTCAAGCATGATGGCTATCACAATGTAAATTGCATAAGTAAAAGGCTCGGTTGAGAGATAACCGATGGACGCGGAGACAATGATTTGTTTCCCGAAGTTCACTTCCAAAGAAGCTACGTCTCCATTGGAGAGCTGCGGGGGCGCAATGTACTTCGAACGCCACAAGTGGCTCACCTCGAGGTGTGGTGGCTCGATGCTCACCCAACGCCACACAAGGCCTCACCCCAAGATGCGAAGGCACGCAACCTACCGACGCCACAACAGGCTCACCCTATTCTCCCGTGAGCTCGCCACAAAGGCCTACTCACGTTCCACTATGGGACACTTGAGGGCGGTCACCGAACCCGTACAAGATTGGGGCAATCTCCACAACTCAATTGGAGGCTCCCAACAACAATGCCACAAAGGCTACAAAGCCAAAAAAGGCAACAAGGCCACAAAAGGCTACAAGACCACAAAAGGTCAGCAATCTAACCACGCAACCATCTAGTGTTCCAAGAACCCAAGAGAAACAAGCCCAAAGGCTTGAACTCGCCGAATCTCCGAGGAGAACTCAAATCTATGCACCAAATGCAAGAGGGAAGTTCTTCTCTCTCAAATTCCACCAAAGCTACAAATGCTATTGGGGGAATAAGGGAGGAAGAACACAAGAGGAGAACACAAAACTCTGCAAGATCTAGATCCCAAGAATTCCTTCACAAAGAAGGGATTTTGCTTGGGGGGGCTTGTAGATCTAGATCTTCTCTCTCAAATCCCTCAAAAAGATGCAAGAATCATAGGAGGGAGAAGGGGAGAGGGCAAGCTCTTCAAGGTCAACAATGGAGGGGAGAGAGCAAGAACCAAGAAAATGCTAGTTAGGGCCGAAGGGGAAAGGGGAGCTCCTTTTAAAGGGCTCCCCGATCTGCCCGTTACTCACAGATTCGCGCACATCTGGTAGTACCGGTGGGTGGCCGGTACTGCCGGTGGCACTCAGCCAACGGTCCAAAAATAAGGTGCAAACGGACACAAAAACGAGGCCGGTCGGTACTACCGGTGATACACCGGTACTAACGCCTAGACCGGTACTACCGCCCAAGATTCCGACCGAAGTTCCGACAAATACGCACACCAAGACAGAGAGGGTACTGAACCAAAATTGGGGTTGCTGGAAGTTGGGCCAGAATTAACACCGGTACTACCGGCGGCAAACTTCCCTAGCGGTACTACCGGTGGCCCGCCGGAACTACCGACCAGGCAAAAACTCTAGAACAAGAAATGCTACAACTTTTGCATCCGAACTCCAAACGAGATGAAATCAATTTTGTGGGAAAGATAACGACGTGTAAAATCCAACAAAAAGTCGAAATATTGGATATCACCAAGGGAGAAAATACCATGAATATATATGTGAGATACCTCCCAAGGTGTGGAGCCAGAAAACCCGCAAGATCAAAAACGCAATAAGATATGCAAGGAAAAACCCTTTTTGATGAACTAGAGCTTGTAATGAAGATACGCACAAGCTCTAGATCCTCACCTGGACAAGAACCAAACAACAAACAAGAAAGATGATGCTATGTATGTAAAGGTTTGAGCTCTCTCCGAAAGATACGAACGAGTCATCCACTCGAGAGCCCCTCTTGATAGTACGACTATCTATCCTAAACCAGGTCTCCCAACACTACAAGAGACCGGTAAAATAGAAACCCTATCAAGATCATACATTTGCCTTGAGCATCCCACTTGAGCTTGATGTAGAAGATCTTGTCACCTTCAAGATGGAACACCTTTCTTGATTGCACTTGCTTGCACTTGCTTGATGAAGTCTTGAGACATGCTCCCCCATACTCCATGGGGAAGCCTCTTCTTCGAACTTGTCTTCATCATTCCATGATTTCCGAGGATGGCAAGCTTCAAGATAGCCATGAGGAACTCCATCTTCTTCTTCTTCTTCTTCTTCAAGACATACTTGATCTTCTTCTTCTACTTGATTCCAAAAGGCACAAAGCCTTTGGACAATGCTTCTTCTTTTTCATCCTTGAAACCAACACATGGTCCAAGCGATGCCAATGGACAAACCTACAAGTGAGACTCAATTTGCACATTAGTCCATAGGGATTGTCATTAATTACCAAAACCACACATAGGGGCATACATGCCCTTTCAGGATCTTATTTACTAGGCCTGTTGCTTCAGCTGAAAGAAGATTTTTTAAGTTGAAATTGTTGAAACATTTATTGATACCATGCATCAAGAGAGGTTAAATGGTTTGACAACTCCATGCATCAAGAAGAAGAAGTAATTGGATGAGATTAATATTGATACCATCTCGGCGACTTTGCTTCTAGGAATTTACGCCAAAAATCTTAAGGTAAAATGTAAACATGTTATTTTTATATAAGTATTTCAATTGGTATACTTTAAGTCTTTATTTTATATAATTTCATGCATGTATATTAAAAATTCAAAATTATAGTACGGGCCCCAAATTTTAGTTTTGTCCCGGGCCCCCGAAATCTTATGACCGCCCTGACTGAACCTCTGTTTAATGTGAGGAAGAAAATAGACGATTGAATTAAGCTTACTATGTGCAGAAAGAGAAATAACCAAGTACGGCTATGGGATGTGAATGTTTAAGCATGCACGAACCATGTACCAAGCTGTCCCTCTTCGTTGACGATTCAGATTCCCGAACCGTGTGATGGATTTTTTTTCGAAATGGGGAGCGAAGCCCCGGCCTCAGCATCAAGCACACATCGTTTATTCATTATTAGAACCATATTGTTTGGCAAAGGCCATTGCAAAGATCATAGAAACCGGAACCGCCAAAACAAAACACCGAGAAAAACGATAACCGTATCGCGTACTCAGCGGCGACGACGACTCTGCTGCCCGAACTAGTACTAGGGTTTCCCCCGGTATGCTGCGGTAGTGGAGAAGAGGGGCAACCGACACCCTTCAGGAAGGAGCAGCCACACCCGAAAGCATCGCCGTGCCGGGGTCACGATGAGAAGGATTTCTCCCACCTCCCAAGCACCACATCACTGGACAAAACTGTAGTACTCCACCAATCTCGCCACCCACCAACATACGCCATCACGGTCTTGAACCCACCATCGCCGTATCACCATGGAAAACACCACGATGCCGGTCAGACTGAGAACCGGCCGTAGACAAGGAGTGGTCGTACCACAACCACGCTAGAGGGAACATCCTCCACCGTGATGGTGGTAGCCGACCGGACGCCGCGGGAAGAGAACACCAGGCCAAATTGGATCCGGAGGTTGGCAGCAACAGCCACCTGGAGGACTTCCTCCACCGCCGGGGGCGGGTGCCGACCGGACGTAGCGGCCGGGACATACCAGGCCAAGACACCACGGACAGGCCCCGTAAGGTCCCCGTCGCTATGCTGCAGCACGTAGACCCCTGCCGCCGCAACCCTCTTGGTCGTCACCATAGGCTCGGCCGGACCCAAATGGGCCCGCTAAAGTCCCACCGCCACGCTGTAGCAAGCGAGGTGTCGATGCAGCCACCCTCGTCACGAGCCGATTGTCAATCCCATCGGAGGCGGCGGGGCCGAGCCAGGCCCGCCTAGACCTAGATCTAGGCCGGCAGGGCACCTTCGGTCGAGCTCCGCGCAACCACCTTCACCACCAACCGGTGGGACCACCACGCTGCCTCCACCCAGCCGCCAACGGGAACCCAACCGCCGTGCCGGACCAGCGCCGCCGAGGAGCACCTCCAGGTACCCATTCGCCCCCGCGCCGAACATCACCAGGAGGATAGCGGCCAGGGCGCCCGCCGCCACCGGCGCCGCGCGGCCAAGGAGTCGGGGCCGCACGCCGGCGACGGTGGGGGAGAGGGGAGGGGGAGGAGGAGAGGAGCGCCGCCCAGCCGCCGTGCGGGGGGTAGGGGGGGGGGGGGGTTGTGGTGCTGGCGTGCTATTTTTCTGTCGATCTTGATTTTCTCATGCAGGAGAGCTAGGCAACAACCGATCAGATTTTCACGGGGAGTGCTAGGGTTCCTGCTCCTTCATTTGCTCCAAGGCTGCAACACAAGCAGAAGCCTCGGCATGCAAAGCATCCTTCAGATGTGATAGACGTCCTCCACTACTCAACTTCCTGGTCATCACAGGTGACGAAGCCACGGCCACCGGAATTCCAGAATAGTAGCGGGAATAAGAGGTGGTTGGTTTCCTGAAAACTATAATAGGTACACACCTCTATCCAAATATTTGTTGTGTTTAGATTTTTTTTCTTCTCCCAAATAATAAAACATAACAATCTGAAGTTTTGCAGATCAACAATATACTGAAACTTTGATGTTTAAAAATAAGTCTATGGTGCACCAAAAAATCTGGAGTTATTTTTAAACGATGAAGTTCAAATATATTGTCGAACTGTGATGTTACAGATTTGTATGTCCTGTCATTTGTGGAAAACAAAAAAAAGAAAGTTTACGGATGGACCTTATAACTTAAAAATAGATGGTCTAGATAGGAGTGTGTACCCACCATAGTTATCGATCAGAAGTTTTCCGAGAAGAGCTGCATCGAGTTGATATCGACGCAATTCGACCATGAGAAGGTTGTACTGCTTCTATCAATCTTCCTGGATATGGAAAACTAGCAATCAAAACCGAAGTAAAGATAAAATGGAAAAATGCATATTAATCTTCACGTGTTTTGTTTTCTCCTATAGAGAGCACATGCATGCAGAAATCTGACACCACATGGTAGCATCGTCGCACTAAATAAATTCATAAACTGAAAATAAATATCTCATGAATAGTTTCTCCGATTAGCCATCCATGTATCCTACCTACACTAGTAGAAATCAGGCAATTAGCTCCGGTTCGTAAGGACCTTTAGTTCCAGATTGCGAATCGGAACTGCCAAAGCGGGACTAAAGGTCCAAGCTTTAGCCCCGGTTCTGTTACAAACCGGGACTAGAGGTCCAACCACGTGGCCCTGCGAGCCACGCTGGGCGGCAGGACATTTAGTCCTGGTTTGTGTTACGAACCGGGACCCTGCCACGGCAGCGTTTTGGGCCGTTTGGCTGCCGTGGCAGGGGATGGGGTTTTGGGGTTTTGTGTTTTTCTTTTCATTTTGTGTTTTGTGTTCAATTATTTTTCATTCTGTGTTTTAATTAGAAACAAGTTTTCGTATACATACAAAATGCTACTACACAGTACTTGTACACATTGACGCAATATATAATATAATTACTCTTACAAGCATATATGGTGCGGTAGTTTTCAATGTCTTTGTTTAGTGAGTCCATGATGTGAACTCTTCCTAAGTCAACTGAAATGCTTAGAAGAATCTAGTGGTACCTACGCAAGGTTTACATACGTCAGTAACTCATCATTTACACTGAACATCGAGTAAGTAAAATTTAATGTGTACAAGAACTCACTTGCCGTCGTGGTAAGGAAATAGTATTTCATTACAGAAATGCTGGTTCGTGATAAACCGGAACAAGTTGTGCTCGGTCTCCAGTGGTTTATCCTTTAGTATAGCTCCATGAACTCGATGTGGGTCAATAAACCCAAATCCATTGATAGCCTTTCTTTTACAATCGAGCATCTTCTTTCTGCATCATTATATATAGCGTACAAAAGAATATAGTGAGTATACTTACCGGCAATGAATTGAACAAGCTAAGATAGAGATTTATTACATAAATAAAGTAATCACTTAAAGACAATATGAACTGAGGATAGTTTTGTCAAGTTCCTTTAGATTGAATAACTGAAATAATTCTGTAAATTCAATAGGGACCTCGTCTTCAGCGAAGTAATGCAATTTTCGAACTTTCAGTAAGAGCCAATATTGCTGTTCTTTTGATGCTTTCATGTACCATTCATGAAATCGTCGCATTTGTGTTGGCATATCCTGAAACCTCTCAGAACTAACCAGAGGCTCCCCGTGAACAAAATTGGGTGCTACCTCAGCCTTGGGCATATCGCTGTGAAGAATGTCATGAATATACATATTACATTGCTCGGCCAATATCCTAGCCGTTTCCGGATCTATAGGTTCTACCTCATATAGATGAGGTTCGGGTATGTTCACCTAGAGTGGAGGGAGCGATTGATTTGCTTCTTTCCCCAGTTGGGGAACATCTCTTTTGGTTCTTCGGCTACCACTCGATTGTTTTGCTTGTTTCCCCAGCTGGGGGACGTCTGTTATGATGCTTCCGCTACCCCTCGATTGTTTTGCTTGTTCCCCCTGCTGGGGAACCTCTTTTGTGATGCTTCCTCTACCACTTGATCTCTTCTATTTCAGTGTCTTCTGAAAACATCGTGTATTGTCATCTGGCGCATTTAACTGAGCTTGGGATGGCTGCGTCAGTAATTTCCTAAAGTGCTCCTTGGTTTTCGGTTTTATTTAGACCTCTGGCTCAGGTTGTTTCTTTTCAAAATGAGCATTCACTTCGGCCCATACGACCGCATCGGTCTCCTCATCGGTCAGGTCGTAAGCCCTCTTGGGAGGAACTGGCGGTACTCTTGGGAGGGGCGACAACTGTCGCTTTGGGCGTCGGTTATCGCTCGACGGAGCGGTGATATTCTTTCGCTTTTGGCCCTTAGTGGGTGGAGGCGGCTGCGTAGATTGAGATGGACTCGTGTCGGGGTCATGGATTGGACTTGGAGGTGGTGGACTTTTACTGGGAGGAGAAGGTGCACTTGGAGGTGGACTTAGAGGTGGACTTTTACTGGGAGGAGACGGTTGCCTTGGAGGAGACGGTTGCCAGTGTCATCTCCCCTTCACCTCCAGGGATGTCAAGCTGTAGTGACTGACACATCGGTTGAACTTCATCCACACCGACACGAGCATAGCCAGCTAGAATCGGATTGCAATGGTAGGTCGCTCCCGGTGCAGAAGGTAAAGCAAAGCCGACCGCCACCTTCATGGATATGTTCTTCAGTTCAACATGCAGCTCACAACTAGTCTTCTCCTTAATTGCATCCACGGGGTACACATCCGTCGTTGCATCATTACCATGGCCCTCCATGGAAGCCCCGCTGCTTCTCCGTTGCGATGGGCCGATCGTACTGTCTGGTGTAGGATCTTGCTATCGGAGTCCTTTAGGTTCATTAAGCTCCTGGCGATGCTCCTGCAGCATGGCTTCAAACCTCGCAAACCGCTCCATATCCTCCTCTTTTTGCCGCTTTGTTTTTCTCGATCGGCTTCTGTACGTGTCAAGGTGCTCGGAAAACCCGATAAGCCATGGATAAGAAGGTCTGAACCCTCTTGTTCATCCAGCCTTTTCAGGATTCCCGAGACCCTTTGTCAGCTCATCGTTCTCTCTGTCGGGAACAAACGTTCCCTCTTCAACCTCTTTTATCACTTTCGTAAGTTCATTCTTGGGTGAAGAAACTTCTTCGGCTGCAACAATATCGCCTGTTTCTGGGTCTAACGATGCCCCATGACCGAGTACCCAATTTCTTGACCTCTTGGGCCAACGAGACGTAGCTGGAGTGACCCCTTTAGCCTCCAGGTCAGCCTTAGCTTTACCCCACTTAGGCATGGCACTCCTGTAGCCACCTGTGCCCATATGATGGTGATATTTCTTTTTGGCTGTATTTAACTTATTCTTTGCTGACATTTCCTTAGCTGGTGCCGAGGTCTTGTATTCCACAAATGCGGCCCAGTTATCCTGCTGCAACTCTAGTGGGCCAGTGAATAGAGGAGTTTTTTTCTTCAAGACATACTTGTGGTACAATCTTTTTTTCCATTCCTTCAATAGTTCGGCCATCTTCTTAAGAGCAAAGTGCTTGACTTTCCTCATCATTTGCTGTGTGAGCTCATCAGTCTCCAAGACTGGTAGGGTGAAATGTGTCATGAAAGAATTCCACATCATATCTCTCGCTCTGTCATCTACAAAACTAGCCCTAGCTAGATCCTTTTTCTTTCCTGGCTTATTCCAATTTCGCATGGTGATCGGGACGGTGTCTCTAACAATCACTCCGCATTGAATTGTAGATGCATTCGCACATTCTTTGGGCTCCAACGGTTGACCCAGCGGAGAGACTAAGTCAATGCTGAAACGGACATCAGCGGGCAACTTGTGTGTCGGGCGTCTTGTCCTTGTAGAAGATTGGCCGGAAGCGGAGGTCTAAGAGAAGAAACATTCGTCAGTACATATATACGAATCAATTAGTACATCTATACTAGTGAACGATCGATAGAGGATTTATATACCTCGATGGAGTTTGTTATTATTGTGGTGTCTTCACCATGGTCTCCACCATGGTCTGCACCATCGTCTCCACTATCGTCTCCACCATCGTCTCCTCCAGACAAATTAAGATATTCGGAGCCATCGTAATAAGAACCCCCAGTACCCTCATCTATCATGTTGAGAAGCTCCTCTTCATTCTGTCTATCGTCCATAGCTTAACTAATACAGAAAAAGAATATTCCATTAAGTAAAAGAATATTACAATTGCAACAACTCGGATACAGTACTTAGTGATTAAGATAAAGTACAATAATATAAGATAAAGTACATTATTAATACATCTCGCTCATAATATAAAGTACACTATTAATACATCTCGATCATATCAAACTAGCGAACGCGGCTGCCGCGTTCTGTGCTACGGGAGCTCTGCAGCCAGAGAAGAGGAACCATCACCGGAGAATAGCTCGGGTGAGATCCGTGAACCTGCCAGATATTGGAGAACCTAGTCTCCAAAAGATACTGATACGTCCATTTTGCATCACTATTCTATGTCATAATTCACTGTTATTCATTGATATATTTCGTATTGAGAGGTGATACTTATGTCATTTCATCAATTTTTGCATGATTGATGACTTTTGAAGCATGGACCGCTGTAGTCAGGATTCTGATGGAAAAAGTGTTGTTTTGAGGCAAAATTCGCGAAGATCAGAAAATCCGGGAAAATACATGGAAAATCCTATTTTTCCAGAAGACGAAGGAAGCTAGAAGGGGAGTTGGAGATGGGCCACAAGGGACCCACATCACCCCTGGTGTGGGCCACCCTGGGCCACGCCACTAGTTGGTGTGGCCGCCCTGGTCCACCCCTGGCACTCCCCTCTGGCGTATATTATCCTCCCGAAACCCTTAGACTCGGAGAGCGACCACAGAAAGATTCCGCCGCCTCTGTGGGGCAGAAAACACCGAGAGAGAAAGATCTCTCCGACAGACAGATTTATGCCGGGCAATTCTTTACCGGAGAGGGGAGATCGTCGCCATCAACACTACCATCAAGCTTGACTTCAACGGGATCATCATCATCATCACCACCATCGTCACCATCAACACCCTCATCACCATCTCCATATTGCTGTAACAATTGAGTTGAATCTTGCATAGTTCATAGGGGAAACTTTCCCGGTGTTAATTACTCTTTGTATTTGATGCTATTGAGTGAACCGTTGAATTATTGTTTATGTTCAGATTGTTATACATCATTATTCCATCTCTGATCATTATCCATATGATGTCTTGTGAGTAGTTCGTTTTGTTCTTGAGGACATGGGAGAAGTCATGTTGTTAGTAGTGGAATTGTGTTGAGAAAGATTGAATAGTTTGATATTTAAGTTGTGGTGTACTTCTTCTAGTGGTGTCATGTGAACGTCGACTATAGCACACTTCACCTATATGGGCCTAGGGGAATGCATTGTGTATTTGGCTACTAATCATAGGGGTTGCCGGAGTGACAGAAACCGGAACCCCTGTTAGGAAACCATTGCACAAGGGACGTAAGGGTCTTAGAGTTTAAAGTTGTGGTTAGGATTATACCTTAATTACTTTCTTGTACTTACGGATGTTTGCAAGGGGTTTAATCACAAGTATGTATTAGTCCTAGGTAGGTCGGTACATTAGCACAGGTTCACCCACACAACACTTAGCAAGCTAAAGAAGATTAATCAACTATATGAAGCGAAAGCACTTGACAGTGTTCCTGTGTGTCCTCGAGAATGTTTGGTAATCTTAAGTAATACAACCGGCTTGTCCTTTGCTGCATTAAGGATTGGGCCACTTGCTGCATTTATTCCTACTGTCTTTTGTTTACTCGTACTTTGTTTACTTGCTTTATCAAAAACCCCTAAAAATCCGTTTGCTAAGTATTTGCAGAGAATTCCTGATCCATACCACTAGCCAGCAAATTCTGCTCCTCGTTGGGTTCGACACTCTTACTTATTGAAAATACTGCGATACACCCCCTATACTTGTGGGTCATCAAGACTATTTTTTGGTGCCGTTGCCTGGGAGTGAAGCGCTATTGGAGAGTGGAACTGGTAAAGGAAACTTCTACTGTGAGTATTGTTTACTTATGCTAGTTGCTTTATTTTTGTTATGGATAATTCGCTGAGTTTCTTATTTGGTAATGCTACTACCACTGCTAAGGTAGTAGATAAACCACCACCTGCTGAGAATGATGTTTTAAAATACCTACAAGAATTATTGATCGTGTTATGGATAACTACTATGTTGGGGATGGAACAGTCCATCCCGGTGATCATTTACTCTTTATACGCGAATTATGCGGGTTGTTCAATTGTGTAGGTATTACTACAGATCAAGTTAAGAAGAAGTTATTCTCATTGTCACTAAAAGGAAGAGCTGAGGAATGGTATAAGCTGCTGAAGAATGGTCAAGCTCTTGAATGGGAGGAAATAGTGCCTCTCTTTTATTCAAAGTTTTATCCTCCTAGTGAGATTCATGAAGATTGGAATCAAATATACAATTTTTGGCCTCTTGATGGAGAGAGTACAGCTCAAGCTTGGGGGAGATTGAAGTTACTAATGCTAAAATGTCCCATTCATGAGCTCGCCAACAATATTATTATCAATACCTTTTATGCAAGGCTTTCTCTACATGATAAGGATTTATTGGATGCTTCTTGTGCTGGATCATCCACTCGCATGGAAGAAGAAGCTAATTGGGATCTTCTGGACTGTATTCAAGACAATGCTAAAGCTTGGGAGAATGACAAAGGTAGGAAGTCAGGTATAAATTATGATTATGAATGCATTGAATCTTTTATGGGAACTGATGACTTTCAAAATATTAAAAATGCTTATGGTCTAGACTCTCAAGCTATTGCTTCTTATTTTAAGGCTTTTGCTTCCTACATTTAAGTGCCTAAAAAGAATTGGAATAAGTATCATGAACCTTATAAAGATGTTGCTAAGAATGTTCCTGCAAGAAATACTGAAGTTTATACTGCTAATCATGTCTTACCTAAACCTTACATTGAGAAAATGCCTTTCCCAATTAAGATAAAGGAACATTCTATGATGGCTAGCATGGTTAGTGAAAGTATAATCAAATCTGTTGAACCTAATAAACGAATGGTTGATGAACCTATAATAGCAAATGTGAAAGATTTTGTTACTAAATATGAAGAAGAGGGACACACTATCCTTTGTAAGGATCCCTCTAATATTGTTTCACAAAGTAGTGTTATGAGAGCTTGTATTCTTGTGTTTTCTGTTAGAATAAGTGATCATTGCTATGATGGTTCTTGTGATAGTTATATTGTCAAGTTTATGCATGATACTGAAAGTTACTATGAAAGAGGGAAAAGTGTTCTTATACATCTCAATAATATCAAGTTTCCTCGTTTTATGCTGAAAGTTTTTATGTTGCACTTCTTTTGCCCTCTTATGCAAGTAGCCTCTGGTTTCAACAACTTGTTTGTTTAAAAAATCCCCTTACATAGGAAGTGGGTTAGACTTAAACATGTGTATTTTTGATTCTTAATGCTCTCTTTCACCTCAATTCATATTCCTATGTGAGCATCTTCAAAATTATCATGCCCATCTTAATGGCTATAAAGAAAGAGCTTTTTGGGAGACAACCCAATTTGTTTTTGCTTTCAGTTTGTTTTTGTTTTTTAGTCTTGGAAGTTATTACTCCGGTAATAACCGCTCCTTATCCGTTTTGTTTGGTTTTTGTGTCAAGATCAACCTCTAATGAGAGAGAAGTAATATTTGGGGAAGTTGCTGCCCCGAAAAATTCGTGAGAGATCTCTGTCTGTCGGATTGAGCTGTAGTTTTTTGTGCTCCTGCCCCAGGTTGTGATTTGACTTTAGTTAGTTTTGCACTTTTTGATTTGAGCAATGGAAGATTTTCGAAAAAATTGATCTTTACCTGCTTGTCTGTTTTGACAGATTTTGCTACACTTGCATTTGCTTCTTTATTCGATTTCCTTTTTGAATTATTTTTGGGTTTTCAGAAGGAGTTGCTATAGTAGCTTTTGTTTTGATGGTTTTCAGTTGAAGTTGGACACAAAAAGTTTTATCACTTCATATACACTAATGTTGCTAATGAGAACTGTGTGGAGTTTTGTGTGAAAGAAATTTCCAGGTAGTGGAGATGATGGTGTAATAAGGAAGAGAAGGGTTTTATGATTCAAGTAATAAGAGTATGAAGATGAAGATATTGATGTTATTCAAGTGATGACTCCGGAAGAATCTACTAGATACCAAATTCAGAGACTTGTAGAGTCCGTTTCTAAATAGGTAACAGTTCTAGTAAGAAAAGTTTCACGAAAATACTATCCAACTATATTTTTACAGTTTTCAGTCAATAAGGAAAGCTACGAAGCAAAAAAGGGACGGAAACGGAGCTAGGGTGGCTCACACCACCCTGTGGCGCGGGCCCACCCCTGGCCGCGCCACCAGGTGGTGAGTCCACCCCGGACTCCGCCTCCGACTCGTTTTCTCCTAGTACCTTCCTTTTGATATGAAACTTCATAATATATAATCCCCTGGATTCCCCGATGTTTGTATATCGTGTTTTTGTTGTGTTTTTGTTTCGATATGTTTCTGCTAGGGCATACTCTTTGAAGGTTTAGAAGCACAATTGTGTCCGCCAAGGATAAAGGAAAGGAGCCTATGGTGGAAGATCTCCAAGATCCCAAGTAGGGGCCGGTACCTTTAGTCTCTTTCCCCGCATCAACGGAAGCCCTAGGAGTCACTAAGGAGTTTTGCGACAAGTACCGAGACTTGAGGAGGAAGGTGGACATGCTTCCATGGGAGAATGATAGGCTTCGCAAGATGCTATAAGATTTCCTTGCGTCAACTAAGAGAATATTACCACCACCATCAAAGGAGTAATTCGTCATCAGGTTTGGCATCCCCTTGGTTTGTTCCAAGCTTGGGGGAGTGCCGCGGTATCACATCACTATCTTCTATATTTTTACATTATTAATAGAGCCATACCATGAATAGAGAAGTTATTATGTAGGATGGTTTGCATTATGGAAGTGTCCCCTCTCTCGTTAGATATGTATCCCTTGGTGTGAGTTGCCGTTATGGAACATTAATGAGAAGTTCTATCATTTACTCTTTTGCTTAGCTTATATTAGTTTTCAATTCGTGGTTATATGATTGATCTTGTTGTTAGTATTGGTGTCACTTTGAGATTATTGAGTTAATTTAGTTAGTTTTGGCAAACCTGGCTCGGTCAGTAGCACACTATTTTTTAGAGTTGAATGAAAAGATAAAAGTACTCTAAAGAAATATAATTTCATCATCTTTCTTTCTTGATTTTCTCATAAGTCTAGTATTCTCTAGTTAAGATCTTTTGTGCTTCCAAGGAAGATTGCTTGTTTGTTTTTATCACTTGTATGTTTGCTTGTTTCCTTCCACTCTTGTACTTGCTACCTAGCCTTGCTAGCCAAAAACCTGTACCGAGAGGGATTTCTTCTCGTGCATCCACTCCTTAAAACCAAAACCTCTGCCATTTGTGTCCACAATACCTACCTATTAGCATTATTGCTATTCCAAGTAAATTCTTGTTTTATCTACCTTCCAAATTAAACTTGTTATGTGCAAATTAGTGATTGAAGCTCTCCCGAACTTGATGGCACACTTTAATTTTCTTGCATTTAATAACTTGAACCATTGGGTCCTTCTTTGTTGCGTATATGCTTGCGTTTTATGAGTTGAAGTTAGCAGAACCATGTATCATGGGGAACGCTTTCAACATTGCATTGGTACTTTGTACCTCGTTGATATCATGTTCTTTTGCTTATGGATCCCAGCGGTGTGAAATAAAACTGGAACTTGTAAGATCCTGGAGTTTATATGTGTGTAAGAGAAACGCCTGGGCCGCTAGCCTAAGCCATGCCTAATGGTGGAAACTTGCAGCATAACTATAGTGAGCATTCTATGAATCATCCTCAATAAAAACCTATACAAATAGCAAATAAAAAGATCGCTAAGATGCTCACTGTTTGCTTCCCTTGTCATTTTGATTATGGGATAGCTCCTGTGTCATGTGCAAGGGGTACCCCGTTGGCGGTTCTCAATGATACACGTGTATTTACAGTGACAAGAGCTTACTCGTTACTGAAGTTGAGTAGCATGAGGTTTGGTACTCATAAGTAAGGGGCATGAAACTTCAATTTATAACTTGTGAAGCATATCCTCTTAGTTGTGTCACTTTAACCTTAATCACCAAAAGATGCCTATGATAGGGGCAATGAGAGCTGAAAGCTAGTAAGTATCATAATTTTTGGGAGCTCTTTATGAGACTTGCAATCCCTGCTTCCCTCTGCGAAGGGCCTTTCTTTTTACTTTGTATTGAGTCAGTAAACCTATTCCTTTCTATCTCAATAAGTATTTTGAGTTGTTGTGTTTCATTCATTCATATGATGATTTCTTCAATCATGTTTCTTATGTTCCTTGTTTTGCACATTGCTCTTATCTTGATGTTTACTACTTTGAAAGCTATCTTTGAAAACCAGTTATTTGTGAACTCCTGCAAATTATAAACTATTCTTTGACCAAGAGCTAAGTTTGCTATTACCAATTATGATTCACTTTATGTATCTTTATTGTGTTTCCTTTACTTATTACAAGTTGAGTTATATAATAGTGAGTTGTCTTCTATTATGATCTATGTATTGATGAATGTGATGCTTCTTGTCCGTATTCTTTTATCGACTCTTCACTCCATAAACCTGAGGTCATGTTTATTGAGCTCAGTTTCACTTGGGGACAAGCGAAGGCTAAGCTTGGGGGGTTGATACGTCCATTTTGCATCACTATTCTATATCATAATTTACTGTTATTCATTGATATATTTCATATTAAGAGGTGATACTTATGTTATTTCATCTGTTTTTGCATGGTTCGTGACTTTTGAAGCATGGACTGCTGCAGTCAGGATTCTGATGGAAAAGGTGCTGTTTGGAGGCAAAATTCGCGAAGATCAGAAAATCCGGGAAAATATACGGAAAATCCTATTTTTCTAGAAGACGAAGGATGCCAGAAGGAGGAGTGGAGATGGGCCACAGGGGGGCCACACCACCCCCTGGCGCGGGCCACCCTAGGCCGTGCCACCAGGTGCAGCTGCCACCCTGGCCCACCTCTGGCTCTCCCCTCTAGCGTATATATCCCTCTCGAAACCCTAAGACTCGGGGAGCGAGCACAAAAAGATTCCGCTGCCTCTGCGGGGTGGAAAACACCGAGAGAGAAAGATCTCTCCGGCAGATAGATTTCTGCCGGGGGAATTCCTTCCCGGAGAGGGAATATCGTCGCCATCAACACCACCATCAAGCTGGACTTCATCGGGATCATCATCATCATCATCACCACCACCATCATCACCATCAGCACCCTCATCACCATCTCCATATTGTTGTAACAATTGTGTTGAATCTTGCATAGTTCATAGGGAAACTTTGCCGGTGTTGATTACTCTTTGTAGTTGATACTATTGAGTGAACCATTGAATTATTGTTTATGTTCAGATTGTTATACATCATTATTTCATCTCTGATCATGATCCATATGATGTCTTGTGAGTAGTTCGTTTTGTTCTTGAGGACATGGGAGAACTCATGTTGTTAGTAGTGGAGTTGTGTTGAGAAAGATTCAATTGTTTGATATTTAAGTTGTGGTGTACTTCTTCTAGTGGTGTCATATGAACTTCGACTACATGACAGTTCACCTATATGGGCCTAGGGGAATGCATTGTGTATTGGGCTACTAATCGTAGGGGTTGCCGGAGTGACAGAAACCTGAACCCCCGTTAGCAAACCATTGCACAAAGGACGTAGGGGTCTTAGAGTTTAAAGCTGTGGTTAGGTTTCTACCTTAATTACTTTCTTGTACTTACGGATGTTTGCAAGCGCTATAATCACAAGTATGTATTAGTCCTCGGAAGGTCGGTACTAGCACAGGTTCACCCACACAACACTTAGCAAGCTAAAGAAGATTAATCAACTATATGAAGCAAAAGCAGTTGACAGTCTTCCCATGTGTCCTCGAGAACGTTTGGTCATCTTAAGTAATACAACCGGCTTGTCCTTTGCTGCATAAAGGATTGGGCCACTTGCTGCATTTATTCATACTGTCTTTTATTTACTCGTATTTTGTTTGCTTGCTTTATCGAAAACCCCTAAAAATCCGTTTGCTAAGTATTTGCACAGAATTTCTGATCCATACCACTAGCCAGCACCTTCTGCTCCACGTTGGGTTCGACACTCTTGCTTATCGAAAATACTGCGATACACCCCCTATACTTGTGGGTCATCAACGGCGCGGGCAGCAGCGGCGCGTGCGGAGGGCGGACGGGCGCGGCGAGGAGGGGCAGGTGCGGCGGGACATCCTCGGCACGGGCGGCGTAGCGGGACAGCGCGGCGAGCTTACAGTGGCGTCGGGTAGCACGGCGAGCTTACGGCGGCGTCGGGGAAGAAGAAAACTGATCCGGGTCGTGGGTCAACCCGGGGTGGGGGTGGGGGTATTTATACCACCCCCCCTTTAGCCTCAGGTTGTAATACAAACCGGGGCTAAAGGTCCCCCTTTAGCCCCGGTTTGTATTACAACCCGCGGATAAAGGTGTTTTTGGCCATCGCTATTCCCGCGCGCCACACACCTAAAGGTTATTTTTGGTGCCAAAACCAAAAATGGTTTATAATTTTTAGAAAATTATGTATTATATATCAAAATTTTCAGAAAAAGAAGATCTATAATTTAAATCTATTATCATATTTTATTATACAACTTAAATGAAATTATCTATTTTTTAACAAGTACTATATTTAGTACAAATGTT
Source organism: Avena eriantha (assembly GCA_910589775.1). Classification (NCBI taxonomy): domain Eukaryota; kingdom Viridiplantae; phylum Streptophyta; class Magnoliopsida; order Poales; family Poaceae; genus Avena; species Avena eriantha. The sequence continues at coordinate 105,971,104 of OU342741.1, forward strand.
GGAAAAATATAGTTCATTATTTAAAAATAGAAAAATACATATAATATACCAAAATATTCACAAAAAATAATAGAATCATTAGAAATATAATATTTATTACTAAATCTAGTAACTAGGACTAAAAAGTATTTTCCCGCTATTTCCCCTACTTCCCGCCATTTCCCCCGCTTCCCGCCATGTTTTCCCGCCATTTCCCCCCGCTTCCCGCCATTTCCCTATATATCTAGGTCGACCGCCATGTCCATCTACACATCCATACCTTCTCTCTCACAACAATGGACACCGCTTACTGGGCCTTTCTGACGCTCGAGGAGACCAAGGCGCTGTGCGCCTCTAGCTGCCCATGCCCGCTAGGGTACCGGCTGCCCGCTGGCTAGATGCTGAGCGCTGGAGGGGTTCCTGTTCCTCCTGTGACTCAAGGTTCGGCCCGCCAGGCGGCCATCACGAACCACTTCTACCTCGAGCTCACGCCGGAGCAGCAGATGGATCCCCATTGGGATCTCGACAACCTCGACACCTGGAATGCATTCTTCACAAACCAGCGGGAAAGGGAGCTCGCCAGGTACGAGGGTGACGGACCGCCCCCAGTGAACCATAATGAGGCTGGTTGCCGCCTGTGGTGGGCGAACCGGAGTATCGCCGGCGTGATGTGCTCCATCGCCATGGGAGACCATCCTCGCCCTAGGTACCCGCACTTTTACCAGCCACATAGCCACAAGAATGGTGGTGGTGGTGAAGACCTAGGGCGTACTAGGTTCGTCATTCGGGAGCCCCCTCCCCCGCGCGTCGTGAATCCGAGGCCAGAGGATCCATCCGCATGCTACGAGTGACGACGATGACGATGACGATTCCGAAGACAACCCTGAAGTTGTGTACTAGAGGGCTAGATATGATTATGACTAATTTTTATGTTTAAATATTAATAAATGTCTGGCCACAGCAAGTTGCAATACTACCTATTGAGATCGAGATAGTTTATATCCATATAGATATAAGAAGATCATTAAAAATAAAGGATTAATAATATTGTACATCACCAACATCCACACATGTTAGGGTTTTCTTCTAATTCGTAACCATGGAGCATCTTCCTTACTTAACAGGATGCTTGGGTCATCCTTCACAGCGAAGGGCGGAATTTCATGAAACTTATCATAATCTTCTGACATGTCTGTCTTATCCTCCACCCCCATGATGTTTCTTTTTCCTGAAAGAACTATGTGGCACTTTGGCTCATCGGATGCTTTATTCTTTTGCTTATCTTTCCTTTTTCTCGGTTTGGTAGACATGTCCTTCACATAAAAAACCTAAGCCACACCATTGGCTAGGACAAATGGTTCATTTCTATATGTAAGGTTGTTGAGATCCACTGTTGTCATTCCGTATTTCTTGTCTACCTCAACCCCGCCTCCTATCAGCTTGACCCATTTGCACCGAAACAAAGGAACCTTAAAAAAAGGTCCATACTCAAGTTCCCAGATCTCCTGTATGTAACCATAATATGTATCCTTTTTCCCATTCTCGTCTGTTGCATCAAATCGGACACCACTGTTTTGATTGGTGCTCTTTTTATCTTGGGCGATCGTGTAAAATGTATTCCCATTTATCTCATACCCTAGGAAAGTCAATATAGTCGAAGATGGTGACCTGGCCAACAAGTACAATTGCTCTCCAACATTTATGTCATTCATGAGATGTGTCTGCAACCAACCGCCGAAAGTCCTCATGTGTTCATCTCTAATCCAGGAGCCAGGCTTCTCTAGGTTGTTGAAGTGTACAATATTCTTGTGTTCCTCGATATACGGAGCCACCAAGGTGGAACTTTGCAGAACTGTGTAGTGTGCTTTAGTGAGAGAATGTCCGTCCATACATATCCTTGCTTTCTTTCCTAGCATGCCTTTTCCACTAAGTCTACCCTCATGTCGTGATTCAGGAACACCGATGGGCTTAAGGTCAGGAATAAAGTCAACACAAAACTCAATGACCTCCTATGTTCCATATCCCTTTGAGATGCTTCCTTCTGGCCTAGCACGGTTATGAACATATTTCTTTAACACTCCCATGAACCTCTCAAAGGGGAACATATTGTGTAGAAATACAGGACCAAGAATATTAATCTCTTCGACTAGGTGAACTAGGAGGTGAGTCATAATATTGAAGAAGGATGGTGGGAACACCAACTCAAAGCTGACAAGACATTGGACCACATCTTTCTGTAACCTTGGTAGACTATCTAGACTGATTACCTTCTGAGAAATTGCATTGAGAAACGCACATAGCTTCAAAATGGGTACTCGAACATTTTCCGGCAGGAGTCCCCTCAATGCAATCGGTAGCAGCTGGGTCATAAGCACGTGGCAGTCATGAGACTTTAGGTTTTGAAATTTTTTCTCTGCCATATTTATTATTCCCTTTATGTTCGACGAGAAACCAGGCAGGACCTTGATACTATAAAGGGCTTCAAAAAATATTTCCTTCTCTTCTTTGGTAAGAGCGTAGCTAGCAGTACCTTCAAATAGCTCTGGATGCATGCCGTCTCGATCTTTTATATGTTGTTGGTCCTGCCATGCTTCAGGTGTATCTTTGCTCTTCCCATACACGCCCAAGAAGCCTAGCAGCGTCACGCAAAGATTCTTTGTCAGGTGCATCACGTCAATTGCAGAGCGGACCTCAAGGCCTTTCCAATAGGGTAGCTCCCAAAATATAGATTTCTTTTTCCACATGGGTGCGTGTCCGACATTGTCCTTCGGAACAGATTGTCTACCAGGACCCTTCCCAAAGATTAATTTTAAATCCTTCACCATATCAAATACATCATCACCAGTACGGCGGATAGGCTTACACCGGCTGTCTGCCTCACTATTGAAATGCTTACCTTTCTTTCTTAGGGTGTGCGTGGGCGGAAGAAAACGACGATTCCCCGGGTACACATTCTTCTTACATTTATCCAAATATATACTTTCAGTCTCGTTTAAACAGTGTGTGCATGCATTATATCCCTTGTTTGTGTATCCTGAAATGTTACTAAGAGCAGGCCAATCATTGATTGTTATGAACAACAACGCTCATAGGTCAAATTCCTCCTGCTTGTTCTCATCCCACACACGTACACCTTGTTCGTGCCACAACTGTAAGAGTTCTTCAACTAATGGCCTTAGGTACACATCAATGTCGTTGCCGGGTTGCTTCGGGCCTTCGATGAGCACTGGCATCATAATGAACTTCCGCTTCATGCACAACCAAGGAGGAAGGTTATAGATACATAGAGTAACAAGCCAGGTGCTATGACTGCAGCTCTGCTCCCCAAAAGGATTCATGCCATCTGTACTTAGACCAAATCATAAGTTCCTCGCATCACCTGCAAAGTCCGGAAACTCTCTCTCGATTTTTCTCCACTACGATCCATCAGCGGGGTGTCTCAACATCTCGTCTTTCTTACGGTCTTCCCAGTGCCATCGCAACAACTTGGTATGCTCTTTGTTCTTGAACAAACATTTCAACCGTGGTATTATAGGAGCATACCACATCACCTTGGCAGGAACCCTCTTCATGCGGCGCTCGCCCTCAACATCACCAGGGTCATCACGTCTTATCTTATACCGCAATGCAGTGCATACTGGGCATGCATCCAAATTCTCGTACTCGCCGCGGTAGAGGATGCAGTCATTAATGCATGCATGTATCTTCTGCACCTCTAATCCTAGAGGGCAGACAACCTTCTTTGCTTCGTAGGTACTGGCGGGTAGTTCGTTATCCTTTGGAAGCAACTTCTTCATTATTCTCAGCAACTTTTCAAATCCTTTGTCAGTCACACCGTTCTCTGCCTTCCATTGCAGCAATTCCAGTGTGCTACCCAGTTTTTTGTGCCCATCTTCACAATTTGGGTACACCAATTTGTTGTGATCCTCTAACATCTTCTTGAACTTCAACCTCTCCCTTTCAGTTACGCATTCTTCCTGGGCATCAACAATGGCCCGACTAAGATCATCATCGGGCAGATCTGATGCCCGTTCTTCATCTTTTTCTTCATCAATGTCTTCCATTGTAGTACCATCGTATTCAGGGGACATAGTAGGGTAGTCGTTATCATTCTCTTCTTCTTCGTTGTCTTCCATCATACCCTCTCTTTCTCCATGCTTGGTCCAACAATAATAGCCGGTCATGAAACCGGACCGAAACATGTAGCTGTGAAGGACTCTTGAGGAAGAGTATTCCTTATGATTTCGACAGACACCACATGGACAAGACATAAAACCATTCCGCTTGTTCTCCTCGGCCACAAGAAGAAAAGAATGCATGCCTTTAATGAACTCGTTAGAGAGTCGGTCAGCGTACATCCATTGCCGGCTCATCCGCATTATAGAATTAATTAAGTTCATCCAACATAATCATAATTAATTAGTACTAATCTAAAAAACAAAATTAAAGCCACCAACCAGGACTAAAGATATGATGAACCTTTAGTCCCAGTTGGAGGCACCAACTGGGACTAAATGTGGATGTGGAGGCAACATGTCGACACTATGTCCTCAGTGGGCAGCACTAAATCAGTAAATTAAATGACGACACTATTTTGGGTGGGTGGAAGCATAATCATAATTAATTAGTACTAATCTAAAAACAAAATTAAAGCCAGCAAACGGGACTAAAGATATGATGAAACTTTAGTCCCGGTTGGAGGCACCAACCGGGACTAAATGTGGATGTTGAGACAACATGTCGACACTATGTCCTCAGTGGGCATCACTAAGCCAGTAAATTAAATGACGACACTATTTTGGGTGGGTGGCAGCATAATCATAATTAATTAGTACTAATATAAAAAACAAAATAAAAGCCAGCAACCGAGACTAAAGATATGATGAACCTTTAGTCCCGGTTGGAGGCACCAACCGGGACTAAATGTGGATGTGGAGACAACATGTCGACACTATGTCCTGGGTGGGCAGCACTAAGCCAGTAAATTAAATGACGACACTATTTTGGGTGGGTGGCGGCACTATGCTAGGGGTGAGTGTGTCGACATCATGTCATCAGTGCCTGACACTATGTTGTGTTGCTTAATCTATAAATAGGTATGCATTCTTGTGAAAAACTGCAAGATGGTGTGCGAGACCAGGGACACCACTACGGCGGAGCTTCTCAAAGATGTCTTAGGACCTCGTCCTCAGACATCTTCGAGGAGCTCGCCGTAGAGGCACTCTCTAATATATGAAATTATTTAGCTCCACCAGCATACTGATCTAGCTAGAGAAGATATAAACTGAAAGATGGTGTGCGAGAGCAGTGACACCACTACGGCAGAGCTTCTCGAAGATGTCTTAGGATCCCGTCCTCAGACATCTTCGAGGACCTTGCCATAGAGGCACTCCCTAATATGTGAATTGTTTTAGTTATCCATCGTATTAATCTATAGCTAGTGAAGTTATTAACTCCAAGATGGTGCCAGAGGGACACCACTACGGCATAGCTTCTCTCGAAGATGTCTTAGGATCCTATCCTCAGACATCTTCGAGGAGCTCGCCATAGAGGAGCTTCTCGAAGATGTACTATGATGTCTTCTTATCAAGCTTTTATTAATTAACCCTATCTGTGTTATAATTTTTTCAGTTTGAACGCAGGTAGACAAAGAAGGTTATTTTGCCCAGCTAGTTAGAATGATGAACTCACGCATGTGTGTGCTTCTAAAATCCAATTTCGAGACTATGTGCCAAAACAAGATATATATAGATAGAATCCACATATTGTGATATTTACCTTAGATTTCCTTACATTAATACAAGATAGATGGAATCTAAACATCGATCTCATGCTATCATTGCAAAAATTACTACCAAACTAAATCTACAAATCCATCTACAAGATAGCGCATGAAATGAGCTAATATAGCAATGAGAGTTCAAAGGATGAAGTTGCTCACCTTTTAGAACCTTTGGATAGATGGGGCACCACAAAATATAGACAAATCTTGAGAAAAAAGGGCATGAACTCGAGCTTGAAGCAAGAAAGAGAAAGAGGAGCGCCACCAGCTTGAATGGTGGCTCGGGCAGGGGCAGAAGATATAGCCAGACCTTTAGTCCCGGTTCGTGTCTAGAACCAGGGCTAAAGGTCAACCTTTTGCCCCGGGTCGTATAACAAACCGGGACTAAAGGATCTGGCGCCCGACCCGGCCTACCTGAAACCCTTTCGTCCCGGTTTGTTACACGACCCGGGGCTAAAGGTCCCGTTCGAACCGGGGCTAGTTCCTGCCACCCCCCTGGGGCCTGATCTAGCCGTTGGACCGGGGCATTAGTCCCGGTTTGTAGCAAAATCGGGGCTAATACCCCAGGACCAAAGGTTTGTTTTCTATTAGTGCGAGTTCGTCTCGAGTGGGACTTCAAAACTAGTCGGCGTGTTCTTATGTTTCAATTAAGTCTATTTGTCGCGTTGTTGGCTGATTACACTATGATTGTAGCCCGACCAACGATGGACAACTACCACGATAATATCGCAAGATTATCAAATATTGTTTTACTCCATCTGATCTAAATTAACTCAGATTTGCCTAGATTCGGATGTACCTAGTTATATTTTAGTACTAGATACATCTAAATAAAGATAAATGTGAATCCATTAATTTGGATAGGAGGGAGTACATGTTTTCAGATAATGCAAGATGATACACAATTAGAGAGTGGATATCCGTTTTTTCAACCACAAAATTATTATCACGCACGACTTAGAGCAGCTCCAGCCACCCCCCCTGGGGACCTTTTTTTCTGCCGGCGAGGCAGAAAACGCAAAAAAGACCCAGCTGCACCATCATAGCCACCAGGAAACGAAATTAGCGTCAGCAAACCCAGCCCAATCCAGTAGGCCGGGGGGGCTCTTAGGGGGCTTCGGCGAAAACTCGCCCAAGAACCACCCTCCATAGTCCTTCTCCGCTTTCTACTCCCCCTCCTCAGTGCTCCCCTCCCCACATCGTCGTGCGACTGGTAGGTCTTGTTGGGGATATACTTTCCGGGTATCCTCACAGTTCCTCACTGACCAGGGTGGCCCACTTCGGGTTAGAGCTTTGCTTCACGGGCGGCCCAGTCAGGGAGAGAAGACGGAGTCCAATCCGGCTAAGGGAAGGCCCAGAAGACTTATCGACTTAGGCCCATAATGTTACTTGTAGTTCAAGATGTACTCTGTAAACAACTCTTAGTCATAGCCGGATAGATCTCTCCTGTAAACCCTAGGCCGGATATCTATATAAGCTGTCCTAGGGGGAGCCTTTAGGGCACAACCCAATACTTTAGACCCTCAACTCGCACAGGCGAAACCCTTGTAACCCATATTCCGGCTCTGCCGTATTACTGGTTTGCTAGCAGGAGTAGGATCCGTCCAAAGCCGGCGGATTCGAACCTGGGTAAACTTGTGTGCTCACCGTCCCGGAACACCGTACGTCTCACAACCCTCTCTTCCGCACGCCTCGAGGACCCCCTCATGGCGTACTTGTCATCAATCCGACGACAGTTGGCGCCCACCATGGGACAAGTGAGCTACGAATCTGCGTTCCGAGCGGAATCTGCAAGAATCAGAATCGGCGAGACTATCGCCGTCGGTCGCATCCTCTACGCCAGCGACATCCCTCTCATCGTTCTCGACGAGACTTGGATTCCGGCTAGGGAGGCCGTGACTGCCTACACAATCATGTCTTTTGGCGAGATCGATGTTTACATCAGTTTCGCTAAACCTGCTCCACCCACCCCAGCGGTGATGATAGAGGCAGAAGAATCTTCTGGGTCCCCTTTGTCCGCGGAGGCGGCAGAGTTCCAGATCTCAGAAAACACTAATCCCACCCAGCTCGCACCAAATGCGGAGATAGTGGAGAAATCCGAGCCTGAAGAAGACCTAGCAGTCCAAGTCGAATCTAGAGTGGATCTCCCTAGAGAAGTCGGATCCCAGATCGACCCACCCGTGGAAGTCGAAATTCAGGAGGAGCATATCAATGACACTGATTCCGGCTCTGATGATGTCGGGACAGACAGGCCTTTCGTGAGGTACACACTACGACGTATGATACTGCAAGGCGAAAGCGTGGATGCAATTCTCGAGACCATCAAAAGTTTCGACATGGCCGATCGCGAAAGCGGCAGGTACCTCAGGAAGCACGCGTCACACTTCGTCGGATACTTGGGATCCGGATCCGGCTCTGCCGATGCTGGAGAAAACACTAACTCTGTGCTGGAGGCAATTGGAACAAACGCCGACGTACCCGCATCCTCGGATGAATCGATGACGTCAGCAGATTTCCGAAAGTTCTCCGCGGAATATGAAGAGGAGTATAACTCCAAAGCTGCAGAAGAAGGAGAAGCCATGGATGAAGGATCCGAGGAACACTCTCCCAAAGCGCAGGATGACATGGACGTCGGAGATAATCCCGAAGTCCAGATGTCCGAAAGTACCGATCAGAGCTTGACTCCGGGAAATGGACCCAAAGCCGTCTTTGCTACCGGCGCTGCCAAGAAGGCAAAGAAGAAGAACAAGACCCTAGCAAAAGACCCTCTGGTAGAAGAGGTGATTGCCGAGGAATACGAAGAAGACTCGGATGGAGCACTTATCCCAGAAGAGCCAAAAAAAGAAGAATCAGTGGATGGACACGTGATCACCGAAGGTGCGCGTAAGCTCATCGATGCTGCATTAACCACACCTATCCCTACAGCTGCAGAACTTACTGCTGAAGAGCTGGACGAAAGGGCCCAAGCCCTAGAAGCGCGTCGTCAACAACTCCTAGATGAAGCCAAAAACATCGAGGAGGAGAAGAAACGCATAGCAACTAAGGACTACATGTCTCGGTTGCATCAGAAGACATGGAAGCGTCATACCAATGACGACCAATTCCCACATGTCCGTGCCGTCCTTTTCGGAGATGAGATGGGCAAGCCACGGAAAGATAGCAAAGGAGATTGGGTATATCCAACCCCAGTTCAAAATATCGTGGCGGCCCGAGAAATTTTATCGGCTAATCCTGGACCAGAGGAGATCCATTTGGGTATCAAACTACTCAACAAGGGACTGGAGCAGCAAAAGGTCGCCCTGTCCGGAAGTCAAAAACTGGTCTCGGATTCCAACCAATGTCGCACATATCCGACATGGGCTGACGTAAGACCCCATCGCGTCCGGGAGCAGTATCATCGCCCCAAACGCTGGGAAGACAATTATTCAACAAACCGGATCGTCCGGATAGCATCACAGAACTGCGCGTGACTGGAGCAACGTCACCCGAGCGGCCGAAAAAGAGGCCATTGCTGCACTGACTTCGAGGAACCCTCCCCGGCGAGAGTCTAACGATCGAAGGGGAGAAGATAAAGAGAAACGTCGGGAAGTGGATCGTCACAAAATGCCACCTCCTAGACATACAAGACGTACGGCTGACCCTCATCGTAGTGGGAATGACGGACGAAGGAACGACGGAAACCATGCTGGCATGAGCCGGCAGGGGGCTCGTCGCAGTGAAGACCCTCCCCGGAACCGGAATAATGACGCTCCAGACGGAGGCCGGCGATCAGCCGGAAACAATTCAGCTTCCCCACCCTCTCCACCAAGCAGTCATCACAACGGCTCCCAAGGGGGACAAGGAGGATGACATGGCGGAGGAGGTGGTGGCAGAAGCCGAAGTCTGGCTCCAGGGCACCGCAGCCATAGCCGACATTCGGGACGATCTCTATCCCCGAACGATGCAAGGCACATGAGCAACTCCAGCATAGAGGCGCGGTGCTACGAAAACGATTATATCAACGTGGGCCCAAAGTGCTTTGGACCACGCATCAGAGCTACAAGATTCTCGGAAGGATTTGCCATCTCAAGACATATCCAAGCCTACGACGGCATTGCTCGGCCAGATACCTGGCTTTAGGATTTTTTCCAAGCTTGATGCATTGCTAAAGGCGGAAACAGCCTGGTCGCAACCCGATATCTCCCACTTATGTTGCGAAAGACGGCACGATCATGGCTCAATGAACTTCCGGAGAACACCATCCATAACTGGTATGACATGCAAAGTGCGTTCTTTCGGAATTTCGAAGGCACATATCGGAGGCCCTGTATGGTCGGAGACCTACAACGTTGCACCCAGAAAGCCGGAGAAACTTGCCGGGATTACCTCGGACCATGGATCGACACCAAAATTCTTGTGAAGGAGTAAACGATCAAACCGCGATTGGAGCTTTCATTGCAGGACTCCCAATGGGTCTACTACGTCACCGCTTGAAGTGTGACAAGGTCACTGACTTAGGGGAGATGATAGAAACAGCGAGCAAGTATGCGGATGCTGACAACGATGCAGAGGGATTACTCAATGTCCTAGTTGTGCCTCCGTCGGCAAGACAACCAAAGCAACAAGCTGAGAAGCGCAAAAATACCTCGGAAGAGAAACCCAACGCAGAAACAGCGGTGGTTACTACTATTTCTAGGTCTGGAGGACGAGGAGGATGCGGCGGAGGCCGCAAGCGTGGCCGTGGGAAATCAAGGGTCCAGGGTAGAGGAGACCAGCAACCAGGCAAAACCTACTCTTGGGCCGACATTGCCAATAACCCATGTGTGCATCATCTAGACGCCAATGGGGGCTCGTCCCACACCAACGCCGAATGTCGTTTCAATGATGACATCAAAAGAGATGACACCGCGGGCTACAAAGGTAAGCGGAAGAAGGGAAAGAAAAATCCGAAAAAGACAAAGAGACCAAGGAAGACTCCGACATGGAGGAGGCTGATGCTTCAAATCCCAAGCCAGAAGGGAAGAAATTTTTTCCCACCAAGAAGGAGACTTACGTCACTTTCCTCGGATCTCAACCAGCAAAGGTCAAGAAAGCAGTTCTACACGAACTCAACGCAACAGTTCTGACTGTTCCCCAATACTTGGACTGGTCGTAAGTGGCAATCACATTTGACCGTGCTGATCATCCGCCTAAGTTGCACATGCGAGGAAAATACGCCTTAATCGTCAACCCACTTATTGAAGGTTTTGGTTTCTCCAAGACCCTCATGGACGGTGGTAGCAGCATCAATATTCTTTATGTCGAAATGCTACGCCGGACGAAGATCTCGGAAACCCAGCTGAACCATAGCTCTGTGATCTTTCACGGAGTTGTCCCAGGAAGACAAGCTAATTCCCTGGGAGAGATTACTTTGGATGTCACCTTTGGAACTCCAAAGAACTATCGGACGGAAGCACTTTCCTTCGAAGTGGTCCCGTTCAAGAGCGCGTACCACGCTATATTCGGACGTCCAGCTTATTGGGCTTTTATGACTCGTCCGTGTTACATTTACAATATGATGAAAATTCCAGGTCCCAACGGCGTGATCACCATCAGGGGAGACCCGAAGAAAGCGCGAGAGTGCGAGGATGGAAATATCGCCTTTGCCGAAGCCGTGCTGCACGCCCAGGAGTACTAGGAGATCAAGAAGAGCATAGATCCATCCGAGATGCCCACAACAAAGAAGGAGGTGATAAAGCAAAATCCGGAGTTCAAGGCATCAGAAGAGACGAAGAAGACGCCGTTGAAGGATGATGACCCCTGCAAGGTGACCCAGATAGGCGTAGGCCTAGGTAGCGCTCGTTAAGTTCCTCCAAGCAAATCAAGATATCTTCGCATGGCAGCCATCTGAAATGACTGGAGTACCTAGGGAACTTTCCGAGCACTCTCTAAATGTAAACTCGAACACTAAACCCGTCAAACAGTCCCTACGACGTTTTGGAGATGAAAAGCGTAAGGCAATAGCTAAGGAACTAGCATGGCTCGAGTTAGCCGGGGTCATAGAAGAGGTCATCCACACCGAGTGGTCGGCCAATCCTGTAATGGTCCCTAAAAAGGACACCTCTGATTTAAGGATGTGTGTTGGTTTTACAGCCTTGAACAAGGCTTGTCCAAAAGATCCGTTCGCTCTGCCTAGAGATCAAGTTATTGATTCTACGACAGGCTCGGAACTCCTCTGTTTTCTCGACGCAGATTCCAGCTATCACCAAATCTGGATGAAGGAATCTGACAAGGTCAAAACTTCATTCATAACCCCTTTCGGAACCTTCTGTTTTGTTACGATGCCCTTTGGGCTGAAGAACGCAGGAGCTACGTACCAGCGCACGATGCAGCATTGCCTCCACGACCAAATCGGACACAACATACATGCATACGTGGATGATATTGCGGTGATGTCCAGAAAGAAGGAAACGCTGATTTCCGACTTGGAGGAAATGTTCGCCAATCTACGAAAATACAACATCATGCTTAACCCGAAGAAATGCTTCTTTGGAATACCAGCCAGAAAATTGCTAGGTTTCATCGTGTCTCAAAGAGGCATAGAGGTGAACCGCGAAAAAATCAAGGCTATACTCAATATTTCTAGGCCAACTCGCCTGAAGGACGTACAAAGATTAACTGGTTGCATCGCTGCGATCAGTCGATTTGTAAGCCGGCTCGGTGAAAGAGCCGCACCATTATACAAACTCCTGAAAAAGACCAAGGATTTTGTTTGGACTGACGAAGCTGAAGCTGCACTACAAGACCTGAAGAAAGTACTCTCATATGCTCCTATCCTTGCAGCGCCGGAACCTCAGGAACCGATGTTGCTCTATCTTGCTGCAGCAAATAAGGTTGTTAGTATCGTCATGGTGGTGGAGAGACAAGAGGAAAATCAGGAACACCTGGTGCAGCGTATGACTTACTTTCTCGGCGAGGTCCTAACAGAATCAAAATAGCGGTATCCACGGTATCAAAAGTCGGCTTACGGTGTTTTTCTAGCATCTCGTAACTTACGACACTACTTTCAGGAGCATCCAATTACCGTGGTGAGCACAGCTCCCATGAGAGATATAATCAACAACAGTGACGCCACAGGACGCGTCGCCAAATGGGGCATAGAGCTTTCAGCTTTTGATATTGAGTATAAACCTCGGACAGCAATCAAATCCCAGATCCTGGCTGACTTTGTCGCTGATTGGACAGAGACGAAGGAAAACATGATCCTCCCTGAGTTGGAATATTGGACCCTCTTTTTCGATGGGTCTAAGGCTCAAGGGGGCTCGGGGGCTGGCATGGTGCTCAAATCACCCCAAGGAGATAAACTTTTATACGTGTTGCAGATCCACTTCACAGCGACAAACAATATTGCCGAGTATGAAGCACTGCTACATGGAAGCCGGATTGCTAAGGATATTGGCATCCGACGTTTGATGTGTTATGGAGATTCAGATCTTGTTGCTCAACAAGTGTCGGATATTTGTAATGCAAATAAACACATGGCAGCATATAAAGCTGTCGTGGATGATCAATCTAAATCGTTCGAAGGGTTTGAGGTTCAACACATCCCTCGAGCAGAAAATGAGGAAGCAAATGCACTATCTCGGATAGGCTCTGCGCGAAAATAAGTCCCGGATGGCGCTCTTTTAGAGCACCTCAAAGTTCCCTCAATAAAGGGAGTAGATGAGGAATATCCGACCAAATCCGACTCACCTCTAATAGCAGTTCTGGCTATAATTCCCAGCTGGACTCAACCCTACCTAGATTATCTTGTAGATGGAAAATTACCTGAAGACGAGGTTCTGAGCCAGCAGATTATCCGACGAGCAAAATCCTATACTATTGTTAAAGGTGAGCTCCATACACGGAGTGTTTCTGGGGTTTTTCAGCGCTGCGTATCTCCGGAAAAAGGAGTGGAAATCTTAAGAGAAATCCACGAAGGCGAGTGTGGTCACCACGCTGCAGCCAAATCTTTAGTGGCAAAAGCTTTTACACACGGATTTTTCTGGCTTACAGCTCAGGCAGATGCCGAACGATTAGTCAAGACGTGCAAAGGCTGCCAAAAGTACGCCAAACAAGCTCATGTTTCAGCTGATCAGCTGCGAACAAAACCTATAACATGGCCCTTTGCGGTCTGGGGGCTTGATATGGTAGGACCATTTAAACAAGCTCCAAGTGGATTTACTCACCTCTTAGTGATGGTGGATAAATTCACAAAATGGATTGAGGCTAAACCTGTCACTAGTTGTGATGGAGCAACAGCCAAAATATTTGTCGAGGATGTTATAATCCGGTATGGTTATCCGCATAGCATTATCACGGACAACAGGAGTAACTTCTCTATGGGAGAATTGGCTGAATTCTGCAACGAGCAAAATATCCGGCTTGACATTGCGTCAGTCGCACATCCACCAGCTAACGGACAAGTCGAAAGAGCAAATGGTTTAATCCTACAAGGCCTAAAACCGAGACTCGAAGCACCGCTGCGACGTGCTGCGGGGGCTTGGGAAGAGGAATTACCCTCTATAATATGGAGTTTACGAACGACTCCGAATAGGTCAACCAAATACACACCTTTCTTCTTGGTCTATGGTGCAGAAGCAGTTCTTCCTACTGATTTGATTCACACTTTTCCTAGAGTGGCCGCATATACTAAAGAGGATGCCGAGGTTTCTCGACAAAACGATCTCGATTTAGTCGAAGAAGTTCGCGTCGTTGCTGAAATGAGATCTACAGCCTATCAGCAGAAGTTACGCAAGTATCATAGCCAGAGAGTCCAAAATAGATCTTTCAATAAAGGTGATTTGGTCTCCGTCTTGTGCAACAAAGAAAGCACAAACTTTCCCTATTATGGGAAGGGCCCTTTTTAGTTAGTCGAATATTGCATAATGGATCGTACTACTTAACTGACATGAGGCCAGTCAAAGAAAGACCTGCTACTAAGAAGAGAAAGAGAGCTGGAGGAAGTACAAATCCGGATGAATTAGACAGACCTTGGAATATTGCTCAGCTACATCCCTTTTATTCTTAGTTTTTACCATCTTATTTCCGAATAATCATGTCATAGTCGAAAATCCCAGAATGCTTGAAAGTACTTTATGCTCATGTTTGTTCTGGTTTAGATTTCCGATTCTAAAATTGCTACCTTCGGGTATAACTCTAAAGTTTCTACTATTTACTTTGGTTATTTGTATGATTGCTAGATGCGAGCATTTTCCGAGGAGTGAATTATTGGTACTGGAAGCTGGCTTTGTTTCCGAGTTTAAACTGGTTTAGCAATTGACCTCTATTGCTCGGCAAAGTTTCCGGCAGAAGGTTTAGCCGGCTCACGAAAGGGACGAGGCGGAAAGCCAGATAAACGATAAGTATAGACAAAAAAATACAAGTGCTTATGTAAACATTTCAGGCACGCAAAAAAGTTTAAAAGCCAAAAGTGCTGAATAGATCAAAAGCTTAGCACTAGCAAAATTATAATAATTCATATTTACATACGCATCATGTTTTTTCAGATAATACAAATGTTTCTGGCAATCTATGATGCAGGAGGAGATGAAGGAGCTGCCGACTCGCTGGATACGCCGCCTTGGTATCGTTCCGAGATGTCTGCATCCGAGGTGGTGCGTTCATCGTCGGAAACTTCTGCTGATTCTTCTGGAGGAGGAGGCGGAGTATGCACGCGGGTGAAGAAAGGGGTTTCGTAGCTGGTCAAATCAGCCACGTGACACCCATATCCGGCGCAGGAGTGCATGATGGCTTGAAGATCTTGCTCCTGGCCGTCTTCATCTACTTTGCAGTACCCTCTGGTCACTTGCCATATTTCCATGTTTCCATGGTGGCTCATGACCATGGTGAGAGCGTTCTGCGCTGCAGTCCGCACATAGGACATGTTCCAATCCCGAACAAGTTGCGGCATCTCC
The DNA here is from genome assembly GCA_910589775.1 of Avena eriantha. NCBI lineage: Eukaryota > Viridiplantae > Streptophyta > Magnoliopsida > Poales > Poaceae > Avena > Avena eriantha. The sequence goes on from OU342741.1 coordinate 105,986,779, forward strand.
TTTGCCTTGTCCCGCACCTGAAAATCCGACATGATGTGCATATCCGGAATCTTGAGAGCTTCGCCAATGTCCTCAAGGGATTGGCGGAAGTCATGAAGCAGGTCACCGACTTGGGTAAGCCGGTGGGTGCAGCGCTCAGCAGAGGTGGAGTCCGTCAAGTTCGGAGGACCTGTAAACAAAAGACAATTAAAGAAAAATCCGACATTGAGAGAAGTCGAAGAAAAAGATAATTCAGATAGATGGAACGTACCGAAAATGACGTCGTCAATCTTCTCCTCTCGAAGACTCTGGAGTTCAGCCTGAAGCGCCTCGGAAAGGTCCCTCTCTCTACTAAGCTCATTGTTGAGGTCCGAGATTTGTTGATCTTTAGCAGCGATCTTGCGATCACGATCATCAGTGGCCATGGAGGAGGATTCAAGGATTTGAGCGATGCTCTTTTCATGATCTGCCTTAAGCTGGTCCAGCTCTTGGCGAAGCTCCTTGTTCTCCACCACCAAGGTCTTGAGGTTCTCGGCCTCTTCAATCATGGCGCAGGATTGTTTCACCAGCGCTGTAAGTTAAAAAGAGCAACATTTCAGGAAAAATTTGACATTGAAAAAACAAAGACAAGGTTTGAGTCTCGGAATGTTTACCTTCGGCCTCATCCTTGGCAACTTTAAGTTCAGCATTTTTAAGACGGAGAGCCTTGATCTCTCTCCGCTTATCACAAACATTCTTCAGCAAATCCTGGTTATAGGAATATACTTTCTGTAAGTCAGAATACCCAAGGTCAGAAAGCTACTAAAGACTCGGGCTAATATTTTTTGTTAATATCAGCACGAGCCTTGGGGGCTACACTAGTTCATTCTTTGGCATCCTAATGAAGCATAAACCCGGATTATATATCCTACTTCATGCTTGGGGGCTAGAGGATATGATATGAAATAAAGGAAAAAAAAGGAGTTGGAATTTTGACTTACATATTGTTCGCGAGTAAGTTTATCCAAACTCGCGTTCACCTCAACGGCAACCTTCTCAGTGAGAGTCAGAGGGGTCACATGAGCAGTTGGAAGCTCCCCGGACCTGATCCTCTCGTTGTGAAGAAGCACTTGTTCAAGAAGATTGGAGTGCTTGACGTCCTCTACTTCTTGCGTTTCTTCTTCGGCAGATAAAGTACTTTTCTCCAGGCATTGCCTGGCGAGCCGCTGGATTTCTTCAGCAGATTTCCGGGACAGGCCAAACTTGGCAAGTCCCGGATTGCTGATAAGGATTTCGGTGAAGGTTTCTGCCGAGGGATCATTACCCAAAGACGGTTCACCCTTATCTAAATCTGACTCACCCATGGTGACGTCAGTTTGCGATTCAAGGATCGTAGGCTCCGTGGAAGGAGTCGGATCTTCTGCGACAACCGGAGAAGGAATTATCACCGGTGTTGCGGAAGGCTGAGGGGCAGGAGTCGGAGGAGCCACAGCAGGAGAAGCTATGGTAAGCTTCGTCTGTCGCAAGGGCTTCGAAGAAATCCCTTTCCCCTTGCCCTTGAGAAGCTGTTTTGCTCTGAGAATGTAGTAAAGTCGGAAACATTACATCTCGGTAAGAAATTCGAGTAAAGTACAAAGGCGGAAGTTGTGATTGAAAGATACCTCTTCACGACGGGCACCTCCTTTGTACCAACAGCCACTGTCAGAGCTTTGTGCTTCTTGAGCGCAAGGTCCGGCAATGGTACCACTTCTGTCTCCTAAGAAAACTCTAGGGGATATCCTTCGAGCGGAGCAAATTCCGACTCGGGGAGGTCAGCAAGCTGAAAAGAAGAAAACATATCAGTATTGCAGTATAACTAACTCAAAGATTAGAACACATAAAAAGGTGTACTGATAGAAGCTTACCGGCACTACAGGGTTTTCTGCAGTATGCATATCCAGAGAAACCTCCGGGATCCTCCTCTCGATCCGCTCCCTGATCAGCCACTTAATTTGGTTATATAGCCCTGCGTGGTGTAGGCTTTGGGGCTGATGCAGAGGGAGTCTTCCTTGGACGACGTGATGGAGTGCATCAGTCGATCTTCGTGGTACTGAAGGGGCTGGATCCGGCGTGAGACCCAGCATTGGACTAAGTCAGATCCCTTTAGTCCTTTGTGTTTTATCAAGTATTCGATCCACCTCTTGGCGAGGATCAGATTGTCAGAGAGAGACAGAGCAGCCTCGTCCCAAGACGACTAGGCCGTGGCAGCTCCGTCAACAAAATCCGGCAAAGCAGTAGCTTTGCCAGGAGCCGGAATATCCCTATGGTAGAAGAACATGGCTGGCCATTGTTTGACCGAGTCACTAGCTAAGATTTTGGGATACACTCGCTCGCGTCTCAGTGAAAAACTAATAGTACCGGGGATATAAGGAACACCGACAGTAATAGAGTTTCTCCAGACATGAAAATAGTACCGGAATAGAGTCAAACTCAGCCTAATGCCGAGAAAGCCCTCACACAAAGAAGCGTAAGCGCTCATCTCTAAGAGAGAGTTGGGAGGAAGATGATGGAGTTGAACTCCGTAATGATCAATCACCTCGGAGAAGAACTCCGAGGGAGCAAACGACAAACCCCTGTCGAGGTGGGTGCCGAAGTGGACCCGCTTGCCGGCGCGCGGGTTGGGGATGGTTTCCTCGAAACCGCTCCGCCAGTTGCCGGCGCGGAGGAGCCCTTCCTTCTCCATGTTCTGGAGCTTCTCGTCGTCGAGGACGCAGGGGATCCAGAGCCCACGGAAGCTTTCTTTCTCCGCCACCGCTTCCGTCACTGCCATCGCCGCTGCTGCCGCCAAGCCAGAGGAGGAAGAAGAAGCCATTTCTCCGGTGAGCAGATGACCTAGAACGGGCGGCGCTGGGAGTTTTTTGGGGAGGAACAGAGGAGCTCTGTGCGCGTAGAGAGATTGGGAGGAGAGTAAAAGGAAAAGGACTGGTGAATGGAGAAGGAGAAAATCCTAACCCCTTATATCCACCTAACCATGCCAAGATTCGTGCAAATGCTACAGTGTAACCGCCATGCGTTGTGGAAGGAACTGGGAAAGACCCACGTGATGATTACATCGCCTCGATCTCCGCGCACGCATTGAAACGGCGCCTCGGTTCCGCGAACCACGGACCCACCAACGGTCGTGCTGACGGAATGTCTATCAGATGACGTGACTTGACCATGACTTGTGTCAGATGGCGTTAGAGACCAAGTTCCGGCTTAGTTTTAAATCAAGCTGGAAAATCCGAGTAACCTGTTGATAGGTTCGACTTATTTTTAGACACGGATCATATTTTGTTGTTGTGAAGTTTCAGGAACCCTTCAAGACTCTGCAAGCCGAAGATCAAGTTGGACGATGATAAATCCGACTTTGGATCGTGGAGGCCTCCGGGCGCTGCTGTTAGGGATATACTTTCCGGGTATCCTCACAGTTTCTCACTGACCAAGGTGGCCCAATTCGGGTTAGAGCTTTGCTTCACGGGCAGCCCAGTCAGGGAGAGAAGACGGAGTCCAATCCGGCTACGGGAAGGCCCAGAAGACTTACCGACTTAGGCCCATAATGTTACTTGTAGTTCAAGATGTACTCTGTAACCAACTCTTAGTCGTAGCCGGATAGATCTCTCCTGTAAACCCTAGGCCGGATATCTATATAAGCCGTCCTAGGGAGAGCCTTTAGGGCACAACCCAATACTTTAGACCCTCAACTCGCACAGGCAAAACCCTTGTAACCCATATTCCGGCTCTGCCGTATTACTGGATTGCTAGCAGGAGTAGGATCCGTCCAAAGCCGGCGGATTCGAACCTGGGTAAACTTGTGTGCTCACCGTCCTGGAACACCGTACGTCTCACACCCCTCTCTTCCGCACGCCTGGAGGACCCCCTCATGGCGTACTTGTCGTCAATCCGACGACGGGTCTTCCCTCCGAGAGGCCTCTTTTCTCGCCGGAGCCTACTGGGGGCCTTCTTGAAAGAGTATGAGTTTGGCGAAATATGATAGATGTATTATTGAGCCTCATCGGCGAGTATATATAGGTGTACATGAGATCATCTTAGAGTACAAGTCAAGTTAGGACTGTACGTAACAGATCCTAACTCTATCTAAACTACAATACCAATCGTATATGTCTAATACTCTAACACTCCCCCGCAATTGTAGTGGTAGCGTCGTGAACAACAGGATCATCGTGGACGGTCAGACTGGAGAGAAACCGAAGTAGAATCCAGTAGGCTGACATCCCCCCATAGTAGCAGCAGGAGTGTTGTAGACGGCGTGTCGTGGCGCAAATGCTTGGACAATAGAGGAAGCTCATGAGGTGCTCAAGCGAGGTGGTAGCCCTTTGTGCCGATGTTGGGGTAGCTGAGAGCGTTGGGCGCTGCAACTTTGGTCCAGGTAGCCGTGTGAGGGGTCGCCCTGGTCGATGTCTGATACGTCCAAAACGTATCTACTTTCCCGAACACTTTTGCTACTGTTTCTCCTCTATACTTGTGTGATTTGGATGCAACTAATGTGAACTAACGCTATTTTTAGCAGAATTGCCTTGGTGTCTACTTTTTGTGCAGAAAATCAACTATTAGGAAAAATTCCGAAAAATATGCCAAAAATCCTATTTCACCCGAAGACTCGAGAAGCCAGAATACGAGACGGAGAGGAGACATGGGGTGGCCACACCACCTGGTGGCGCGGGCCAGGCCAGGCCGTACCAGGGGGTGGTGTGGGCCCCCCAAGCACCCCCTCAGCCTCTCTCTTCGCCTATAAGGAGCCTTCTGACCTAAAAACTCAGGACGGTTCGACGTTTTTCCAGAAGGAGTTCCACTCCGCCGCCACCACTAGATTCCACGAAACAGCACCAGAAAATCCGTTCTGGCACCCTGCCGGGACGGGGAATTGGAGGAGATCATCGCCATCATCATCACCATCGCTTCTCCATCGACCATCCATGTTTCCCCCATCTATGAGTGAGTAATCCCCCGATGTAGGCTATGTGGATGGTAGGGATTGGATGAGATCGTTCATGTAATGGCATCAGACTGTTAGGCTTAGTGCCTAGTATCTTTTATTAGTGCTTTATGACTTTGTTGCGACTTGTTGTGTTTAATGCTTGTCACTAGGGCCCGAGTGCCATGATTTCAGATCTGAACATGTTATTGATTCATTATGATAGTATTGTTCTTGGTCTTATCTGCAAGTTGTATACATACGTTGTTGTCCGGAACCTATGGCCCCGAAGTGACAGAAATTGGGATAGCCAGAAGGGAAAGGCTTTGATGTGAGGATCACATGTGTTCACGGAGTGTTAATGCTTTGCTCCGGTGCTTTATTAAAAGGAGCACCTTAATTGCCAGTCGTTCCCTAGAGGCCCCGCTGCAAACGGGCTGGCAGGACAAAAGATGTTGTGCAAGTTCTCATTGCGAGCACGTATGACTATATATGCAACACATGCCTAGGATTTTCTAGTACTTGGGTGCTTTATCTTATTTATCTGCAATTGCCTTATGTTCTAATTGCTATGTGAATTGTCTTGTCCATGCAACGCCTGTCCATCCATCCCTATGCCTACCGCACTCGAATCCCACTGTTACTGCTTTTGTTACTATTGTCTTTGCTTTGCTACTGCTGTTACTTTGCTATTCCTACTACAAAACTGTTGCTACTGATAAACTACTATGAGCAAGATTGTTTCGAGGTGCAGCTGAATTGACAACTCAGTTGTTAAGTCTTATAAATATTCTTTGGCTCCACTTGTGTCGAATCAATAAATTGGGTTTCACTTCCCTTGAAAATACTGCGATACACCCCCTATACTTGTGAGTCATCAAGACTATTTTCTGGCGCCGTTGCCGGGGAGCATAGCTTTATTTATCAAATTCACTTGGATTCTCTATTGTTCGCTGCTACTCATCCATCATGGGTAAGTCTCGTGATGGCAAGGTTCCTATTTTACCATCCACTACAAGAAGAGGTACGGTTCTGAACACCTCTACTGCTCTTGATTCACCGTCTGTTTTGAGTAAGTTCCTTACACCACCACATACACATGTTACACACACTGCTACTACTGCTGAATCTGAAACTTCTGATACTTATGATGTTGCTTCTACTATGCTTGATAAGAGTTGTTCATTAGGTCCTTTCCTAGATGCTACGATTGCTAGAACTATAGGTGGAAATACCAAAACCCCTAATGAAGACACTACTACACCTGTTAGCTCACCTGAGTCTAGTGAGAGTTATGATGCTGAAGAAGATTATGTTGAGATGACCGATGAGTTTATTGAAGAATGTAGGAACACCCATGATAGGAGCGCTGCTAAGAGTCTCCTTGAGAGGCGTACTATTAGAACCAAATTATCTCTTGATGCTAAGTTTGCTGCTTCTCCCATAAACATTATAGATGAAGATTATGATTTCTCTCTCGATCTATCTTACATAGCTATTATCGAGAAAGAACCTTTTTATGGGACTAAGAATGAAAGTGTGGTAGCACATATGAATGAACTTTCTACCATGAGTGGCTTGTTTTCTGATGATATTAAAATGCGTACTTACTTTGTTGCTAAGATTTTCCCTTTTTCACTAAAAGGAGAAGCTAAAACTTGGTTTAGTAATTTACATCCTGGATCTATTGATAGCCCTGAGTGCTTGATTAGTACTTTTCTGCAGAAATATTTTCCTCCCAGTGCTAGACATGCTATTTTGCAGGAACTTTTTGATTTTAAACAGGGAGAAAAAGAGGTATTGCCTAAATCTTGGGCAAGGTTTTGTGCTTTGATTCATGCACAGGCTGGAAGTCCATTACCTAAGAATGAGCTTCTTGATATATTTTATAATGGACTAACTGAAGAATCTAGGACATACCTAGATAGTTGCACTGATTGTGTTTTCAGGAATAGGACTCCTAAGGAAGGTGAGGAATTAATGGCTAAAATAAGCAAGAATTATGAACATTGGACTCCTCCTAAACAAGCTATACCTGAAGTAATTGTACCTGAACCATCTATTCCGGTGCCTATTCCAACATCAAAGAAGAGGGGAGTTATTGAATTAAATGATGAAGTGATGAAGGAAGCTAAGAAATGTCTTAAGGAGAAGGGAATTAAAGCTGCAGATGTCAAGAGTTTACCTCCTATGGAAGAATTATGTAAGCCTATTCCCTACTCGTCCACTATTGAGGTACACTCTCTCCAACACTTTGATGAAGGTGATATCCCTTATGCTAAACCTCCTGATCAATGCTTAGAAGAATTTGATATCTTTATTGTTAAGCAGGATAACTTTAATAAAAGGGTGCAAAATCATCTAATGGAAAACACTAGAGTTATTGTTGAGTTGAAAGATATTGTGGAAATAACCTCCAATGATGTTAAAATGATTGTTAAACACTTTCAAATGGTTCAAACTCAAATAGATCAACTCGTTAAAGTGCAATACGACTTGCTAGTTAATGGTGCTAAAGAAAAACATGCTTATGAAATTAGAACTAGAAGTGGTGCTGCTACCCAGGATCCTCTATATCCTGAGGGACATCCCAAAAGGATTGAGCAGGATTCTCAACAAGCTGAAAATAGTGGTTCTACTCGTAAGAAAAGGAAAAAGAAACATAAAACGGTTGTAGATCCCTCTGAACCTGCTATAGATCCTAATAGTATATCTATCTCTGATGCTGAAAGTGAAAGTGGTAATGAAGAAATGAAGTTCCTAGTGAAGAAAAAGTTGAAGAAGAACTTGAAAACCACACTAAGACTACTAAATACACTAAACAAGATTTTTTTGCTAAGAAACATGGTAGTGAAAGAGAACCTTGGGTCCAAAAACGTATGCCTTTCCCTGATAAGAAACACAAGTCAAAGGAAGATGAACACTATAATAAGTTTTGTGAGTGGATGAAACCTTTATTCTTGCAAATTCCTTTGACTGATGCTATTAAATTGCCTCCTTACTCAAAGTATATGAAGGACATTGTCTCGAATAAAAGGAAGATCCCTAATGAAGAAATCTCTACTTTGCTTGCTAATTATTCCTTCAATGGCAAGGTTCCTAAAAAACTTGGAGACCCAGGGATTCCAACTATCCCTTGCTCTATTAAGAACAGTTATGTTAGAACTGCTTTGTGTGATTTGGGAGCTGGAGTTAGTGTTATGTCTTTTTCTTTCTATAAGAGGCTTCAGCTTGAAAAATTGATACCAACTGATATATCTTTGCAAATGGCTGATAAAGCTACCACTATTCCTGTGAGTATATGTGAGGATGTACCTGTTCAGGTGGCTCATAATTGCTTGATATTAACTGATTTTGTTGTGCTTGAAATGCCTGAAGATGATAATATGTCTATTATTCTTGGGAGACCTTTTCTTAATACTGCAGGAGCTATTATTAATTGTAATCAAGGAAAGGTGACCTTAAATGTTAATGACAAGGAACATACTGTCTATTTCCCCAAGAAGATTGAAAGGACTTATGGTTTAAATTCAATTGAACACGTTGAAGGCATTCAAGTTGGAGAAATATATTCTCCCATACCAAGGGAAAAATTTGAAACTATTATGATTAGGACCATTACTATCAAGGTTGAGGTAACATAATCATTAGTGGAGTACAAAATTTTGTCTCATATGCAATTGTTTTGGTAGCAAGACTTGATCAACCTTGCTAACAAAAGGATTCCATTGAACAAAACAATGTTTTCATTATGATTATCTCCGTTTATTTCTATCCTTTGCATTTTAGTTTTTGTTTTTGTTTAGTTTTCTTTGTGTTGTTAGTTTGCTTGCATGCTAGAACTTCTGTAGTTCTAGCCTTGTTTTTGTCTTTGCATCATGTTTACCTTGTTTTTGTCTTTGCATCATGTTTACAAAAAAAATCTGTCTGTCAGAAAAATCATTCTTCTATTTCTAAAAAGTGCCCAAAACTAAAGTGTCGTGAAAAAATCCAGAAAAATCATATTAAATTTTTACGTGAAAAAAAGGGCAGAGGAGTACCTGGTAGGTACCAGGGGGGGCCACCAGGCAGGCACACCACATGGTGGCGCGGCCAGCCTTGGGTGGCGCCATGCCTTGGTGTGGGCCACCCCTGGCCCCCCACCACTTCTCTCACCTGCCACTTTCTTCTCTCTCCCGAGTAAGCTCCAGTTCATAGCTCAAAATCACGTTCTTTCTGTGCTTGTTCTCGATTTCTTCGATCTCCTTGCTCAGGCCATCTTTCTTGCTGAAATTTGGAGCAATTGTTCCTTGGTATGTGACTCCTCCCCTTGTCCAAGTAGATTTGTGTTTAGTGGATTATATGTTGAGTATTTTGCTGCTGTAGGTGACTGGTTACGAGGGCTTGTAAGCTTGTTTGATGCTTAGAGATATAGTTTTGATGCATGTTTAGGCCTCTTGCAAGTCCCTATGAGTGGAATCCTTCATTATATTTACTTTGCAATCACTTGTGTAATAGGTGTTTAAATTTTAGAATAGAAGATGAGTGAACACCACCTAAACCAACATGAGCTTTGGGTGCCTGAGGTCATGAAGGTCCATCGGGAGGAGGAAGTTTTTCCCTCCATTTATCCATGCTCTGAGTTCATGAGAGCTGCAGGAATTCTACAAGATTTCCACACTTTGGTTTCTAATGCAGGGTTAGAGCACTTTTTGGAAGATGAACCTTGTCAATTTGTGAAGCTAACCATGTCTGTGGTGTAGGACTTCAAATTTAGTCACTCTTTGCCTAACCCCATGGTCCATTACAAAATTTACAATATAGCTGTCGACCTTTCTCTTGATGACTTTTGTGCAACTATTAAGGTACCTCAATGGGGATCATGTAGGAAGATTAAAGAGAGACCTGAACCACTCATGGATTTATATGCAGAAATTTGTCAAGGGAGTAGCTTCTCAAAGGAGAATGGAAAAATCCGTGACATTCATCTTGCTAGGAAAACTACCAATAAGTTATCTTCGTTTGATTTATCATTTATCTCTGCTGCTCTTAGACGAGATAGGTCCTACAACTTGGGTGCTTTGATAGCTTTCCGTCTTGCTGCTAACCGTGAGAAGGGTGGAATTTGTGGAGGCCTCATTGCTTCTCGTTTGCTAGCATTGCATGGTTTAGTGCCTCATCATCTAGACCTACAGTTTCCCATAGAGAGGCTTGATCTTAATTCCATGATACAACATAAATATATTTCCTCGTGGGCTAGTTTGAGTGAGTTGTCTTATGAAATAACCTTTCTCAAAGCTGGTTGGAGAAAGAGCAAGTCTAAGCGTGTTGTTCTTGTGCCTGCACCTGTTTTGTTTAACATTGATAACAGGGAAGGATGGTCCCTCACTGAGGAGGAGCTTGACACGTACTTGGGAGAGCTCTCCCAACAAGAGCAGGACACTAGAAGGGAGGTCACGGATGATTCGGTCCAGCCCTCGAATGAGGGAGAGTCTTCACATCAGCAGCCCCCTTACGATTGGGGAGCTTCCTCTTCTTCTCATGGGCCTAGCTACGACCATTCTTACCAAGATCCACCTACTTGGAACCCGTATTCGTACATGGATTGATACCCACTTAGGCCAAAAGCCTAAGCTTGGGGGGAGGTACGTCGACACCGCACTCATCCCCATATCATGTTGCGTCGGTTCTTTGTATATTCATGTTTTCGTTCTCTTTCTAGTTTTCGTTCTTCTTTGCTTTTGCTTTCTAAAACACAAAAAGACCAAAAATATTTTTGTTATTTCTCTTTGGTTTGCTTCTTATTTTTTCTTTGGTTTGCTTTTTTCCTTTTTGCTTTGTTTTAACTATTTGGAAACCCCAAAAAGATTTTGCTTTGCTTGTTTTTCTCTTTTGGTTTTTGTTTAAAAATCGAAAACACCAAAAATATTTGTCGTTCTTCTTTGGTTTTTGCGAGTTGGCTAAAGGGTTCGGCAGTACTCAGTGGATTATTGGTTTCATATTATTATTCAAGCCACACAAGTGAAGAGCAATAATGAGGATCAATGACAACTTGAGGCGTGGTAAGAGACTGGTAACGAACTCTATTTTTTTCATTTTTGTACATATACGCATCATTGTGAGCTTGCTTAGTCTGTTCATGTAGAGTGTATATTTTCTTTGGATGCTTAGTAGGTCTTGCTTTCTTGTGATTAGCTCCAGCTCGCTAATAGTTTGTAGCATGTTTCATGAATGTTTGCTTGCAATACTCTATTCATAAATTGGTATGACACCGTGGTATCCTCCTCTGAATGTTTCATTTGATCGACTTGGCACATGCTCATGCATGCACATGACTGTGATAATCAGTTAAGCCTTGATGAATTATTTTGCCTTGAGGATCTTGAATCATTTTCATGCCATGAGTAGTCTTGTTTTGTTGCAAGCATGATAATGACAGCTATTGCTCTCTCGTTTGTCACTCCCTTACTATTGCTAGCCCTCACTTCCACTGAGTATTTTACTCAAGTTTCCAACTCCCTAAACCAAGTATTTCCAAAGTGTCCACCATACCTACCTATTAGCATCATTTGCTACTCCCGTGCATATTCAATGTGCCTTGTTTTCTTCCAAATAAAATGTTTGCTTGTTATGGGAAAATTAGTTAGTAAATCTCTCACGAACTTGATGGCACACTTTATTTTCCGCACTTAATAAACCTGAACCATTTTGAACTCTCCATGAAAGTTATATGCTTGCTAATTATAGGCTGGGGATTAGCAGAACCGTGCTGTCACGGGGAATGCTTTCAACACTTGTAAATATATACCCAGTTGATACCTTGCTCTTTTGTTTGCGGATGTCGTTGGTGTGAAATAAAAGGGGTGCTTGTAAGTCCATGGAGTTATGTATGTGTGTTAGAGAAACGCCTGGGCCGCTGGTCTAATCCATGCTGACATGGTGGAAACCTGCAGCGTAACCATAATGATATCTATGAAGCATTCTTCTTATAAAAAAGAGTTATAGCTATTGAGAAAAAGAAAAAAAGAGTTTTATGAAAAGAGGAAAGAGAGAAAAAAACACCATTTTCCCATGGTAAATAAGAAGATTGCTGAGATACTCATTGTCTGCTTGCCTTGTCATTGTGATATGGGGATTCTTCCGTATCATTGGGCAAGGGGTACCCCGTTGGCGGTTCTTAATGATACGCACATACTTACGATGACAAGAACTTACCGGTAACTAAAGTTGAGTAGCATGAGGAGCGGCCCTCGTACTCAAGGGACTTGGGATTTCCAGTTTATAGTCTGTCAAGCATATAACTCAGATTGGACCTCACTTTCACCTTAACCTCATTAAAGATTCCTATGATAGGGGCAATGAGAGCTCAAAGCTAACAAGTACCATACTTTCAGCATTTGGAAGCCTTTCAAATTTCTCAAAACCTCTTTCTTCTATTTGGTGAGTCTCCACATATTCTTTGAGCATCTTCTTGAGAGCATAGTTGTCATTCCTTGTGTTTGTTTCATTACTTGATTATTTGTGTTATGACTTTGATGCTTGTATCCTTGATATCTTTACTTCTAGCGATCACTTGAATTTTAGAGGTGCCTGGACATTCATAATCAAAGGCAAGCGAGATACCACTCTATCATACCTTTCTATGAGCATAGTAATGTTGCTTATGTTCATGTTTTATGCTACTTATTATTCTTGAGTTAGAATCTCTTCATAGCTTGCAATAACTATTAAGTAGACTCAGTTGCACACTCTTTATTATGAATTGTCCAAGTAGTTGATCACATTGCTGAGAATATTTACATCATATGAAGCAAATGTGTTCGTGAAAGTTCTTTTATCGCACTCAGTTTTCAACTGAATTGCTTGAGGACAAGCAATAGGCTAACCTTGGGGGGAGTTGATACGTCCAAAACGTATCTACTTTCCCGAACACTTTTGCTACTGTTTCTCCTCTATACTTGTGTGATTTGTATGCAACTAATGCGAACTAACGTTGTTTTTAGCAGAATTGCCTTGGTGTCTACTTTTTGTGCAGAAAATCAACTATCAGGAAAAATCCTGAAAAATATGCCAAAAATCCTATTTCACCTGAAGACTCCAGGAGCCAGAATACGAGACGGAGAGGAGACCTGGGGTGGCCACACCACCTGGTGGCACGAGCCAGGCCAGGCCACGCCAGGGGTGGTGTGGGCGCCCCAGGCACCCCCTCGGCCTCTCTCTTCGCCTATAAGGAGCCTTCTGACCTAAAAACTCTGGGGGTTCGACGTTTTTCCAGAAGGAGTTCCGCTCCGCCGCCACCGCCAGATTCCACGAAACAGCACCAGAAACTCCGTTCTGGCACCCTGTCGGGACGGGGAATTGGAGGAGATCATCGCCATCATCATCACCATCGCTTCTCCATCGACCATCCATGTTTCCCCCATCTATGAGTGAGTAATCCCCCGCTGTATGCTATGGGGATGGTAGGGATTGGATGAGATCGTTCATGTAATGGCATTAGATTGTTAGGGCTTAGTGCCTAGTATCTTTTATTAGTGCTTTATGACTTTGTTGCGACTTGTTGTGCTTAATGCTTGTCACTAGGGCCCGAGTGCCATGATTTCAGATCTGAACATGTTATTGATTCATTATGATAGTATTGTTCTTGGTCTTATCTGCAAGTTGTATACATACGTCGTTGTCCGGAACCTATGGCCCCGAAGTGACAGAAATTGGGATAGCCATAAGGGAAAGGCTTTGATGTGAGGATCACATGTGTTCACGGAGTATTAATGCTTTGCTCCGGTGCTTTATTAAAAGGAGCACCTTAATTGCCAGTAGTTCCCTAGAGGCCCCGCTGCAAATGGGCTAGCAGGACCAAAGATGTTGTGCAAGTTCTCAGTGCGAGCACGTATGACTATATATGCAACACATGCCTAGGATTGTCTAGTACTTGGGTGCTTTATCTTATTTATGTGCAATTGCCTTATGTTCTGATTGCTATGTGAATTGTCTTGTCCATGCAACGCCCGTCCAGCCATCCCTATGCCTACCGCACTTGAATCCCACTGTTACTGCTTTTGTTACTATTGTCTTTGCTTTGCTACTGCTGTTACTTTGCTATTCCTACTACAAAACTATTGCTACTGATAAACTACTGTGAGCAAGATTGTTTCCAGGTGCAGCTGAATTGACAACTCAGTTGTTAAGTCTTATAAATATTCTTTGGCTCCCCTTGTGTCGAATCAATAAATTGGGTTTCACTTCCCTTAAAAATACTACGATACACCCCCTATACTTGTGGGTCATCAATGTCGTGGTCGGGTGCCGGTGCCAAGGTAGCCGCACATGAAGCCGCAAGCGCATAGTACGCGAGTAGAATGGCGGAGACGTGTCGAGGCAGTCGTTGAGGTGTCGGTCCAAGCTGTCGGAGACGAGGTGCAGCCATAGTTTTGCCAAAACCAGGTGCATGTCGGAGACGAAGGCATACTTCGGTTGTGCCAGAACCGAGTACGCAAAGAAGAACTTGTCGGTGACGCGGTCGAGGCAGTCGTAGAGGAAGGTGTCGATGGCGAAGAAGACGTTGTCGAGGCCAACAAGATGAGGCAACGATCCAAGACTGCAAGGCTCGAGGATGCGTCGGGGATGAAGGCACGCACGGGTGTTGCCAATACCGAGCACGCAAGGGCAGGGACAAAGATGTAAAAGGCGGCAAAACCAACGACGGCCTAGAGTGGTCATGTTGGACGCCTAGATTGGCGCGACAACGCTACTCGAAGTTGGCGAGGAAGAACCCTGCGGCATGACGAAGACCATGCACGAACGGTGGCGACCCGTGCCGTGGGAGGTGGCGTGGTGGAGCCAAGTACGTCAGTGCGCGGGGACGATGATGATGATCGCGTGCAGGAACGCTACGCCCCGAAGGGGCGCAACATCAATGCAGGGTACGAGCCAGTGCATCAGCTGCTTGACCAAGACGGCAGTGTTGTGGCCCGAAAGGGCGATGCAATGATAGCCCGTAGCTTGATCGGTGGTAGGCGCATACTCAGGGATGTGCTTGGCGTAGACGGGCGCGGGATCGGTTTGATTAGACCGACAAAGCGCCGTATGCGCCATGGCATGGACGACGTGTAGATCAGAGTCGGTGGCAGCGTTGTCGGTGAAGTCCCGAACGATGAAGACGAAGACGATCCAAGGGGGCCGCCGCGGCAGCCTTTCGAGGAAGGCGTAGCAGCAGGCCGAGGTGCGCGGCAGCCTACCGTGAGTCCACGACAGCCTGTCGTGGCAGGCGCGGCAGCGGATGAGGCAGGTGCACCGGTGTGGTTTAGATCGTCGATGCCGGTGGTTGGAGTAGAGGTGCGGTGATGACGACGACGGTGGGCGATTCAATCCGATCTATGATTGGTAAACCAAAAAAGAGGACCGGCCAAGTGACCGGTGGAGAGAAAAACCGACCGAGAGATCGGAAAAGACTCACGAGGGCAGCCGATCGCAGATCGGCGGCTGAACCCTGCGACGGATCGCGCGTACCCTGGCGGAGATCGATCCCCGCTGGTGGAAAATCCACACGAAAAGTAAGTGTAAACAATCTAGCAACTACTAAAAACATTATTGAAAATATGTCAAACACGGAATCTAGTTTCTGAAACCTCCTCCCTACTAAGCCTAAATCAAAGTGGATTGTCAAACGAGTTATTGGTTTAAAACATAATTTTCTTAAAAATATCCAAGAACAAGAGAAATCTTACTGGTGTCATACTTGCATGTTCCAGTCTCTTTATTGACCCCATCCATGTAAGAAATGAAGGTATTATTAGTTTTACTTCTTTGGATTCATACGCAAGAGAACAACAACTTGATGCATAGAACACGACAAGGAGATCCATGTGGGTACCTCATAGGACCAGGAATATGTAAGTGGAGGATAAATTAAGAAAGTATTCCAGGATTATTTGGAAATATAGCTCAAAAGTAAATCAAGTCAATACATCGGATCTTAAAGGATAGGGGTGACGTTTCGAAGAAAAAAAGACAGGGGATGTTTGATCAAGTGACGCCTAACATTATCAAGGTTAACCTAGGAACATTTCAGTTGGTACAACATTTATGAAGGAAAAGGCCACCCAAAGCTATGATAAACTTTGGAAAAGGTCTTGAGTCTATGAAACATGAAAAAGACTATCAAATGCTTATAAATGAGATGTTGGCTTCTAGTGTCCAAGTGAAGAGCCCGCAGGCAGTAGTCGAGTGGGACAGTGGGTCATCCAAGCGAGCATCCATGTGAAGTTAGAAGCTCGCTCGTAGAGTCCGTGTGAAAACCCAGCATCATGTTGACAACATGCAGTCTGTATATTGGTCGTCGTTTTCGTAATTGATTGAGCGCGGTGATCGGTCCCTAATTAATTAGTGTATCGATGTACAGCACATTCCACCGGTACTCTTTGCTGTTCCTCCGGGATCCTCCCTCTTCATGCCCATCAGCCTCACCCCGCATGTTGTCAACAAATGTGCTCTCATTTGTGTGAACAAAATAGTACATGCGCGCGTTTGGAGAAAATTCACGGTTTAGTCGTTTCCTTTTTTTGTGGTTCTTGTTGCTACTCTTTAATACTGGACTAGACAGGAAGCAGGTAACGGCCAGATCAAAGCATAGTAGTACTAGTACCAATGGTGTTTTCAAAGCGGAATTGATATGCACAGGACGCTTATTGTCCGATCTAGGGACTCGTCCGTGCTATGGTTGAGCTGTTAAAGTACACACGGACTGATTTAGTCGTCGTACTCGCTCCCTCTGTGCAGAAATAAGTAACTTGATTTTGCCTACATTCGCACGTATAAATCCAAGTCACTTGCTTTTGATAGTGTGTACTAGCGGTTCTCTTTTCAAACTATCGCATCCAGCTACCTCCGCGTACACTCCTAGCAGGATTTATGATCCTTAGCAGCCGCACTCATACTTCACGCAATAAAATAATGTACTACTACAATAGAATAGTACGCAATAATCCCTCCGGTCAGATTAACCGGCGTCCTTCCAAAATCATGCAGTTTCTAAATCCAGACAGGTTTAGTTGCGTACTCCTTTCTTCCTAAAATAGTATGCATATAGTTTTCGGTGAAATACATTTTTTTAAATTTAACTAACTATATTGAAAAGAATATAAATATCTATAACACCAAACGTCACAAAATGAAAATATATTTCATGATGGTCTTAAAGATACTGATTTGAGATTGTAAATAGTCACACAAATTTGAGAGGGTCCATCGAAGAGGAAACCCTAAGATCTTCGGGAAACCCTAAGATCTTCGGGTCGGACGATGGCGGTGCCGCGGTGTCGGTATCACGTTCTCTCCTGGGAGCATCGCCTATGGAGCAGCGTTGGATGGAAGCGGCAGGACGGGTGGAGCGTCTAGCGCGCAGGGGGTGGTGTTGCTTGGCACCAAGGTGGTGTCGGTGGCTGGTGTGGCGAGAGTCTGCGCATCGATCTACATGCTGACGACGGGTTGGCGGAAGATTATGAAGACGGCGACATCCGGAGCGGGTGCATGGGCGCCGCTCCGTGGATATGCCGTGCGGTTCTAGGGATCCTTTCGCTTGAGCTCGAGCCGCCGCGTCAAGGCACTCCAGCTTCTCTTGGCGAGTGGCAACAGTGTGGGTGGCCATGGGGCGGGGTCGAAACAGGTAGATAGGTGTTTCATAGATCTCATTGGGGAGCTGGCGATACGGTTATCGTTTTTTCTCAGTGTTTTTTTTGGCGGTTCCGGTTTGTATGATCTTTGTAATGGCATTTGCCAAACATTGTAGTTCTAATAATAAATGAAGGCTGTGTGCATCGCTCGATGCAGAGGCCGGGGCCACTACTAGGAAACAGCCTATAGATAGACAAGATATTCAGTGGCGCATATGTGAAACCATGCGCCACAGATAAATATCAGTGGCGCACTAGAAAATATGTGCCACAGAAACCTGAAAGTTCTGTGGCGCATTCTCTACAATTAGCGCCACAGAAGATTGGTGGGACCCGCCAGCCGGGTGGGTTGATCCAAGTTCTGTGGCGCATAGCGAGGAGATCTTCTGTGGCGCATATTTTATTATGCGCCACAGAACATGGAGGAGGGCCCCACCACGGAATCTAATTCACCCATGAACTGTGGCGCATTTTCTGATTTGCGCCACATATGTGTTTCACTTCTATGGCGCATATCTCCACATGCGCCACAGAACATGGAGGAGGGCCCCACACAAGGAATCTAATTCACCCACTTCTGTGGTGCATATGGACTTATGCGCCACAGAAGATTTAGCATCTGTGGCGCATTTCCTCCATATGTGCCACAGATGAGGGCGTCCAGATCCATGTTAAAAAGGTGAGAAAAGCTCTTATCTATCCACCACCACCCATTTCACATCTCTTCCTTTCTACCTCCTCCCAACTCGTCTTCCTCCTCCCTCACACCCCATTTGCCCATAGTTTCTCCATTTTCTTGTAACTAAACCTACTTTAATCCATAGATTGGTAAGTGGAAGCTTCCCTTCAACTTCTAGATCTAAAAGTTCCTTACATTTTTCTCTCACATCTCTATTTGTTTACTAATTTTCTCTCCACCAACTTGTAGATCTATTTGTCCACACTCTCTCATCGCGCGGTCTCGTCTCGCTATTATTGTGTCTACTAGGTGAGTACTTGGCCATGAACATGTAGGTGAAGCTTGTCGCGCGGGTGGTGTGTGTGTGCGATCCATGGCGAGACGATGCTTGTGTGGTGCATGAATGTTTGCAATGGGAGGAAGTTTTTTGTTGCTTGCTTGTTGTTGTCCCTGCCGGTGTGGTTGCATGGATGTTTGCCAAAATGTTGATTCATTTCCATTTAGGCAAATTTTTGCACTACCCATATGTCCTAATTTTAGGAAAGATCATGCCGAATTTTTTCCGACCAGCATTCATGCATGTGTGTGTTCATATGGTGTGGTTCTCACCTATACTCTCTGTTTTGACCGCTCAGGCAACCATGGTCCTCACGATGAGCGAAGGTCAAATTGCTAGGTACAAGAAAGGCGTGAAGGAGGACATGATTCTGAACAACAAGACCATGATAAGATGTCTATGTCGAACATGCAAACTGCAGCGCTGGATCGACCCTGAATCTGGACAATTGGAGGGTCACCTACTCAGGCGTGGTTTCATGCGCGACCTCAATGAGGCACCGACAGGACATGGTGGTGGTCACGAAGACGTGGGCGGGCGAGAAGATGAAGAGTCTACCGGGCATGATCATCATGACGAAGGAGATGCCGGCGAGCATGATCATCATGACGAAGGAGATGGCGACGGGCATGATCATCATGAAGAAGGAGAAGATGCAAACACACAGACGCTGCTAACTTCGGTCTTGCAGGACCCTCATGTTCAAGAACTGCCTCTCAAGTAGACGAGCAACGACAAAGCTGCAGCCAGAGAGAAAGCCAAGCTGGCCCAAATGGAGGTAGACAGGATGACTCCATTGTATCCTGGGTGTCGCCCCGAGGATACACGTTTGAGTGTAATGCTCAAGGCTTTGGAGATGAAGGCCGAACACAAATGGACCGATGTGAGCTTCAACACGAACATGGAATACTAGCACGACCGACTTCCTAAGGGGAACACTTGCCAACAAGTATCGAGGAAGCCAAGAAAATCGTGTGCCCTCTCGACCTACCACACATTAAATACCACACATGCATCAATGATTGCGCACTTTATCGGAACGAGTACGTGGATAGAACCACATGTCCTGTGTGTGGCCATGGACGATACAAGAGAGGGAATAAGAAAGGTCCTCAAAAAGTGGTATGGTACTTTCCTATCACCCCCCGTCTGCAGCGATATTTCGTGGATCCTAAGGAAGCAAAGCTCATGCAATGGCACGCAGAAAGAGAGAAACCCGAAGATGATCCAGAGAAGAGCAAGATCCTGACACACCCTTCAGACCCTAGCAAGTGGAATGCATTAGACATCGAGTTCGAAGAGTTCGGGGGCGATGCAAGGAACGTCAGGCTGGGTATGAGCACCGATGGACTCAATCCTTTTGGAAACCAGAGTAGCACGCATAGCACCTGGCCCGTGTTTGTATGGTCGTACAACCTCCCCCCGTGGCTATGCACGAAGCAAAGGTATGTACAGATGAGCATTCTTATTTAGGAGCCGAAACAACTAGGTATCGATATGCATCTGTATCTTGGGCTATTGAGAGAGGAGTTAGCCAGATTGAGGGAGACGCCGGCCCGTACGTGGGACGCCTACACTAAAGAATATTTCCATCTGAGATCCGCGTTGCTCACGACCGTGCAGGACTATCTTGGTTATGCATATGTATCGACCCAGGTGAACCACGGACACAATGCATGCGTCAAGTGCATGGATGAGACACCGCATCTCCAGCTACCAAGGGATCCCGGGTCTTCGAAAACCGTGTTCCAAGGTACTCGAAAGTGGCTCCACATGGATCACCCGTGGAGAAAACGTGGTGACCTGTTCAATGGTAAGGACGAGCTCGAAAGAGCCCCGCATCCGAGGAGCGGCGAAGAAATTGAGGAGCTTTTGAATAATTGGGTAGATTGCCCTGCGCCTGGAAAAAAACGACCGAGGACAAAGCTGCTGTTGGGTGTATGGAAAGCAAGGTCTGTTTTTTGGGAACTGCCGTATTGGAAGGTCCTTGACACTCCCCATAGCCTCGATGTAATGCACATCACGAAGAACGTTACCGAGAGTCTGCTTGGCACCCTACTGAACATTCCAGAGAGGACCAAGGATGGGCCAAAAGCAAGAAAGGACCTTAAATTTCTTGGCATCAAGAAAGATCTTCAGTACCCTGATAGTGATGATGATGATGATGAAGATGATCAGACGGAAGGGACTCAAGGTCGCCACAACAGAGTTAAGAAGAATGAGGTGGTGCTTCGTGTTGCCTGCTTCACTCTGAGTCTGGAGGAGCTCGAGCAGTTTTTTAGGTGCCTCTTAGGAGTGAAAGTTCCTCACGGTTACTCGGGGAAGATAAGCAGATATCTGGACGTGGCGAAGAAGAGGTTCAGCGGTATGAAGTCACACGACGGTCACGTCCTGATGACGCAGATAATCCCCGTTGCGATCCGTGGGATAATGGACGAGCATGTCTGTGAGCCATTGTTTGGCCTCTGTAACTTTTTTGACGTCATATCTAGGAAGTCGATCGGTGTGAAGCAGCTCGACAGGCTATAGGAAGAGATCGTGATGATACTATGCGAGCTTGAGATTTAGTTCCCGCTCGCATTCTTCGACATCATGGTGCATCTGCTTGTACATGTCGTGGACGACATCATCCAGCTCGGGCCGACATTCCTGCACAATATGATGCTGTTTGAAAGGCTAAGCTATGTCATCAAAGGATTCGTTCACAATAGGTCTCGTCCAGATAGAAACATAGCCAATTTCTGATCTACGAGTGCATCTCCTTCTGCCAGAATTATCTAACCACCGAGAACGAGGATGTTGGAATACCCACAAAGAAGCACCTCTGCAGGCTCGGTGGATATGGTCACCGCGAGGGCTGCCGCTCACTGCATGTCGACATTGATGGTTGATGCACTGATTTTGAAAGGGCACACCGAGTCGTGCTACAACACATTGAAGTGGTAGGCCCTTGGGTCGAAGAGCACAAAAGCTTAATCGAGCAGGAGTACGTCGACCAGGGCCAGCCGAGGAAGAAGGGAGACATAACTAGAGAGCACAACTCCAGGTTCACAGGTTGGTTCAACAAAAGGAAACTGGACAATCCCCCATAGACGCCTTCTACGGAAGATCAAAAACTCATATTCTCCTTGTCGCAGGGTCCAGGGCACAACCTAAGGACCTATCAGTCATACGACATAAACAGTTACAGATTCTACACTGAGGAAAAGGACAGGAATAGTGAATATCAAAACTCAGGAGTAACTATGTTATCCTTTGCTGATGACGAGACTACTGTGATGGAAAGATTCTACGAAAGAATCGAGGAGATATGGGAGCTCGAATACTATGGAGAGATCGTACCGATGTTCCATGTTAGATGGGCCAAGAATGTGGAAAAAGAAGGCCGGTATTTCACCACAATGGTTATACCAGATGCCAAATCGACGAAGAACGCCTCCGTAAAAAATGAGCCTTGGGTACTCGCTAGCCAAGTTGATCAATGCTCTTTTATTACCGACCCGTCAAAGCCCAACCGTGTTGTAGTTAGGAGGGGCAAGAGGAGCATCATCGTAATGGCAGGACCCGCCAACGAGCAAAACTTTGACAAAAATAGCGACCCGAAGATCGAAGAGGAATTCGACAAGTACTTCGACATGCCTACTACTACTAAAGTAAGAAGGAAGACCACACTGCCTGCTAAAGGTTGTCCATTCACAAGAAGAAATCTCAAAGTGCACGAGCTAAAGTATTCAAACGCGAATAAAAAGGGCAAGAAGATTGTGAAGAGACACTAGCAATTGTGTGGCTTTTTAGTGTATATTCGTGTGGGTATAATGTGATATTAGTGTGGGTATTAGTTAGAGACTAAAACATATAATGTGATATTCGTGTGGGTATACAAATTCACATTTGTGTGTGACAAACAAACACACACACACACACACACATATATATATACGATTCGAGAGGTTTTTTTGAATAAATATGCATATGTGTTCTTGCTTTTTTTGAATAAATATGCATATATGTATATGTTCTTGCTTTTTTAAATAAATATGCATATGTGAATAAATATGCATATATGTATATGTTCTTGCTTTTTGTTTGAATAAATGTGCATGTGTGTGTAATTAAAAATATTTAAAAAAAAGAAAAAAAAGTGTGAGACAGCTAGGATTTGAACCTAGCTGCCCCAGGTGAGAGCTAGCGAGCAAGACCACTAGGACAAGTATATGATCTTGTCATACTACGACACCGCGCTTTTTTGGACTATGTCCAAAAGTTCTGTGGCGCATTCCCATAGAATGCGCCACAGAAGTTCCAACTTCTGTGCCACATTCGGTCAAAATGTGCCACAAAACATTCACACTTAGCCAAAGAGACAGTTCGGCCCGATCTCCCCTTAATCCCCCTTTCTCTCTCTCGATCCAATTCTCTCTATTTTCCCCAGCAACCGCGCGTGCCAAGGAACCCTAGCCCCCGCCGCCGGAGCCCGTGGCGGAGGAGAGAAGCCCCCTCCGCCGGAGCCCATGGAGGAGGAACCGCCGCCGGAGTCCACAGCGTCCACCTCGCCGTCCGCAGGAGGAGGCACCACCGCACCGCCAAGATTTAGGAAGGAGTAGACCCCGCTCGCAGTAGGGAGCACCGCGCCGCCAAGCTTCAGGAAGGAGGAGGAGGCCCTGCCCGTAGCAGGAGGAGAAGGGCACGGTCGGAGCTCGCCACCGTAGCCAGAAGCCACCTCGCCGTCCACCGTCTTCTTGTCATCCACCTTGTAAGCCACCCTAGGTAATCGCCGTCCACCTAGTGCTCGTCGTTCTATGTCTTTCTACAAGTGACATGGCCGAGTCTTGTTGATCAGGAAATAGTTTAGTTAGTGGTCACTGCATGGTGTTAGTGGCCCTTGTGTGACCTAATCTTTTACAGAGCCATTATTGACAGAGCCATCCTTTTGCTAGATGCAATGCAAGTGCATATTCATGTTTTTTAGTGTGCAATGCAATGTAGCAAATTAAGGAAGTATGTTTCTTGGGTGGTGTATTCATCTTTTTTTAGTGTGCAAAGCAAACAAAATAGAGGCTTCATCTTTTTTTAGTGTGCAAAGCAAACAAAATAGAGGCTACAAAGGGAATATAAGTTGCTGGATGAAATCAATTAACTGTGATGTTAGATCCTTCCTCCTGTTATAGTAAGATAAATTATGGTTCGTCAGAATGGAACACTTGGTTGGCAGGTAGAGATTTTAATCCCTGAAAGTACTAAGAACAATAATAAAAATCACATATCATGTTAGTTCACAAATAAGAAAGTCCACTTTTAGCCCCTAAACTCTTAGAAGTTTACTTTTCATCCTAAAACTTTTGTCCCTAAAAACACTGGATCATCAACACTGAACATTATAAGATGAGTTTTTTCTTGCAAATCTCTTAGGTTTTCTTGGAAAACACTGGATCATCAACACTGAATATCAACACTAGTTACAACCTTGGTTGAAATTATCAAAAGTAGGGAAGAAAATCAGTTTTCTTGGATGAGTTTTGTCTTGCAAATCTTTCTGCCTGAGTATGTGCTGTTGAAGGCTTCTCTGTCTTTGGATGCCCTCTATGGACACTGGTTTAAGTACCTTCTAGCTAGTACTGATTGCTTTACTTGGGTACTGAGTCATCAATCTTATGGTACTGATTGCTTTTTGTTGTTGTGTGGCTAGTTGGCTGGGAGATCTCATGGATGGAGCTTGCTCTTTCTTTAATTTTATAGTCACACAAACATCAGCAAGGTCACATAGGGGAGGGTTCCTGGGATATTTATTAGGTTTTGTTTGTTTTTGTCTAGTTTATTTATTTAAAGATGTTGATCAAATGCCCTGCCCATCAGAGGTATATGCTCTGCTCTGCCCTGCCCTGGTGGATGGTGGAAGGAGCCCTTTGCTCTGCCCTGCCCTAGTAGCTATGAGAATTGAACCTGAAACTGTCATGTTCACCTTTTCTTTTTTATTAAGCTATTTACTTGTATTAATGCTGGTACTTGTATTTGGTGACTTCTGTCCTGCTGTAGGCTGAGGTACTATTCCAGATGCTAGATATGGTTCACCTTGGAGTGGTGCATATGCACAAGGTTTTTAGGATGATTTCTGATACTCCTATTGGTTTTAGAGCGTGGTCTCAGATTACCGGCATGTTTATTTTGGGCGTGTACCTGTCCTGCCTTAGATTACTGGCATGCTTATTTTCGGCGTGTACTGAAGTGAAATTTGATGCCAGGATGGAGCATGACATAATCCATAAGTGTAAGCTTATCTAGGACATGTTCTGCAGGTTGTGGTGTATTGAGATTCCACCTAGAGCAGGTATATGTTCCTAATGTTAGCATATGTTAATGGACAAATAATTATGTTCTATAGCTTGCTGATTTTTATTTCATGTGGTACTGCCCTGGAGCTTGCTGTAGCTGGTCTGGAGTAGATCTCTAAAGTTTCTTGCCTTTTGCTCTTAGCCTAAGTAAGATGAATTATGAATGAATTTCTTATACATGTATCTGTTATACTGTTGCGTGGATGATGGATGGGGCTGCATGGATGATGATGCTAGGGTCAATGCATGGGGCTGTCAATATGGGGATGGGGTGTTTTGTCTTGCAGGGATTTCATTTGAGTTGCCCATTTCTCCCGAAGTGTCGATTCACTTCCGTTTCGGTTGAGAAATGGGCACTCCTAGGTCAAAAAATTAGCAAAGGTCATGCCGAATTTTTTGGCCGAGATTTGTGCTAACTTTTTGCCTCTTTTTAATAGAGTAGTGTAAACATGTCGAGCAACAACGAGGCCGGCCCTTCTAAGCACATGATCAGCATCGAAGAACAAGCTAGACAGGCCAACCAGTCATTCTGGCAGGGGTCCCAACATGAGGAGGAGGAGGAGGCGACCGTCGCCAGAGCTGCTGGGGCCAATGAGGGAGGAGATCCTGATTACGAGGGGGACAAAAACGACTACGATGGAACTAGTGAAGGCGTCGGCGAAGAGGATGACACCACCGATGGTGGTGCCCGCACCAATGGCGGCGCCCGCATCGATGGCGGCGCCCGCATCGATGGCGGCGAGTGCACGGATGGCGGTAGCGGCAACCCGACTGCTTCTCAGAAGAAGAAGGAACAGAAGGAGCGGAAGGTGCCAATGCTCGCCATCATCTGTGATGAGTTCACTGAGGTCACAGAAAAGTGGCCTACCCATTGCGCCAGAGGCGATTGCTAAAGGGTACGGCCTGCAACTCGGGTGCATCGTCCGGGAAAGCATGTCGATCAACACGAAGTACATCAGACATGCTGACAATGCAGCTTTGGTTGATAACCTCCTTAAGAAGCTTCACAAGCGATACAGATTCCCAGAGCGGTTTAGAAACCTTGAGAGAAAGAACCTGGTGAACAAACTAGCCCTCATGAAGATGAGCAATGCCTTGAGCAGCTGGAAAACCAGGGTGAAGACTACCATTGACAAAGGTGAAAGCTGGGAGGTTATTAGTAAGAAAAATCCGATGCTCGACAAAGAGGAGTTTAAGATATTCCAGGAAGATATAGCTACCGCTGACACTATAGAAAGGACTAAATGGGGAAGGAGTATGCGGGAACAGAACATAGGTAACCACCACCTTGGAAGCGGCGGTTACAGGGGGAAACGTGCCATTTTCGACAAGGAGGACGCTGAGCTTGAACGCCTTAGTAAAGACAACCCTTGGCTTAAAATCACGGACTTGCAGTTTAGGCAATTTGTTCGGGCCCGCTACTACCTGGACAAGGAAACAGGGGAGTTCATCACCGATGATCCGGAGGTGAAGGACTTTGAGAAGAAGCTAGTAAGGAATTTATCGCTGATCTCAAGTCTATTATCTTCTAATTAAAAAAATGAAGCCAAGAATCTAAATGGGTTCACCTTTCCTTGTCTCTGCAGGAGGATGAACTGAACGCTACTGCCACAGAGTCGTCCCAGGATTCGACAGAGCCGTGGGACACGGTTTTCAACAGGGCGACCAATGCTTACAAGAAGAGGGACAAGGGGTTGCTGCCGTCCTCAGCTAGCCGTGTGTCCGGCTTCGGTACGAGCATGAAGTTCAAGGAGTACTACAAAGAGGACGCCAAGAAAAGAAGGGAGAGGAAGAAACATGATAAAGCCGCTGTTGAAGAGCTGAAGATGAAGGTGTAGACACTGGAGGAGAAAGCGGTGGACAAGTTAGTGGAAGAGAAGCTCCGCTCGATGATCCCCCTTGAGTTTTTTGAGGAGCTTACTGCTTGGAATGCGGGAGATCGACAGGGGCCGGTACATCCGCCCAGCTTAAGCGGCAGCAACTCGGGCATCAATGTTACCATGTCGCCGGACCTTGTGACCCCACCGGCCGTCAACATCGGGACACAGCCGCTCTTGTTGGTCACACCGATGCCCCCTCCCGCCAAAGATACCAATAAGACGCAGCCGTCGGCGGTGGTGCTTCGTGAGGCACCTGAGCGGGAGATTGCAGATGATGATAGGCTGGTCGCCGGCATCGGCCGTGTCTCTACATTATCCGAGAGCCATGCCATCAGCAAGGTAACTAATTAGTTAGTGCACGTCATCGCCTTGATGCCTTTGATGCATGACTGCTACCATCTCATGACGCCCAACAACATGTTTTTGCCTCAGGACACTTCTTGCGTACTCCTGCTTAATGATGTCGGCGGTGAGTTGAAGGATGTTGCCAAGGGCACTCTCATACAACCGGCGAGCCGCACGATGCACAACAATCCAATGGATGATGACGTGATGAGGGTCAGGTTGTCTCGGGTGTTCCCATGGTGCGACGACATGGACCCCCCTTTCAACCTCAGGGAGCCGACGAACACAAGACCCTTGGAGAATGCTACAACTGGCCCTTGACATGGCCGAAGACCCAGATTCGTCTTGCGGGGGGAGCACCGGTGCCACCTCTCGACCGATCGCCCGGCCACCACCTCGGAAGCCAGTAGCTGTCGTCGTCGCCACCACCAGCCGTCACCAGCAACTCTTGGCACCGTGTGCACCACCACATGGCAAAGGCGTTGTGCCGCAACCGCCGTCGCCCTGCTACCACCACCACATGATGGCACCCATGAAGATGATGATGAATTGGTCAACGTTGACGACTTCATCAACACTAGCGCCGCCAAAGGATTGTATATGCCTTCTATGGAGGAAGAACCCTTCACAGCTCGCGATGACCATCAAGCTGGTCGGCCCAATAAATGCACGCAACGCCTAGTCTTCCATGGTCTTTCTCAAGAGATGCCTCCAGCCACCGATCCACCACAAGAGAAACCAGGATTGGTTTTCAGCCCCAACACACTTCGAAAGGCGGCTGATGCGCAGATGGCAGTGGCTGACATTATTGTGAAGAAGAAGCACTACAGGAAGAGAGGTAATAATAATAAGAAGGGTGTGAGCTAGCCTCTTCCGAAGAGGATCCGGGGTCAGGACGCCGTCGTCGTACCATCCACACAATATGGCTTGCCCCGAGTGCATGTAGCCGGTGATCCGATATTGACTCCGGTTATGATCCACATTGCGGTTGGAGCCATGTTAACTTTGCACGAGGGTGTCAAGACACTAGAGGGCCTTCTTCTTAAAGGCGAAGATCCAAATTACCCGGTTTTCACGGCCAAGGTGCCATTGGACGTGGGCTTCGTCGATAAACCCCCTGCGGATATATTCTTCATAGCGTTTGAGGACATATTCAAGTTGTTTCTCACGAAATGGCTGGACTATAACTTGCTCCGCCTATACGCGCTCAATCTGGCGATCACGATCAAGAGAGAAAGTACCCCAGAAATCGCGATAGTGGATCCCTACTACATGCGGGACAGCTAGTTGGTCGAAGGATCATAGACACGGACCAAGGCGATGACGTACCTCGAGAAGTTCATGGTGGACAACAAGAGGAAGGGCACACTTCTTTTGCCTTTCTTTCTCGAGTAAGTACACACACTCGCTCATCGCCATCGTAACTTATGCATTTCTTATAGATTTCTTCGTTTGCTCTATTTCCAACATTCCGTTCCAATTGTGTTGCGTAGAGACAAATACTGCACCCTCATCGTCCTTGCCCCGAGGTATTCGCTAGCCACATATTTCGACTCGGGGAGTTTGACGAAGAAGAAAGACTACACCAGAATAAGGGGTGTTCTCAATGAGGCTCTCGAGGGCTACACCAAGAAGGGATGCACCTTCGTAGATAAGGGGGAATGTATCAAGGATCGAAAACACGTGTTCAAACACGTGCTCGAGTTCCCCTGCGTCAAGCAGTCGACTACTGGTGCCAAGGAGGCCTTCTACGTCCTCCATCACCTTAAAGGCTATGTTCGGGATTGCTAGAACCTAACACTGACATCTAGTCTTCGAGGATGGGCCGAAACTTTGGCGCGAACCGACAATGCTGATCTTAGAGAAGACTTCCATCGCATTCAGATGAAGTTATTGCAAATCATCATTGAAGATGTCAACACAAAGGGGGGGTGCCCTACAACAAGCCAGAGGGTTGAGTAAGAGGGAGATCGAAGAACGCCTCCGTAAGCAAGGTGACACAAGGACGTGGATGATGAAAGAGGGCTATCTACCGTTCCCGAAGCCGAGCGAGAAGAGGAAGTCTTCATCATGATCGATGTGTGCCTCTAGCATGATCCAGTGTGTGTATATTTTTGATGGACGCCTGCTGTATTAGTGTGTGTGTCATAAGCTTTACTATCTCGTGGTCGAAATGGTCATTGTTAGACTTAAACTACCTTGTCGTCGTGTTGTCGTTGAACTTATTGCTTCTATGACGATCTAAATTTTAGGTTTATGGATCCTTTGTTTTATATTCTGTGAACATATATATATGGATGTGAACCCTTTAGTAATTATTTTCGTTGTATTTTTACTAATATGCCTTGTCGTCTGTAGAGATGGCGACGAGGTGGTATGTGGTGTACATGGGTAGGGTTCCAGGAGTCTACGAGGAGTGGGAGGATTGTCACAAAAAAGTGAACAAGTTCATCGGCAACATCTACAAAGGATACGCGACTAGAGAGGAGGCGGTAGCCAAGTGGAGGAACCACTTGTGGAAGAAGAACCAGATGAAGATATTGGTCGGGCTAATGCTCTTGCTCACCATTATCACAGCTATATTCTATTTGATCCTAGTGTAGGCGGCGGTGACCACTTCATATTTGTAATGTGAGATGATATGAACTTTGTATTCGGCGCTTGTGTAAAAATTCGGCACTTGACACTATATATGTATCTCGATCGGGCTCTAAGTGTGATGACATTATACTTGTGTTTGTATTATATGTCGGTTTTCATCTACTACATGTGCAATGTACTGTTTATACTGATCTGGATAAATACTGCATAAATCCTGTATAAATACCTGATTATACACCATGAATGTATTTTATTTTGAATACATGTAATATACTCAGTGGCGCATACAGAAACGGTGTATGTGGCACATATAGACTCTGTGGCGCATTGGACTGTATGCGCCACTGATATCTGTTTCCTGTGGCGCATATGCAGGAATGCGTCACAGAAGTCTTCTGTGGCGCACTTTTGTGGCGCATTCCTGCATATGCGCCACAGGAAGCAGATATCAGTGGCGAGGTAACAGTAGCGACAGGGATATGCGCCACAGAAGATGGAATTCCATGTGCCACAGAAGAGCTGTTTCCTAGTAGTGGGCTCCGTGCCCCATTTCGAAAAAAACACAATTTTTTTTATATAGTTGGTCAAATTTTAGAAAGTTCGATTTTGACAAAAAAAACTATATGCAAATACTGATTTGAGATTGAAATAGTCACACAATTTTTTTATATAGTTGTTCAAATTTTAGAAAGTTCGATTTTGACAAAAAAAAACTATATGCATTCTATTTTGAAAAAGATGGAGCACTTCTCTTTCTGCTTCCTATTTACTCGCGTTGGTGTGAACATGATAAGATTTGCATACGGTATGAACTGCATTTGGCCAATTCGATTAGCAAACGGTCAACGCAAAATCATAACCGTAGTGCTTGAGGGTGGACTAGCAGGCTCCCATCGGGGGCAAGCCGGCTCAGCAGGCATCCTCGCTGCATGGCACTGGCACCCGCCAAAAAAGTCGTTTGCAGCGATTCAGCAGCAAGGGTCAGCATCATCACGACCCAGCTGTGGTCACCAGCAAGCACCACGACCCTGCTGGCACAGCCGGTCAAGGCCAAGCTCCCCAAGTCTCGTCTATCCGATCGGCTCTGTCCCCGCAAGTCGGTAGCCGTTTCAGCCGGTCCGGATGCTCGTGAGCGCATCGATCTGCTGGTGCAATCGCGCGCCATAGAGGAGGAAAGTTTCCTTCGGGCTGCACGCTCCCCAAGGGCTTCACGTTCCTCAGGGACACCTCCAAGTACAATGGCACCACCATGCTGGAGGACTGACTAGTGTACTATACCTCCATGGTGAGCACCACCAGCAGCAACAAGAGCGTAGCCATTCGCTACACTCCCCTCATGCTCCAAGGTTCTGTCCGGACGTGGCTGAACAGTCTCCCAGCCGGTAGCATCAATGCCTGGTTGCACTTCAAGGATGCGTTCATCCGGAACTTCATCTGCAAGTACAAGCGTCTCGCCCGGCCTCGGGAGCTATCCCCCTGTGTCAAGGGCAAGGACAAATCCGATGGCGACTAACTCACCTGGTGATCGAGCCTGTGCCACTCCTACGAAGGAGTCCACGAGCGCCAAGCCATCGATTTCTTTACCGATGGGTGTCGAGATGGCGCTCAAGCACAAGCTGATGCGTATGGATCCGGCCACAATGGCGGACTACATGGCCATCGCGAACAAGTACGCCACGACGGACTCTATTGGGGAACGCGCTACACATAATAAAAGATTATTGTGCATAACCAAGATCCAATGCAAGGGGAGAGGCAACAGATCATACCCTCAAAGATCAAACTAGCGAAAGTTATCGATGACGAGGTTGATGAGGGTGAGCGTTGATCCCCGTAACAAGCATTAGCGAGTCACGAGGAGATGTATTATCCCACGAATGGCTCCCATGAACAAGTTCTCCAAGTGTATCACCTCCACAGTATCCACATGTACGATTAGATCAGCACCATATCGAAGTGAGATCAAGATGACAAACGAAGCGGGAACGTGTCGGTGAAGACCAGCAACACTTCATCGTCTGGCTAGTTTAGAACTAGACAGAGGTCGTGGATGAGTACTCCGGCAATGATGATGAAGGTGATCTCTATGCGACGATGACGATGATACGAGGAGGAAGACAAAGCACTAGACGACGACGGCGATGGAAGGCAGGTGCACAGCGACGACCGATGGGTACAACGTAGACAGGTGGCTTGAGTGTGGGATGGTGCTTGGCTCTCCAAAAACTTCTCTTGTGCCCTTGGCACTGCCCTGTTTATATGTGTGGCCAGCCCCTCCAAGAGAGGAAGTAGGTGTAGGATTCCGAGACCCGCTCCTCCTTCCGTTCCTCCGCACACACATATAGAGAGAGAGGGGAGTTGGATTCCATCACGGAATCCTTCTCTCCCTCCTCCTCCAACTCACCTAGGGGGAGTATGAGTCCTAGGTGGACTCCTTCCCCCAATCCCTCCTCACCCGCCGGACACGGGAGGGACCTGGCCAACTCGGTCATGGTTTCCACCCTTCTACCACATGCATGGCCCGGTGGGGTCCATGTGTCCCTCGAGCCCATGGTTCTGATACGTTGCTAACGTATCCATAATTTTTGATGTTCCATGCTTGGTTTTATTTACTTTCTTATGTTTTGTTCCAACTTTGGAGTACTTTTCATACACTTTCTTGGACTAACCTATTAACAAGAGCCACAGTGCCAGCTGCCTGTTTTCTGCTGTTTTTGGTTCCAGGAAGTCAGAAAATGAATATTCTCGGAATTGGATGGGACAAAAGCTAAAGTTAGTTTTTCACCGAGGGACACAATGAGCAAGAATACGAGACCGAGAGGGGCCAGGGGGCCGCCACACCACCTGGCCGCGGGGCCTAGCTTGGCCCGCGCCAGGGGGTGGTCTGGCCGCCTCTGGCACCCCTTCGGCCTCCCCTTTTGCCTATAAGATGCCTCTGATACAGAAACCCTAAGTACCCGATCAAAATTCCACGAAAGAGTCTGTAGCCACCGTCATCTCCATCCCTAGACCGGGAGGGATCTGAAGCTCTTTCTGGCACCCTACCGGAAGGGAGAATTCACCCTGGAGGCCTTCTTCATCATCATGCAAGCCTCTGGTGTGATGCGTGAGTAGTTCATCTCTGGACTACGGGTCCATGTAGTAGCTAGATGGCTGGTTCTCCTCCTTTGTGCTATCATGTTTAGATCTTGTGAGCTTCGTTCATGATTAAGATAATCTATTTGTAATCCTACATGTTGTGTTTGCAGAGATCCGATGGATATTGAGATGCTATTTCAGATTGATTATTGATTCTATCATGTCTTTATTATTTGTGATCTTGCATGCTTTCCGTTGTTAGTAGCTATCTTGGCCAAGTAGATGCTAGCAACTCCAAGAATTAGTATTTATGCTCGATAGTGGGTTCATGCCTCTAGTAATCTGGGGAAGTGACAGAAATCTCTAAGGTACTAGATGTGCTGTTGCTACTAGGGAGAAAACAACAATCCTTTGTTCATAGAACAATCGTATTGTTTACTTTACACGCAATGCGTAATGCAATTATCTGTTGCTTGCAACTTAATACTAGAGGGGGTTCGGATGATAACCTGAAGGTGGATTATAAGTCATAGATGTAGTTGGATGGCAGTCTATGTATAATGTTGTAATGCCCAATCAAGTCTCAAAGGAGTCAAGATGGGTAGTATATGCATGTATTGCTTTCTCGATGTTTGTCAATTGCCTCGCTGTAGTTTGTTCACCCAACATGTTATCTATCTTAAGGAGAGCCACCACTAGTGAACTATAGACCCCGGTCCTTTCTTTTATCATCAATCTACAATCAACTGTTTACTGCTTTGTGTTTACTTTCTACAAACTATTACTTTCTTCCACTCGATACGTTTAATCCTTTGTTTTTAGCAAAACCGGTGAGATTTTGACAACCTCATCGCAAGTTGGGGGCAAAGTTCTGTGGTTGTATTGTGCAGGTCTCCACGTTGCTGCTGACGTCGGTAGTGCACCCTGCCAAAGTCCAGCTAGCAACACCTTGGAGGTGTTTCCTTGCTCCTACTAGATTGATAACCTTGGTTTCATAACTGAGGGAAAACTTGCTGCTGTGCTCATTATACCTTCCTCTTAGGGTTCCCAATGGGCTCGATATATTTTTGGCTAACCAGGTTCCCCCACCGGGACCATTATATATAAATCCTATTTTTACTATTTAATTATAAATATTTATTCCTGAGACTTCCAAAAAAATCTCGAACACATTCAAATTAATTCCAAAACCTTCCTAAAATATTTCCAGTGTCTTCCATAATTTGTTTGGAACAATTCCGTCCATTCTCGGTGATCTCCTTACACCTCCAGAACACGTCGATACTTTGCAAAATAATCTTTTTGGGAACACTTCATTCATATCTTCGATCTCACTCACATTCTAAAATTCTAAAACTATGTTAGTGTGACCCTATGGGTTCGGATATATGAGGACATATTCGGAACTCATTCCCTCATAATGATCACCATCGGTGTCTTGATACACTTAGTGATCCCCAGATATAACACAAAATTCTTTTGATCGTGTTAATCTCCATATTACTTCGATACTTGTCGCATTGCTTCTCGACACTTTACATATCCTAAGGTGAAACCCTAGGTTATCCTCGTTACCCGATATGTACTGTTTAGTCATTCCACACTATCGATGTTCTCACGATTAATGTTGGATCCAGGAGTTTCGGAGATAGCGGTACGACGGTCTCCAGACGAAGCACTCCTCGGTAAATCCGTGCCAAAATCTCCAGGCCCCCACCCAAGAGTACCCGGGCACTAGACCTAGGGACATGAAACCCATGGCCACCCCAGGTAGAGAAAGGTGACAACTGTCCGATGATTCTTGACATGGGGATAGACTGCCCTCTCGCCATGCATCATCGTGCCCTCCCCCACAGACAAAGTCAGCACGAGTCCACCACGTCACGCACACTGGAGGAAGCAACTCATCACGTCACAGCTATGTACGACCCGCTTCCTCCGGGATCCCAAGCGGGTTCATTCCCGGGGTCACGGCTATTGACATGGAGATTGCGAACCCGTAAGTCAGCGATCAATAAGATTATGACTGAAGGACAAACCCTGGTGCCAGTCTTCTTCCCACAGGCGACATGCGGTAAGTTGATAGAAGTGCACTGACAGGTTGTGAACATGCACGCCTCTTTTGCACCACCGCACGATCACTGACCCCTATGGTGTCCTCTTTCCTTATAAAAGTAGGTCCAGGTCGACCAGAAGAAGGGGGAGATTCTAAGATAGCCTGAAACCCTCCCGGGGAAGGACCTCTTGTACTCATGATCATCCACCAGATAGTTGCTAGTTGCGGGACGTAGGAATCCTCCCATCAAGGACCTAAACCTGGGTAAAAACCTGTGCCTCTCTTTGTGAGTGTGTTCGACTAGCTCGCCGATCTAGCTCTCTGGATGTTGTGCCCCTAGCCAAATTAACAAAAGGGGATCCCTATCCTCGATGTCAAAAATTAGGACATGACATCTGGCATGCTAGGTAGGGGGCGTACGCTTGTGAGCATGTTTTTCCAAGTCCCATCGCTGATTTCGTGCATGACTGCACGGAGTCGAGGCGGGCACCATCGGAGGGCGCTCCGTGCAGAAGAACGAGCACGAAGGATCACCCATATTGTCAATAGAACGAGATATAGCGGCCCTATAGGCGACATAGTCGGAAACACGTTCTTCGCCCCTGATGGAGGGCAGCATAAGACAGAGCAGCCGATGCGGCCAGCGAGCTACTACCACGTCCCCCGAAGTTCCTCGGGGCAGGAGCATCACTAGCGGCTGTAGAGACTCTCTTGTGTTCCCCACCGGAGGACATCAGGGATAGCCCTAGCGTGGGTTCATGGATGGTTAGGCTCATGGATCTAGTGGGGTATTCCTTGAGGCACCACTAGACAACACACCATCACCTAGTTGGAGTCGTCCCCTTGGCTGCGGTGGCGCCCGGAGGTGAAGATCAACGTTTCGACTGCCTCGCCCATAGGACCCGGACGTCTTGGTAAGGCAGTGATATTCATGTCACATGACGTATTGTGCATCCATGGGGGCTCTTCGGCTTTCCCCTCACACAATACTGTCAAGCGGCTCACTAGAGAGGTATGCGCCGTGCATCCGAGCATGGAAGCGTAGTGCCGCCTCATATGGTTAGCCATGCCGGTCACCTTTGATGCTCAGGATCACCCCAACTAGTGTGTGGGCATGGCGATAGTGCCGCTAGTAGTCTCTTCGACTATCAGCAACGTCCGGGTGACCAAGATGCTGGTGGACAGAGGTGCGAGACTGAACCTCCTATCCGCCCAGCTCATGAAGCAGCTCCAGAACCCGGCCGAATGCTTGTCTCCCATGGGGCATTCCAAGGGATTAACCCTGGTGCAATCCAAACACTGGGGCAAGGCCATTGTGAACCACATCTAATTCCTCTGCTGCTACTATAGCAGTCTTATACTTAGCATTTCGTTGTAGTATCGATCACAGTACTAAACCTTTTGGAACACATCCAAATCTATCATGGAACTTTCTTCCAACAAATTGTTCAACCTTAACGCATATCCTAAGTTGACATAAACTTAGTTTGTACCTTGTGACAAAATTAGTATCAATGTAACATTTTACAATAAACTATTTGTTTAGTGCCAATGTAACACTTTACAATGAACTATTTGTCACTTCTAGATACATAATATATTCTCCGTTCTACCAAAGATCATAAGAATATCCTTACTATATTCAAGTGATCATCTTATGAGTCATCCTGGTATATGCTTATAACATTTAGATCATAGGACATATCTAGATATGTACATATCACGGTATGATTGATTAAAATATTCATGTGATTTCACTCACCAAGTGTCAAAACACTTGAATCTCGGTTATCAAGATATTCATGTGATTTTACTCACTAAGTGTCAAAACACTTCAATCTCGTTTATCAAGATATTCATGTGATTTTACTCACCAAGTGTCAAAACACTTTAATCTTGATTCACTCACCAAGTGTCAATACACTTGAATCTTGATTCAACCTTTTCCATGTGGCAAGAACCTTTCTCGTCGTTTCCATATTGAACACATTCAATATTACATCTATATACATATTGCATAACCATGTTAGTGTCTCAATCTATCCAAATAGACTTTGATGCCAAATATTCTGGTATTGCCCAAATCTTTCATTTAAATCTAGTTTTAATGAAATCCTTAACTTGTGTCAATAAAAGATACATCATTTCTAATCAACAATATGTCTTATACACAATGTATTAGAAACATGTCTCAGTGCTCCCACTTAATTTTCTTGCAAATGTGAGCATCTTCATCGTCCCCTAATGAAATTAAACATTTTAACATTTTCATCATGGTGAAGATTCTAACTCCTCTATGCTTACTTAAACTATTGAAGTATGCATGCCTTTTAGCATCCTTTGATTTAACAATACCCCTCAGACCATTTCACGTACACGTCCTAGGTAACCATTCTATTAGAAGAATGTTGTTTTGTTTGTTCAACTAGCATATACAACAATTGACATATGTACTGGTTGCTACACTAATCCGTCCAGACTAAATGTTAGTATGAAAGATTGAATCTTGTCGTATTCAAATCTTTGAGCATTGTCGTAAACTCTTTACTAACATGTCGACTATTTCATAGATGTGAAACATCCATGTTTTTTTCTTTATAGATCCAAAAACGACTGACTGACTTTATGCCTTTCATAGGGTCTTCCAAGTTTTGTAACTTGGTTTCTTGAGCATGAAACTATCACGGATTTTATGGCTTCAAGCCATTTGATGGATTTAGGGCCCATCGTTGCTTTTTTGCATGTAGTCGATCCATCATTATCAAACAATAATGATTTAATCTCAAATCTTAGTATTTGATTGTTTACCCTACCTATGCGGTTCAATATGAACTTAGATCTCCGTGACCACAACCTTTGAGCCACGGGGACCATCAGCATTATGGCTTCCTTCGGGACATTTTACGGCGATGCGCAACTCAACACATATAGATAAGGTTCAATGACCTTATAAAAGTTCTATTGTCCTCCCACTTAACTTTTCGTCAAAAATTCCTTCTCAAGAAACTTGATGTTCTAAGTGATAAACACTTTTGTCTTCAGTGTTATGGAGGAATAGCCAACTGTTGCTTTGGTATAACCTACAAAGACGTGCTTATCCGACTTTGGTTGTAAACACTTTAATAATGCCTAGCATACCCAATTTTAAGAAAAAACAACTTGGGTTTTATCCCAATCTATAATTCATATGGTGTCATTTCAATGGATCACGATGGAGCTCTTTTCAATGTAAAAGCGGTAGCCACTAAAGCTTAAATCTTCAAAGTATAATGGAATTATAAAAATAACAACGTTGATCCTACCATGTCAAACAAGGTTTGATTACATCTCTCGAATACTCCATACTACTATGGTTTATCGGGAAACATAAATCCATGGAATGACTTCTTGAATCTTAGGTGTTTTTGCTAAACTTGTAACTCAAATATATTATTTTATGATCCAATCATCAATTCTTTATTTTCTCATTACAATGATTTTCCACTTCATATTGAAATCATTTGAACATTTTCAATCATTTCATACTTCTCCCTAATTAAGTAAATATACATATAATCACTCAAATCTTTGGTTAAAGTATATGAAGTTTGAACGATCCACCATATACGGCTACACATAATGGACTATACACATCAATATGTACAATGTATAATAAGTTACCCGTTCGTACATCTTTGGCCTATGAACAAAATTTAAATCATTTCTAGTAAATTCTCACAAGCGTCAATTGATTCAAAAATTAAAAAGGACTCCAAAATTCCATCAACATGGATTTTTTCTTCATGTTTTCTTTCCAATATGATTTGAACTACAGTGTTAATCATAAGCGATCTTCTAATCATCCGTCTTACGACACTTTAGCATCAGTGTTTATGGACGTGATTTATCCAACTAGATTTGTAAGAGTTCATCCATATTCGATGGAATACGGTAATTATTTGAACAACCATCGTTCTCATAATACTGGAACAAAATAAAAATTATTAAAACAAATCTAGAAGGCAAGCTTTGATGTCAACGATAAACACATGAACACTTTATTTGTTTTTGATGAACATCATCACATATTCTTTTACTAGTTACTTAGGCCATTGTAGTTCATTAATTGTGTTTCTTTGTGTGACATTTCACAACAACCAATTTGATATCCAATACCCAAGAACCACGTCGTTTAACAAGCAAATAATACACCCATAAGATGTATATCATCTATATACCTAAGTTGGACATTTCCAGTCTTTTCTTTTCGAGCCAAATATTTTTTAGATTCTCTTTAAGCATTTTCTTTTCTTTTCAAAAGACTCTATCAACATAAATAGTGGTGCCATACAGATGACACATAGTTCAAAATGTGTATAGTCAAATACTAATACCTTTGGAGTTGCACTTTGAAGTGGATCGCCATCATCAAATATTTGGCGTTCTTTCAAATTTCATTCCTTTTAGTTACTTTTAATGTAGTAAACATTTTACCTACATCTTCTATCCATCCTTATCATGACAACTTTCATGATCAAGATACTATAGCTCATAAGGATGAATCGTGAATATAATGTTAATTCCCCAAACCTTTTGGGTGATCAGGATGCCTAGCATCTCCAACCTTTCCAAATTCTCATACAATACGAGAATATGTATTTTATTAAATTATACTCTATCATATTGCAACCAAACATTGTTTCATATATCACAATATCTTCTACACATTATGGTTTCTAAAACAATTTTCAGCTCCTATATAACGTTGATATTAAAACAGTTTTTCAATATCAAGAATCATGGAGGCAAGCATGATACTTAGATACTAACACTAGAATTTGTTACTCTTGATTCAATACTACTTATTGAATTTCATGGAGTAAGTGAGGTTTTGCTGAATGTTTGCAATAGTACTTAAACTTTAAATTGACACTCATAAAACAATACGATACCAGTTCGTAAAGTAAAAAATCTAGAATTCTATAGTTCTATTATCTCAATTATAGCTAGAAACAAGGTAGTAAACGAATGCAAGTGAGTAAAATGAACTATGCAAATTTACTTCAATTTAGTTTATGATAAGTTGAGTTCAAATTAATCCAAATTACTAAATGAACTCCCACTCAAAACAACATCCCTCGAGTCGTTTTTGATGATTACATGAACCAGATCCACTACACCAAGACCGATCATCACGTGAGTTGGTCCAGCTTCGAAGGCAAGCATCGTATGGACATCATATCAACTATATGACTCATGCTTTACCTTTCGACTCATGTTCCAAGGCCATGTCTATACATGCTAGGATCGCCAAGTAAGAACTTTACTTCTCGCATGTGTAACACTGTCTTACACCTATTGTATGCGAACATAGAGTCAATATTTAGTCACACACGATCATCACGTGGTGCTTCGAAACGACAAACTTTCTTAACGGTGCATACTAAAGGAAGAACACATTTTATCTTGATATTTAGTGAGAGGGATCATCTTATAATGCCAACGCCAAGATATAAACAAGACATAAGAATAAATAAGATCCAAACAAACATCATATGTAAAAATGATATGATATGGTCCGTGCACTTGATCACTATCTTGTGCATCATGGTATGATCTCTATCATTCCATTTGTGTAACACCAAGGTCTATGGATCCCCCACTTACTTTGTTATAATTCCCAAGAGGATCCCCCACTTATAACATTTACCATATCATGTCACATGCCTAGCAAAAATAAAACTAGATGCTTCTAATTTATCTTTTGCATATTTTACGTGGCTTAGGGCTTTCGAAGATAGGACCGTTCTTACCTACGAACATGGAACCACAACAATGATAATCAAATTATTACAAGCCCGTTGTAAATTAGATATCAACTATAGTGGGAGAGATAAACACCCGCTAGCCAATTATGCAAAAATAGTTGCATGTCAAGCGTGGAACATGTCTCATGTGCGAGGAGATGTAAAGTTAGTCCTGGTCGCTTCATCCCACTATGCCGCTAATATCTAGAATATGTGAAGGATGCAATAACATGATCATCAACGCCCATATATTCATATGTGTTCTATAAAGCATCTAAGCATAGAAATAACTCTGATACCATCGATGGGGTTCGTTGCAAAGAAAACAAAAAAAATCCCTATGGTTGCAACTACCAAGATTGAATATAGGTGATTCTTGTAAAGGTTTCAGAAGGACTCACCCTCAAAGATAGTTAGCGGAATAATGTTCCTGCAAACAAATGTGGCTGGTGTAGAATGT
The DNA here is from genome assembly GCA_910589775.1 of Avena eriantha. NCBI lineage: Eukaryota > Viridiplantae > Streptophyta > Magnoliopsida > Poales > Poaceae > Avena > Avena eriantha. The sequence continues at coordinate 106,027,892 of OU342741.1, forward strand.
ACACGACTGTCCTGAAGGATGCGATGACTGATACGTTGCTAACGTATCCATAATTTTTGATGTTCCATGCTTGTTTAGTATATACTTTGCTTTGCTTTGTCAACACTTTGAGGTATTTTTATATGTTTTCTAGGACTAACCTATTAACAAGATGCCACAGTGCCAGTTGCCTGTTTTCTTCTGTTTTTGGTTCCAGAAAAGGCAGAAAATCAATATTCTCGGAATTGGACGGGACAAAAGCCAATATGCCTATTTTCCCGGAGCAACACGGAAACACGAAGCAGAGATGGAGTAGGGCACCAGGGTGGGCACACCCTATGGTGGCGCCGGCTAGCCTTGGCCGCGCCACCAGGTGGTGTCGGCCCCCTGGTCACCCACCGACCTTGCCTCTTCGCCTATAAGAAGCCTCCCGATGCAAAAACCCTAAATCGTCAATCAGAAATCCACGAAAAGTTCCGCTACGCCGCCGCCACCGAAGGTGAGATTCGGGGGATAGAAAGTCTCTGTTCTGGCACCCTGTCGGGATGGGGAAGTGCCCTCGGAGTCATCTCCATCGATCTCCACCACCAACTCCATCGCCATTGCTGATTCCCATGATGATGAGGGAGTAGTTCTTCCTCGAGGCTAAGGGTTCTACTACTAGCTATGTGTTCATCTCTGTCCCTATGCATGATCATATTGTGATCATGAGCTTTGTAATCAAGTAGATCTACCTTGCTACTCAGGTGCTTTAATAGATCTCTGGCTCTCCCCATGTGTGTGAAAGTGATAGCGTGCACACCATGGTGGCACTTAGGCTAGAGATTACAAATACTAGTTATGAGTTATATTTGGAGTTGGATGTCTTTATAAAATTGTGGTGTTTGTTGGAACCATCTAGTGCTCAAGGTGACAGTGTGGGGTTATCTAGATGTGGAAAGCAAACTTTCAGGTGTGCTGTTATAGCCCTACCATGGATTAGAGTGTCCAACCGAAGAGTAGTTCAAAGTAGTATCATGAAGATGATATATTTATATCAGAGTGTTCACTAGTGAAAGTATGATCCCTAGGCCTTGTTTCTAAGCATTGAAACACCGTTTGCAATTAGATATGTTACATGTTTGCTTGCTTCCATCTTTATTTCAGTTTGTCGTTAGTCTCTTTCACGCCAGCAAGCTATTTTCTAGCACCGTTGTCTTTTATCCATACCACTTGTATTTCACTATCTCTTCGCCGAACTAGTGCACGTATACACCTGTCAAGTGTATTAGGTGTGTTGGGGACACAAGAGACTTCTTGTATCTTGATTGCAGGATTGCTTGAGAGGGAATACCTTTGACCACTTCCTCCCTGAGTTCAATAAACCTTGGGTGATCCACTTAAGGGAAAACTTGCTGCTCTTCTACAAACCTCTACACTTGGAGGCCCAACAACTGTCTACAAGACTAGAAGTGCGTAGACATCAAGCTGTTTTCTGGCGCCGTTGCCGGGGACTGAAGAAGAAGAAGCTCCCACATCAACCACGCGCCAGAAGCTATTTTCTGGCGCCGTTGCCGGGGAGGTAAGGTAAAAGGTACTCACATCCTGCGGTGTGAGTGCTCGAAGTTATTTCCTTTAGATTCTGCAATTTTGTCTTTTTGTTTCTTGTTTTTATTTTCACTAGTTAGGCTTAATGGAAAACAACAAAACAATAAGAGAGCTTTACAGTATTTATCTTGAGTTAGGACATGAAGTGTTTGAAGAGAAAATTTAAAAACCTATGGAACTTTATTTGCATGCTAATAGCAATGTTGTTAGTATGAATTCTTTGGACACAATTATTGCTAATGCTATGGAAAAGTCTAAGCTTGGGGAAGCTAGTTTTTATGAAAATTATCTTTTTAGTTCCCCAGCTTTGGAAGATAGCTATTCTATTGCTTATGATGATACCAAACCTCCAATATATGATGATTACAATGATGAATATGATATTTTTAGTCCACCTACTATTGAGGAGAAAATTAATGATTACAATATGCCTCCTATATTTGATGATTATGGTCATGAGAATAATATTGATAGCTATTTTGTTGAATTTGCTCCCACTACAATTCATAAAAATGACTATACTTATGTGGAGAGTGATAATTATTATATGAATATGGCTCATGACAAGAATGTTTTATGTGATAGTTATATTGTTAATTTTATTCATGATGCTACTGAAAGTTATTATGAGAGAGGGAAACATGGTTTTATGTGTCTCAACAATATTAAGTTTCCCCTCTTTATGTTGAAAGTCTTGAAGTTGCAATTGTTTTGCTTTCCTATGCTTATTGATTTGTGCTTTCATGACTTGTTTCTTTACAAGATTCCTATGCGTAGGAAGTGGGTTAGACTTAAATATGCTTTGAATTTGCTTCTTGATGCTTTCTTTTACTTCAATTCATATTTCTTATGTGAGCATCTTCTCAAACTATCATGCCTAACTTAAAGGCGTTAAAGAAAAGTACTTATTGGGAGATAACCCAAAAGTTTTAGATGAGTCTTGGAAGTTATTACCTCTGTAATAACCGCACCTTATCCTTTTTATTTTCTTTTTGTGCCAAGAGTAACCTCTAATGGGAGAGAAGTAATGATTGGAAAAGGTGCTGCCCCGAAACAGATTTCTGTGCTTCACCGTAAAAATTCGTGTAAAATCTCTGTACGTCGTTTTGAGGCGGGAATTTTTGTGCTTCTGACCCAGGTTGTTATCTAACTTTCGTTAGTTTCAACACTTTTTGATTTGAGTATCATAAAGTCTTCGAAAAAATTAGTTTTTGCCAGCTGGTCTGTTTTAACAGATTTCTGCTATTATTTGAATTTCCTTCTTGTTGGTTCCTTTTCGAGTTCTTTTGGGGAATTGAGCTTTTTGAGGGAAGTACTACAGTAGCTTGTGTTTTAATGGAAGTTTTATTGGTTTTGCAACTGAACCTAAACACTTATTATCTTGAGTGCACTAATGTTGCTAATAAAGATTGTGTGGAGTTTTGTATGAAGAAAAAAATTCAGGTGTATGGAAGGAATGAGTAATGAGATGAAGGATGGACAAAAGCTCAAGCTTGGGGATGCCACGCGTGTCACCCCAAGAAATATCCAAGAACTACAAGCGTCAAAGCTTGGGGATACCCAAGGTATCCCCCTCTTTATCAATAAAAATCCCAGGTTTCTTCCAAACACTTCATTTTTATTGTTTCATGCATAGTTGTGTTGTTCTTGGAGCGTCTTCTTTTTTGTTTTTGCTTTGTTTTTCGTTTGCTTAGTTTTCTGAATAAATTGGTTGTACCCCCTCTTTCATACATTGGTTTTCAAATAGTTTGGTTTGGATTGGAAAAGAGTAGGAAAGTTCATGCTTAAGTGGTAAAGAGAGCGTGTTTTTGATTGTGGCCTATGCTTTGTCATGCCATGCTTGATATTGTTTTGGCTTTATGCTTAGTGATTATTGCTGTAGCATTACTTGTTATAAACAATTGAGATTGCTTAATATGCCTTGGAATAATCATGCGTTGTTTTAGCATATTAAAGCATAGTCCTCGCCAATCCAGGCCTCTACCCCCCGCCGCCGCTGGCGCCACCGAGGGCAGCGAAGACCAGATGACAGAAGAGGAGCTCATCGTCGCTGAGCAGGAGATGGAGGAGGACGCCGTGACGGCGGACCGCGGTGCGTGGGCCGGGTCCTGGGTCTGCAAAGACGACCTGGACTGGCTCTACCGCACCAGGCGCATCCCCGCCGGCGTTGCGGCTCGCCTTGCCTCCTCTGAATTGGCCCCCTCACCCAATCCAAGTGAATACATCGTGTTCTTGTCCCACTTCCAACGGGGCTTCGGGTTGCCGGTGAGCGACTTTTTCCAGGACTGGCTCAGTACCTACCTACTCCAGCCGCACCATCTTCCAGCCAACGCCATCACTTCTCTTTCTCCCTTTACTTCTACGATCGAAGGCGACGTCGGACTGTGGCCCACAAAGGAGCTATGGATCCGGTTTTTCGGCCTTCGTCGCAACGCCATCCCAAACATCCACACCGATCCGGAGGACAAGCAACTCACTCAATTCGGAGCGGCTTCCATCTCACCCCGGAGGTTTCCGTTTTCCCCCGGGTCACCGGGTTAGAGTCCTGCAAAGGGTGGGCCCGGAATTTCTTTTACGTCCGGAACACACGCACCGAAGACTTAATCCGGCTGATCCGCTATACTCCGGGTCCACCTAACCCGGATCTATGGGACGCCGTTCCCAAGAAGCCCACGGCCTTGGCCAACCAGGTCAACAAAAGGTTCGCGGAGCTGAAGAAGCTTGGGCTACGCAACGAGGATGCTATGATCACTTTCGTGCGTAACCGAATTTCCCCCCCTCCAGAAGCGCACCCACAAGGTGTGCACATGAGCTTTGGCCACGATCCCAACCGGACCTCATCCTTCGAGCTGAGCAACACGGAGATATATCGCCGGGTTAAGGCTCTCTTCACCACCCACAAGGACTTCTCCTCCGAGTGGACTTGGGGAATTAAGCATTATTGCCGCGATAGGCTTCCTCCCGCGGTAAGCTTCATGTTGCAAACTTACTCCGGACTAATTACATGTCAGTTATTGTCGTATTTTTGACTCTTTTGTTCATTCCTTTCCTCAGCAATTTCTTCAGCAGACCCTCTAGGACGGCACCGATCCGACTCTTAAGTGGGTGCCAGACCGGGAGACTCCGGATGAGGAAGAGACGGACCAGGAGATGTGCCTCCCGATGACCGACGCCACGAAACGACCCACGGGTAAATCCTCTTCTATTAGAGATTGGCCCGATGATGAAGATGACTCGGATGTCAAGGTGATTGAACCTGTTGAGGCTGTCCCCCTTTCTTTTGCTTTTCCGGCATCAGCTCACCCCGGCGGTCATATTCACGAGGATCCTCCCCTCGCTACGGGTGAACCTGTTCCGGTGGCACCGAAGAAGAAGTGCCGGGGCTGCTCCAAGTTCTTCCTCCGGACCATCTCAGCCCGCTAAAAGGCGAAAGAAGTCTGGGGACAAGACTGCCTCCAAGCCAGCAGGCAAAGGCCCCAGCACGAAGGGCTCGAAAACCCAAGGAGGCCCAAACCTCGGATGCGTAAGTCACTCTTCCTTCTGTAACTTGCTCTTCCTTACATCGTTGTAATTTTTCTTCTGACATTATTTGATTTTGCAGGGCTCCAGTGGAGGTCCCTCAAAGTGGACCTAGCATCTCTTCACCTCTCCAACCTAGCCCTTCTCCCCGTCGCGACGACGAGTCACATCCGCTGAGCCCTATTCCACCTCGGCAAGAGGAGGGTAACCTTGGAGCGGGGGAGACCGGACCAGCCGAGGTGACGGCATCCACCACTTCGGCATCGCCTCAACCAGCAGCCACTGAAGCTACCTCGGCTCCAGCACCAGTACCAACAACCAGACCAGCACCAATACCGACTCCGGCATCAGCACCAACTCCAGCTGCAAAAACATCAGCAGCGGAACCAAGTCCAGCAACAAGAGCACTAGCGCCTAGCTCCTCTGCCTCGTCCGAGTCTTCTCAACCTCGGCGAGGAACTACCCTGGCCGCTCCTAAGGGGAAATCCGCTGCGACGGCTTCCTCTTCCCAGCAAGCCAAGGGCAAGAAGGCTCCGGACGCTACCAAGCCAACATTCATCGAGGCTGGGCAGCGTACCCTCGCATCAATGCTTCCCAAAAAGCTCCAGCAACGAAGGACGCCCCTGCTGAGCCAAGTGATGCACAGCAGATGGTTCTACACACCAGCCCAGCCCTTGCCTTGATTGAAAGGAAAGAAGCGCACGCGAAGGGCTTGGTGGTGCCCCATATGCCCACCGGTGAACGGTACCCTCCGAGCCTGATTGAATTTGTCATGAATTGGAATAAGGCAGAGGTAGTTCAAGACGCTGATCTCCCGGAGAAGTTCGACCCCGCCGAGTTTTCCGCCTAGATGAACACAGCCGCAAAGGCAATTAACCTCGCTGGGCGGATGATGGAGGTACGTCGCTTCCTCTTTACATGCTGTAGATAATAACCATTAGTCCCCGAGCCTCCGGGGGAGTAACTTGTTACTCGGCCGGATGCTCTTTAGAAAACTAACGTAGCTCCATGAGAACTTCGAATATGCACACACCTAGAGCCGGGTTAAGTTCCACTTGGCCCGGATTTTAGTACACTTCTAATATGCACACACCTAGAGCCGGGTTAAGTTCCACTTGGCCCAGATTTTAGTACACTTTGTTTATGCACACACCTAGAGCCGGGTTAAGTTCCACTTGGCCCGGATTTTAGTACACTTCAAATATGCACACGCCTAGAGCCGGGTTAAGTTCCACTTGGCCCGGATTTTAGTACACTTCGAATATGCACCAAGCTGACTTAAGTTTCTGTATCCCTTTCAGGTGACCACCAATCGCCGGAGTGCTGAATTCCAACGCTTGCTGGATACCCACAAGATGCTACGCGCAAAGCAGGCTGCACTTATCGCGGAATACGAGAAAAGGGATAAATTTATTCCTTATCACTTATTCATTTTTCTTCATCTTCCTTTGCCGAACTAATCTCATCCTTCAGTTTCCGCAGCTGGGGTGGAGGCTGAGAACATTATTATGCGGAAAAATCTGGAGCAGATCAAGGGTAAGTCATTTCTGTCCGACCTTGCAGTGCTTTCCACTTCCTTTTCTCCTTGGCTCGGCAAACATTCATACCTCGGCTCTGCCGGGCCAACACACTATTTCAGCATCGCTTGAAGCTAGTGTGCCCGTGCCTGATATGATTCTGCATTTTCTCGAACAAGTAGGGCAGCACCAAGCCGAGCTTAAGAAGAAAGATGACGAGCTTGCCCTCCTCCGGACCAAGGACGATGAGATTGCCAGGCTCAAGGCTGAGATGGAGAAGATGAAGGTCCAACACCAATCCGAACTTCAAAAGGCTGGTTAGAATTACACAGAAGAGCGCGAGCGCCTCAACCTCAAGATCGCCAATGACCAGGATCTTCTCAAGGAGTCCGGCATCTAGCTTGGGTCGGCGAATGCTGAGCTTGAGCAGCTTCGGAAGAGACGTGATGACTGCACCAAGGAGCTGACCCGGATCCTCAGCCATATATCACGTAAGTTCCTTTCCCTTTTCCGACCTACTTCTCTGGGTTACTTCATACGTCTTTTCTTGACCTTCCTCCTTTGCCTCGTTTCCAGGCAAATTTCCAGAGGGCACTCCTATTGCGAGCGCAGTAGATGCCAACTTCCGCCGACAAAGGGGTACTCCGGCCGCTCCTGATGGTGAAGGGATTCCTTATGACCTAGAGGACCTGTTGGTCAGCTTGTCATCTCGCGTGGAGCTCATCAAAAATTACGGCAAGGACATCCTCGGCGCTGCAGCTCGCATCTTCAACACGTTCTGGCCCGGCGAAGAAGCCCCGGAGACCACCGCACTTCTCATTGAGAAGTTAATGGAAACCGAGACTCAGCTTGACCTCTAGAGAGAGTCCGCTGGACGTGCCGCAACTGATACCATTCTTCACCACATACTCACGTGGTATGAGAAGATCGATCTTAACCTCCTGACACGTCTGCGCACAGGATCCAGATGGACCAATGACCCGGAGTGGGTAGCTCGGCGCCAGGCTTGCGCCCATAGCCTCATCGAATACGCTCCCATTCATGAATGGGTTGAGGGGCCGAGCTTCCAGGAAGCCGCTGTAGATGAAGAGGTTGAGAATGATGAGGATAGCTCAGACGATGAAGGAGAAGATGACGCCTCGGATATTGAAGGCGGCGAAGATGATGCCGAACTTCCTCCTGCTGCTCCTTGAGCAAAAAAACTCGAAAATTTATCAAATCCCCGGTATGCTGGGTGGAGTTGTATTCCAAACACATGTGATATTTTTCTACTAAGTTCTTATGCCGGATTAACTTGGGCGTAGTCCCCGAGTTTCTTTTTCTTGTTCGTTCAATCTCTTGGCTCGGTTCATGTCTACCTTGATTCGGTTTTATGACTTACGAATCCGAGCTTCAAAAATTGTCTTAACAATACTGGGAAACTTTTAGACTTAGCTCAAAAATAAAACTGCATAATAACTTGAAAATAAATACAGGGTTAGTCCTAAAAACAAATGTCGGCTCGAATAAATTCTTTTCCTTAGTTGTTTTTCATGTGCTACGCTATTCCAAACTTGTTCTCTTGCTTGCCATGAAGCCAATTCTTGTTGGACAGCAGCTAGTCGAAGAGTTGGGTTCTTGGTGCTCACACATTACTAATCCGAGTTAAGTAGAATAACTTATTCCAGCTGACGCACAAAAACAACAAATTATTAAGGCAGTCCCCGAGTTACTGCTCGAGGTGCCAACATTTCATTGATAAGCTCATTGCCGATATACATACCGACATATGAGATGACTCGGATACATACACTTCTTAGCTAAGTGTAGAAAGGACGGAGTAGAGCTATATTCCACGGTCGCTTGGATTCCTCTCCGGACCTGTCTGCCTTGTTCTTTTCCTGTGGCTTTGCATCTATAAGATAATAAGAATCATTGTGCAATGCCTTGCTCACGATGAACGGCCCTTCCCATGGGGGGGATAACTTATGCATGCCAGTAGTACGTTGTACCAACCGGAGCACCAGATCGCCTTCCCGAAATACTCGGGGGCATACTTTCCGGCTATGATAGCGTCGGAGATTTTGCTAATATATGGCGGATCTGGACAATGCCAGTTCTCTCGCTTCTTCCAGCAGATCAACATCATTTTGCCGGGCTTCTTGCACTTCGGCTTCTGTGTATTGGGTGACCCTAGGGGAATCATTTTCTATGTCGGCTGGTAATACAGCTTATGCCCCATATACCAGAAAAACGGCGTATAGCCTATTGATCGATTCGGAGTTGTTCTTAAACTCCATAGTACCGCTGGTAGTTCTTCTATCCAGCACCCCGCTGATCTTTGCAGCGGCTCAATGAGCCGGGGTTTTATCCCGGATAATACTAATCCGTTGGATCTTTCCACTTGTCCGTTTGATGCAGGGTGGGCTACCGAGGCTACGTCAAGCCGGATCTTCTTATCCCAGGAAAAACGCGCAAATGCTCCTTCCGCAAAGTTTGTGCCATTATCAGTTATGATACTATGAGGATAACCGTATCTCAAGATGATATCTTTGAGAAACGTTACGGCCGTAGCTCCATCACATTTTCTTATAGGCTTTACTTCAATCCACTTGGTAAACTTGTCCACCATTATCAGAATGTGGGTCATATTTCCCCTTGCTGGTTTGAACGGGCCAACCATATCCGAGCACCATACGGCAAACAGCCAGGTGATCGTATGGTCTCGAGTTCTGACATTGGCATATGTGTCTTGGTAGCATACCTCTGACAACCATTACATTTTCTCACCAGATCTTCTGCTTGCTCTAAGGCACTTGGCCAGTAGAATCCGTGCCGGAAAGCTTTTGCTACCAAGGCTCGGGATGAGGCGTGATGCCCGCATTACCCCTGATGTATATCTCAGATGATCTCAAGCCCTTCTTCCTGGTCAACACATCGCTGGAGGACATTGGTCACACTTCTTTTGTATAGTTCGGAATTGATGATCGTGTAGGCCTTTGCCCTCCTCTATGTTTGCCTGGACAGCACTTCCTTAGTGGGTAACGTTCCATCTTTTAGGACTTGAAATATTGGTAGTGCCCAAGCTGGTATTGCTCGCACAGGGAACACATCCTCATCAATCTCCGTCTGATCCACCGGCATAACTTCAACCGGATTACGATGTGCAGTCCCCGGGTCTTGCGGAGCAGTCCCCGGGTTCAGTGAAGCAGCCCCCAGGTTTGCCGAGGCAGTCCCCGGGTTTCGCGCACCACTTCCCATGTCGATGTCCACGGGCACAGCTCCGGATTCTGTGTCCTCCGGGACATAGATTGAGTCGGTTTGTGGGGAGGGCATAATGGATGGTTTCTTGAGGTGCTCTAACGCTACGCCCGGTGGAACTGCTTGTCGGGTTGACCCGAGCTTCGACAGCATGTCGGCAGCCTCATTTTCCACTCGGGGTACATGGTGAAATTCGCATCCCTCAAAGTAACCAGATATCTTCTACACATGAAATCTGTACAGCGCCATATTTGGATCTAGGGCGTCCCACACTCCCGACACTTGCTGCACCACCAAATCCGAGTCACCAAAGCATACGATCCGACTTATCCCAATCTCTTTTGCCACCTTGAGCCCATGCACAAGTGCTTCATACTCAACGACATTGTTTGATGCCGCGAAATGGATCTGCAGCACATATTTCAACTGGTCCTTCTTTGGCGACGTGAGTACAACTCCGGCACCTAGCCTGGTTTTGGTTTTCGATCCATCAAAGTGCATTCGCCAATAGTTCAGATCTGGGAGTGGCGGTTCATATTCCACCTCGGCCCAATCCACGAAAAAATCCGCCACAGCTTGAGATTTGATGGCCTCTCTTCTGTCATACTGCGACGCATAAGGAGCTAGCTCAATTGCCCATTTTGCAATTCTGCCGCTCGCATCCTTGTTACTCATTATCTCGGATATGGGGGCCTCACATATGACCCAGATAGGATGCTCCTCAAAGTAGTGCTTCAGTTTCTTGGCGGCCATGTACACGCCATATGCCACCTTTTGATATTGTGGATAGTTCTGCTTTGAGGCTGACAACACCTCGCTCAAGTAATACACTGGCCTTTGCACCGACTTACCTTCCTCGTCGCGCTCCACCACTATCACTGCACTTACAACTCGGTTGGTTGCGGCTATATAGAGCAACATTGGCTCCTTTGATAGTGGTGAGGCTAGCATTGGTGCCGTGGCTAACATCTTCTTCAGGTGGGTAAAGGCTTCATCACCTTGCGGCGTCCAAACGAACTTATCTGACTTTTTCATGAGTTGGTAAAGAGGCAATGCCTTCTCTCCCAACCGACATACAAACCGAATTAATGAGGCCAGGCAACCTGTAAACTTCTGGACATCGTTAAGACACTTCGGCAGTTCCATTCGTTCGATGGCCCAGATTTTGGTTGGATTAACCTCGATACCTCGGCTGGAAACAAGAAAACCAAGCAATTTTCTAGCCGGGACACCGAAAGTGCATTTCTCTGGGTTAAGTTTCATCCGGAACCTCCTTAGGTTCGCAAACATTTGCCTGATATCGTCAAGGAGTGTTTTTCTTTCCTTGGTCTTGATAACCACATCATCCACGTACACCTGTACATTTTGACCTATTTGGTCGTGCAAACATTTTTGCATACATCTTTGGTACGTTGTCCCTGCATTACATAAACCAAACGGCATGGTGCGATAGCAATAAGCCCCATACGGGGTAATAAACGCAGTCTTTATTTGATCATCCGGATTCAGAGGTATCTGGTGGAAACTAGAATATGCATCAATGAATGACAACAATTCACATCCAACAGTTGAGTCTATGACCTGATCTATTCTTGGCAGCGGAAATGGATCTTTTGGACACGCCTTGTTTAGGTTTGTGTAATCGATACACATGTGCCAAACCACTGCCATGTTCGGGTCATCCTTCTTCTTTTCCACCAGCACCGGATTAGACAGCCAATCCGGGTAAAGAACTTCCATGATAAATCTTGCAACTAGCAACTGAGCTATCTCATCCCCAATGACTTTCCTCCTATCTTCGGCGAAGCGGCAGAGTGGTTGCTTCACCGGCTTAGCTCCGGGTCTCACATTTAAAGAGTGCTCGGCCAACTCCCTCGGAACACCTTGCAAGTCCTGTGTGGACCAAGAAAAAATGTCCTGATTCTCATGGAGGAAGCTGACGAGCTCGCTTTCCTATTTATCACTTAACCCGGCACCGATTGTTACGGTGCGCTCTGGGAACATGTCATCAACAGGAACCTTCTTGGTATCTTTCGTGGCCTGGAAGGAGACACTTCCATGCGGGTTACTCAGCGCCGGCATATACTGCTGGGCGGACTGAGCTAATGCCGCCACCTCTTGAATTTTCCTTTTTTCCTGCGCAATCACAAGTGGCTCGGCTAAGTTTGACCCGGCTGACGCACACTCCATGGAATGTCGGAAATCCCCTGCAACGGTAATCACCCCACGGTGGGCGCCAACTGTCATGGTGGTGTCACGGCAGATGCCATGGATAGGCTAAAGGTGGGGACTAATACACGCTAGGGGAATCCAGGGAGGGATAGTGAAGTGATTCTCCACACAGTTGTTTGTATAGCTCTGTTACCAAGATTACAAGTGCTCCTAGAGCTGTGTTGGCGAGAGGAGGAAGAAGGAGCTCTCTTACTCTCACCCACAGATCACACCTAAAACCCTAGCCAAAATGGAACAGTAGAAAAAACCAACCCCTTCTACTGAAACCCTAGCCCCTCTTTTATAGAGGGAGCTCGGTCTCTGCCTAGGGCATACGTGGAAGCATATTCCTAAGAATATGCTTCCCCCAAAGTAGTAAGCCTACCAGGGTGCTTTTCCCCTACGTCACACATGCAGAGGCTACGTGAGCCTCTGCGGTGCCCGCGTCAGCCGACATGGGCGTCGTAACCCTTGTCGGCCACGCCCCAGTGGTCCTGTCCTTGCTTGCTTTGCTCAGGTAGTGCGTACCGGGGCTTCTTTTGACCAGCGAGATTCCTTCCTTCTCTTAGAAGATAGACGTGACCCGGATTATAGCTGATCCGGCCACACCCGTTCCTGCATACAAAATAAAACAACCACCTTCGACTTACTCCTTAAGTCGGTTGAGACTTAGTCAGGCGAACGCCCCCGGTCCGGGTTACCCCATGATTCAGCCTGCCTTTAGGTGGCCCGGATAGCATCAGCTTTGGTCTTGCCGAACCTCGACTAACTCGGCTTTTATACCATGGCGTGACCCTACCCCGGGGTATCCCCCCAACACTAGTGTAATGAGAGGCATTACTAGGAACCTTTTATTTGTTTATTAATCACACATTTATTAAAATTTACAGTTAACACAATTATAGCATGAGAAATAAACATTTATCATAAACATGGAATATAATATAATAACAATTTTATTGTTGCCTCTCGAGCATATGCCCTTCACGAAGACCCCACCAAGAAGAAGAATCACAAGCTCCTACCCGCAAAGCAGGCCCTGGTGACCAAACCAGAGCAAAATAAGTCAAAGAGAACTGACTAGCCATTAACCAAGATGGCAGGCCATGGTGCCCCATTCACAACTCATTAGTTCGCGCCCTCAAGAACTACTATCGGGTCAAGTCCCTAGTGCAGATGTTACCCATGATGACTGCTTCATCTGCCTCAAGCCTGGCCACCGTGTGAAGGATTTCCCTGATCATCGAGATTGAGAAGACGGGAAGGAAGATACGGGCGCCTCGGGCGAGGCCCGCGGTGGTTGTGCTGGGCGGGACTACATCCCGGGGCGTGGCGATGGGGGTTGACCCGTGCAGACCTATGTGGAAGATGATGGAGGGCCTTTCCAAGAATCCTGCCAGAAGTTAAACCGGGGACAACCCCGAAGATAGGCCTGATTCTAGGAAACTTGTCATGCCCAAGCCCTTCGCCGAGGATTGTGGTGTGGCATATATCCCGGTCGCGCTTTGTCGGCCCAAATGGAGACTTGTCCTGTGATCAAATGAGACCATGAGCGAGGGGTTTCACCTCTGCTTAAAACCCAGACATGACCTTGTCGTACCTAGAGATCCATGTACCAGCTGGGTCCGAGCCATGATTCAAGATCTCACCAACTTCGAGGGTCTTGTCCAGCATCCTGTGTCATACAAAAGTAGAATTGGAGATGTACCCTGGGTGTTGGTCATTCCTAGTGAATTTACATCCCGAATAAAGCGTCATCCAGAAACAGAGGCATGCTAGGGGTCGGGCACTATGGAAGGAGAAGGCGCTCACGAAGGTGACCCCGGGTATATTATCGTGGCCCCGTTGATGAGATCTTCTCCAACCATTTGTGGAGTCGAGTGCTCTGAAAGGTTGAGTACCCATGAGGGTGACCCCGGGTATATTCCCGCAGCCATGTGGACGGGACCTCGACCGACCAGTTGTGGAGAAAAAACCCGTCAACCCATGACTATCTCGTGTATGATTCTTCAGCCTGGTAACAAGTTCTACATCATCCAGAGAGCTTGCTGGAGGGGTCGACAGTACTATAGGGCTTATGTGGTTCCTATATGGCACCCGAGTCTAAGGGAGTAGGAGCTGCAAAAATATGTAGGACCTATTGGGGCTGGTACAACACCTAGGTCTGACGTGGCGCAAGTTGCAAGAATTTGTAGGGACAGTGCGGGACCAGAGGCAGCGTTCGCACCCGAGGCGACAAAAGTCGCAAGACATTACTCAAGATAAAGACAAGATATCTCTTAGAAAAAGTAAACTGTTCCTGTAGTGGATTTCTTACAAGAGTCGATGAAGTCTAACAATATAAGTACAAAAGATACTGGCCATGGCGTCTGGCGGACGCCACTATCCTCTCCACCGTCTAAGCTCCTCGCGAACCGGCTGGAGATCTGCGGCAAGATCGACCTGGGGGTGGCAGTGATTCACGTGGGAGAGTAACAACCAGGAGAGGGACTCCACGTTGTGCATCACATCATTCTTCCAATGACACGAGCCATTGTCAATTGATATAAATGTCCATGATTGGGAAACCTTGATCATCCGTTTACCAACGAGCTAGTTAACTAGAGGCTTACTAGGTACTTGGTTTGTTTACATGTATTAATGTTTCCTCTTAACATAGTTATAGCATGGCATAAAACTATTATGAACATATAAGATATAACAATAAAAACTGTAGGGGTTTAGTGCCCAGAAAACAATAATTTTTCCTATGCAAACAACCCTAATGCCAATATCTATATATTAGTAATGCAGTAACAAGAGGAGTTTTCGAAACATACCCTTGAAGACTGAAAATCGTTGTCAACATTCAGGAGAATGTGGTTGATGTAGTCATACCGATGCTGACCTCATGGTCGTGGATGGCCCCACCAGCTCCAGCTCCACCAGCTCCAATGACTCTGATGGCTCGAACGACTCTAGCACCACTAGTGTAGTGCCTAGTGGGTAGTCACACACATACGATGTTTTACGACGACTCCTGGACCCTGATCTAGTAGAGGTTGTGGAAGTAGATCTCCTGGATCCGGAATTCCCGCAGTGCAACAGCGCTCCACAGTGAAGAACACTCTTGTTTGCATAGCCCTTAGAGTGGGTCCGCAGTCACAAGAGAGAGAGAGAGAGAGGAGGGTACTTGGAGGGGGACGCCTCAAAGCTCAATTGGTGTGTCTGAATCCCTCCATATGCCCTCCTTTATATAGGGGAGGGGAGGCGCTCCCTCCCTCAAAGTCCCGTGGTGGGACTAATCAAGGGAGGAGGTGGGGGAGGCGCACTGTCCAGTCCACCCATGGGCCCCATGTGGGGCTAGCCCATTAGGGCCGACGGCCACCCCCTTGGGCGCTCCTAGGGATGCGACCCCCGCTTCGGCCTTTTCCCCTTTGGAAATTGGCTTATTAGGTGGGATACCCCATTGAATCATATTTAAATTATTAAATAAATGTATAATTCAATAATTAACATATATTTACATATTATTTAATCCTCATTGCACCTGAACTCCTTCCGGACAACTCCGGACACCCGCCAGACTTTTCGGGAACCCTTCCGGTTTTCCCTTCGCTTTTCTTTGGTGATTTTTATGATACCAAAACAATATCCGAGCATTGTCAAACCCTTAAATGTGTTACCCTATGGTTCAAGAACACTCCAGACATGGTCGAGATCCCTCACAAATCAATGATCATCAACGGGACCTGCATGCCCATGATGCCTGATGAGTGCATATTTGCATCATGTTTTATATTATTATTTTAGACTGTAGATGTAGGATCTTGGTATTTTATGGCGTTCGCGCACATGTTTTATGTCTGTTTTCACCAGGATCAGGATAAATGATGGATACAATGGACACAATTCATGGAGAAGTTGTACTGAGGAGAAAAGAAGCCAAAAATAATGTAAATCGCTTATTTGGGAAATATTAATAATACCAGAAGAAAACCCGAAGCGAACAAAGGAGGCAGACGATTCAATGACCAACTATACAACGGGAATAAATTTTCTGGCCGTATAGTTCTCGCTGTATAGTTAGCGCCACCTCCGCCTCCTTAAATAGTTTCACCTCGTGCAACTGGATCGGGGAGACGACATACAGAACACCCAGAAATCACTGAAACCTCACCTCCAGAAGGAATCTAGAGGGGGAACTCGTCCACCAGGGATCCATCTTCGCCCTACATAGATCTGGGAGGTTAAGGCATCGATCTTCATCATCAACTGCTACATCACCATCATCTCCATCCATCCCATCTACATCTTGTCTAGATCATGTTGTAATTTCTGTACTCGTTGAGGATTTATACAAGTACTATTCATCTATGATAAATTCCATCGTTATTGCCATGATGTTGATTGCCTCCATGTATGAGTAGATCATTAGTTCTTGGGGAGATGGAGAAACCCTAGTATGATACTGAAATAAGATAAAGTCTATTATGATATTCATCACTATGACCATGTGTTAGATTGTCTTCATCTTGATGTTGAGAGAAGTCGACCTCTCAATATTTGCCTCTCATGGGGACTTGATGGAGGGAACTACTTGTAGGTAGATGGAGGAGTGTTGGCACTTACAGTGACTATAAAGCTGTTGGCACCCCTTACGTATCAACTTGGGAACCGAGGAAACTCACGGAACACTATCCATGCCATGGGATACGTCCTACGGGATTAAGTCCCTTAATAGCGCAGTAATTCGATTGATGCCGATTGATGACTGTTGTGGTTATGAGGATGATATGAGCAATGGTTGCTGTCTATTTGTCGTAATATGGTGTTCCTTCCACACATACATAGTTGAGAATGTTCATGATAATAATCTTTACCTTAGCTCTTTATAATGCTAGTGGTGTATCCGCTACTCCCTGAGAACGCTTTTTCCCTATTGAGATTCCAATCTCTTTTACATACGCGATACTTACTTTCTGTATTTAGTTGCTTTACTTTATTTATTATTGCTCTTATACCAAAAACCCCAAAACACCTTTAAACGCAATACCCACATTTTATCGTATCGCTTAGAAGTTTATTTAGCATTTCTATTGTAACATTTATTTCAAGTGTTATTAGACCTCAGATTCCTGCTCCGTGTGGGATCGATATCTTTATTTTGAAACTAGCTACAAACAATCTATGCACTTGCAGTCATCAATGACCCTTGTGCATTCCACAAGAATCTTTGTCGTTGAACCATGAAACATAGATTCCACTTCCCTTTGTTACTTTGACACTTTACTTGTCCGAGACTTGATCAACAACATTTCCATGACGTGTTCAACTCGTTACCGACGAGTACAACTTTACTTGTTCTGAGATATGCCATCCCCGTGACCTAGTCACACGCTGCAGCTTTATGGATGTCATGTCTCCGAGTGATCCCAGAGTATCTCTCCATCACGCGAAAGAACAAATGCCGCTATTGACACACAATTCCTCTACATGCCCATTTGAATACCTGAACACACCTTTGTGATCACCGCTCACGCAAGTGACGTTTGATGCTATCTAAGTATCCTCGGGTGAAAGTGATTGATATGGTCTCACGGTGACGCTGCAGCTTTAAGGAGTTGATTACTACGTTTCCAGTCATTATAACGGTCAACTTCGTGACTTGATCATGTTACAATTCCTGTGTTGGGTATTTCCATCAATTCAATTCACCTAATGAAGTGACCCCATTGTTAATTGACATACATGTCCATGATCGGGAAATATCAATCATCGGTTGACCAATGAACTAGTGTCTAGAGGATCACTAGGGACTTTGGTGGTTTATATATCACATGTGTATTGATGTTCCTATCAATACAGTTATAGCATGATACAACACCTATTATGAACTTAATGAAATATGGCAATAATCAAAATTTATTATTTGACTCTAGGGCATATTTCTAACAGTGTCCCATTTGCACTAGAGTACAAATAAACCAGCTGCATTTGAACGAATCATTACACCATAACTTTTGGTGTTTTGATCATGCTTGCTCATGGAAGAGGTTTTGTCTATGGATTGTACTATACAGATCCATATGTCTTTGCTAATTTGTTAATGTCACCTAACTTGACATTTCGCTTTATCATCATATGATAACCCTTCGGTATAAATATTTATGCTTTGGTGACAGATTGTTGTTTTTGTTACTTCTGCCATGACATCTGATTAGTCTATCAAAATATGACATTATCATTGTCATGAGCATTAGGAACACACTCTATGGGAAGATGGACTTCCCCAGCCATAACATTACATATTTTACCTTTGAAGTAATCATATACTTCTTATGTCAATGTAAATCTAATCGATAGTGCACTAAATTCCACTTCGATGTGTAACCACACTTCTCTTATGCTAAGGCACTCAATGTTGTGAGAATTCCAATCATCTAGGTTAGGTGGAACTTCCTAGCATAACCCTTTGACAATTAAGTTCACCATCCTTTACATATCAGATGTATACCTTCAGTTCTCTCTAGACACTGAAGACTATAATTTACTCCTTGTTCCGTGATTCACTCGGATATTACTTCGAAACCTGTTCTTTTGATTAAGAACTTGGGTCATATTATGTCGAGTATACGACATGGTTTTACAAGATAGAACCTATGAATTGGTGATACATCCATTTTGCATCACTATTTTATGTCTTAATTCACTATTATTCATTGATATATTTCGTATTGAGAGGTGATACTTATGTTATTTCATCTATTTTTGGCATGGTTGATGACTTTTGGAGCATGGACCGCTGCAGTCAGGATTCGGATGGAAAAGGTGCTGTTTGGAGGCAAAATTCGCGAAGATCAGAAAATCTGGGAAAATATACGGAAAATCCTATTTTTCCAAAAGACTAAGGATGCTAGAAGATGGAGTGGAGATGGGCCACAGGGGGCCCACAACACCCCATGGCGCGGGCAGCCCTAGGCCGCGCCTGGAGGTGGTGTGGCCACCCTGGCCCACTCTAGCCTCTCCCCTCTAGCGTATATCATCCTCCCGAAACCCTAAGACTCGGGGAGAGACCACAGAAAGATTCCGCCGCCTCTGCGGGGCGAAAAACACCGAGAGAGAAAGATCTCTCCGGCAGACAGATTTCTGCCGAGGGAATTCCTTCCCGGAGAGGGGAGATCGTCGCCATCAACACCACCATTAAGCTGGACTTCATCGGGATCATCATCATCATCACCACCATCATCACCATCAGCACCCTCATCACCATCTCCATATTGTTGTAACAATTGCGTGGAATCTTGCATTAGTTCATAGGGGAGACATTCCCAGTGTTGATTACTCTTTGTAGTTGATGCTATTGAGTGAACCGTTGAATTATTGTTTATGTTCAGATTGTTATACATCATTATTCCATCTCTGATCATGATCCATATGATGTCTTGTGAGTAGTTCGTTTTGTTCTTGAGGACATGGGAGAAGTCTTGTTGTTAGTAGTGGAGTTGCGTTGAGAAAGATTCAATAGATTGTTATTTAAGTTATGGTGTACTTCTTCTAGTGGTGTCATGTGAATGTCGACTACATGACACTTCACCTATATGGGCCTAGGGGAATGCATTGTGTATTTGGCTACTAATCATAGGGGTTGCCGGAGTGACAAAAACCTGAACCCCCGTTAGGAAACCATTGCACAAGGGACGTAAGGGTCTTAGAGTTTAAAGCTGTGGTTAGGTTTCTACCTTAATTACTTTCTTGTACTTATGGATGTTTGCAAGGGGTATAATCACAAGTATGTATTAGTCTTCGATGGGGCGGTACATTAGGACAGGTTCACCCACACAACACTTAGCAAGCTAGAGAAGATTAATCGACTATATGAAGCGAAAGCACTTGACAGTCTTCCCATGTGTCCTCGAGAACGTTTGGTCATATTAAGTAATAAAACTGGCTTGTCCTTTGCTACATAAAGGATTGGGCCACTTGCTGCATTCATTCCTACTGTCTTTTATTTACTCGTACTTTGTTTACTTGCTTTATCAAAAACCCCTAAAAATCCATTTGCTAAGTATTCGCAGAGAATTCCTGATCCATACCACTAGCCAGCACCTTCTGCTCCTCGTTGGGTTCGACACTCTGACTTATCGAAAATACTGCGATACACCCCCTATACTTGTGGGTCATCAAGACTATTTTCTGGCGCCGTTGCCGGGGAGTTAAGCGTTATTGGAGAGTGTAACTGGTAAAGGAAACTTCTACTGTGAGTATTGTTTACTTCTGCTAGTTGCTTTATTTTCGTTATGGATAATTCGTTGAGTTTCTTATTTGATAATGCTACTACCACTGCTAAGGTTGTAGATAAGCCACCACCTGCTGAGAATGATGTTTTCAAAATACCTACAAGAATTATTGATCTTGTTATGGATAACTATTATTGTGGGGATGGAACTGTCCATCCCGGTGATCATTTACTCTTTATACACAAATTATGCGGGTTGTACAAGTGTGTAGGTATTACTACAGATCAAGTTGAGAAGAAGTTATTCTCATTATCACTAAAAGGAAGAGCTGAGGAATGGTATAAGCTATTGAAGAATGGTCAAGCTCTGGAATGGGAGGAAATAGTGCCTCTCTTTTATTCAAAGTTTTATCCTCCTAGTGAGATTCATAAAGATCGGAATCAAATATACAACTTTTGGCCTCTTGATGGAGAGAGTACAGCTCAAGCTTGGGGGAGATTGAAGTTACTAATGCTCAAATGTCCCATTCGTGAGCTCCCCAACAATATTATTATCAATACCTTTTATGTAAGGCTCCCTCTACATGATAAATATTTATTGGATGCTTCTTGTGCTGGATCATTCACTCGCATGGAAGAAGAAGCTAAATGGGACCATCTAGATCATATTCAAGACAATGCTGAAGCTTGGGAGAATGACAAAGGTAGAAAGTCAGGTATAAATTATGATTATGAGTGCATTGAATCTTTTACGGGAACTGATGACTTTCAAAATATTAGTAATATTTATGGTCTTGATTTGCAAGTTATTACGAATTTCTTTAGAGCTTTCGCTTCCTATATCGAAATTCCAAAAAGGGGATGGAACAAATACCATGCACCTTACAAAGATATTGTTGACTATGCTCCTAAACTATGCTCCTATTGGAAGTGCTGAGTATTGCATTATTGACCCCATCTTACCCGAACCTTATATAGAGAAGATTCCCTTCCCCGAAAAGGTTAAGGACCATCTTATGATAACTAATGTAATCACCAAAAGTGAAAAAAGAACTGTAAAACCTGATGAACAAATAAACATTGAACCTGTGGTAGCAATTGTGAAAGACCTTGTCACTAAAAGCGTAGAAGATGGGCACATAGTCTTTTGTGAGGATGCTTCTAATATTGTTTCACATCCCAATAGAACTAAAAAGGCCTAGTGTTCCTGTGCTTTTTGTTAGAATTGGTGATCATTGCTATTATGGTTTATGTGATATTGGTGCAAGTTCTAGTGTTATTCCTTATGAGCTTTACAGAGAAATTATGCATGAGATCAGTCCTTGCGAGTTGGAAGAGATTGATGTGGTTATTCACCTTGCTAATAAAGAGACCATCTCTCCAATTGGTATTGTACGAGACGTGGAAGTTCTTTGTGGTAAGATTAAGTACCCTACTAATTTTCTAGTACTTGGTTCGGCTGCTAGTAAAACCTACCCTATCATTTTTGGTAGACCTTTCTTGAGTACTTGTGGAGCTATTATTGATTGCAAGAGGGAGAAAATCTTGACTAAGTTTGATGGGGAATCTTATGAGTTTAATTTTTCGAAATTTGCTAAAGAACCTTGCGAAGAGGAAACCCATAATGAGGATTTAGGGTTGAACAACTTGCTTCTATTTCTCTTGCTCCTAACAATGCTTTGCAGCAATTTATGGAAGACCATGAAAGTGAAATCTTCATGGAAGAAAGGAATGAGATTGACAAGATTCTCCATGATCAACCTATGATGCTTAAGCATGACTTGCCTGTAGAAGACTTGGGTACCACTATGCCACCTAAAAAGGATCCGGTTTTCGATCTAAAACCTCTCCCTGGTGATCTTACATATGCTTATATTGATGATAAAAAGATATATCCTATTATTATTAGCGCTAAACTTTCAGGGAAGGAAGAAGAAAGGTTATTGGAGGTTTTGAGGAAACACCGAGGAGCTATGGGCTATACTTTGGATGATTGGAAAGGGATTTCACCTACAATATGTCAGCATTCTATCAACATAGAACCAGATGCGAAGCCAGTAGTGGAGCACCAACGACGTTTAAATCCTAGGATGAAGGAAGTGGTAAGGAATGAGGTATTGAGACTCCTTGATCCTGGTATTATTTACCCTATTGTTGATAGTGAATGGGTTAGTCCTGTCCATTGTGTTCCTATAAAGGGAGGTAATACCATTGTCCCTAATGATAATGATGAGCTTATTCCTCAAAGAATAGTGGTAGGCTATAAGATGTGCATCGATTTTAGGAAAGTCAATAAAGTTACTAAGAAAGATCACTACCCCGCTTCCTTTTATTGATCAAATGTTGGAAAGGTTGTCTAAAAAGACCCATTTTTGTTTTCTTGATGGTTATTTTGGTTTCTCTCAAATTGCTGTTAAACAACAAGATCAAGAAAAAACTACTTTTACTTGCCCTTATGGAACTTAGGCTTATAGACGTATACCTTTTGGTTTATTCAATGCTCCCGCTACTTTCCAAAGGTGCATGTCTGCTATCTTTCATGGTTTTTGTGAGGAAATTGTAGATGTATTCATGGATGACTTTTCTGTCTATGGAACTTCTTTTGATAATTGTCTGCACAACCTTGATAAAGTTTTGTAGAGATGTGAAGAAACTAATCTTGTTCTTAATTGGGAGAAATGCCACTTCATGGTTAATGAAGGGATTGCTCTTGGGCATAAGGTTTCTGAAAGAGGCATATGAGTTGATAGAGCTAAGGTTGAGGCAATTGAGAAGATGCCATGTCCAAGAGACATCAAAGGTATTCGTAGTATCCTTGGTCATGCTGGTTTCTATAGGAGGTTTATTAAAGACTTCTCTAGGATATCAAAACCTATCACTAATCTTCTTCAAAAAGATGTACCCTTCGTTTTTTATGATGATTCTAGGGAAGCTTTTGAAACTCTTAAGAAGGCTTTAACTACAACCCCTATTGTTCAACCACCTGATTGGAGTTTACCCTTTGAAATAATGTGTGATGATAGTGATTTTGCTGTAGGGGTTGTCCTTGGGCAACGTATTGATAAAAAGTTAAACGTTATCCATTATGCTAGCAAGACTCTAGACGCTGCTCAAAGGAATTATGCTACTACTGAAAAGGAATTTCTAGCTATTGTTTTTGCTTGTGATAAGTTTAGGCCCTATACTGTAGACTCAAAAGTCACCATTCATATTCATCATGCTGCTATTAAATATCTTATGATGAAGAAGGACGCTAAGCCTAGGCTTATTAGCTGGGTGCTGCTTTTACAAGAGTTTGATCTACATATAGTAGATAGGAAGGGTGTTGAAAACCCTGTAGCGGATAATTTATCTCATTTGGAAAACATCTCTTTTGACCCTATGCCTGTCAATGATAGTTTACCAAATGAACAGTTAGCTGCAGTAGGGGTGAGCTCGCGAGGAAGCCCTTGGTATGCTGATTATGCTAACTTTATTGTCTCCAAGTATTTGCCTCCAACTTTTACAGCTCAGCAAAGAAGAAAGTTCTTCTATGATTTGAGGCATTATTTTTGGGATGACCCACACTTATACAAAGAAGGAGTGGATGGTATTATGCGAAGATGTGTTCCAGAATATGAACAAAAGGAGATATTGCGTAAATGTCATGGTAGCGCCTATGGAGGACATCATGCAGGAGATAGAACTGCACAAAAGGTACAACAGTCAGGTTTCTATTGGCCTACCCTTTTTAAAGATGCAAGAAAATTTGTTTTATCTTGTGATGAATGTCAGTGTGTTGGTAATATTTCCAGACACAATGAAATGCCTATGAACTACTCTCTAGTTATTGAACCTTTTGATTGTTGGGGATTCGACTTTATGGGTCCTTTCCCTCCTTCGAAGGGTTACACTCATATTCTTGTTGCCGTTGATTATGTTACTAAGTGGGTAGAAGCCATTCCTACGAAAAGTGCTGACAGGGAAACCTCTCTAAAAATGCTTAAGGATGTTATCTTTCCTAGGTTTGGAGTGCCTAGGTATCTCATGACTGATGGGGGTTCTCATTTCATTCATGGTGGTTTTAGGAAGACCCTCGCTAAATATGATGTTAATCATAGAATTGCTTCAGCTTGTCACCCCCAAACTAGCTGGCAAGTAGAGTTATCAAATAGAGAATTTAAATCTATCTTGCAAAAGACCATTAATAGGTCTAGAAAAAAGTGGGCTAAGAAGTTGAATGATGCTTTATGGGCTTATAGAACTGCTTACAAAAATCCTATGGGAATGTCTCCTTATAAAATGGTTGATGGGAAAGCTTGCCACCTACCCTTAGAATTAGAACACAAAGCTTACTGGGTAGTGAAAGAACTAAATAGAGATTGTCAGCTCGCTAGTGAGAAAATATTATTTGACTTAAGTTCTTTAGATGAATGGAGGAGTGAAGCCTATGAGAATGCTAGGCTCTTTAAGGAAAAAGTTAAAAGATGGCATGACAAGCGAATACTTAAGAGAGAATTTTATTTTGGTGAGAAAGTTCTATTGTATAGGTCTCGTATCAGATTTTTTGTAGGTAAGCTACTATCAAAATGGGAAGGACCTTTCATCATTGAAGAAGTATACCGTTCAGGCGCAATAAAATTTCTTCTCTAAAAGATAATACTACACAAGTAGTGAATGGACAGCGACTCAAACACTATATTGCTAGAGATTCTTACAATGAAGATGTTGATGCCTTTCAAGTTATTACTCCGGAGAAATTCATCGAGGACCAATTTCAGAGACCTGCAGAGTTGTTTTCAAATAGGTAACAGTTCTGGTAAGAAAAGTTCCGCGAAAATATAATACAACTATATTTTTGCAGTTTTCAGTCGATAGGGAAAGTTACGAAGCGAAAAAGGGACGGAACCGAAGCCGGGATAACCCACACCACCCTGTGGCGCGGGCCCACCCCGGGCCGCGCCACCAGGTGGTGAGGCCACCCAGGACTCCTCCTCAGACTCGTTTTCTCCCAGTACCTTCCTTTTGAGACGAAACTTCGTAATATATAACCCCCCGGATCCCCCGAGGTCCATATATCGTGTTTTCGTCGTGTTTCTATTTCGATCTGTTTCTTCTAGGTAAATCTCAGATTTGTAGCCTCAATGTCTTCCATTGGATCAGTTAAGGGAGATTCCTTGGAAGATATCATCAACCCATACATGAGAGAATTGAAGATTCATCCGAAGGAGTTATTGCTCGAAGGTGGGGAGGTTCGGATTAAAGAGGTTCAAGGCCCTAAAGGTGAAGGAAGTTTGGAGGATAGGATGGAAGCATTGGAACAAGAAGTCTTTAGGTACAAGAAGATGGCGGAGCGCGAAGTGGATATCACCCATAAGATTTGTTTGGAACTCATCACTGAGCACCAAAACGAGACTGCTGAACTCAAAGACGAAGTCCTCTCACTCCGCCAAACAACCAACGAACTGCAAGCACAGTTCTATGATGTTCAAAATCAAAACTGTGAATATGAGGCTAGATTTAAACGCATAAGTGATGCTGCAAGTTTCAGGATGTTGGAAACCACGATGTCCTTTGTTGATGGGAAGCCTTTACCCTAGAAGACGGACGAAGATGAGAAGATACCACCACCACCTAAGGAGTAATTCATCATCAGGTTTGGCATCCCCTTGGTTTGTTCCAAGCTTGGGGGAGTGCCACGGTATCATATCACTATCTTCTATCTTTTTACCTTATTAGTAGAGTCATATCATGAATAGAGGAGTTATTTTGTAGTATGGTTTGCATTATGGAAGTGTCCCCTTTCTCGTTAGATATGTATCCCTTGGTGTGAGTTTCTGTTACGGAATATTAATGAGAAGTTCTATCATTCACTCTTTTGCATAGCTTATATTAGTTTTCAATTCATGGTTATATGATTGATCTTGTTGTTAGTATTGGTAGCACTCTGGGATCTTTGAGTTAATTTAGTTGGTTTTGGCAAACCTGGCTCGGTCAGTAGCAACACCTTTTTGAGAGTTGAAAAGAAAAAGATAGAAGTACTCTAAAGAAAAATAATTTCATCATCTTTCTTTCTTGATTTGCTCATAAGTCTAGTATTCTCTAGTTAAGATCTTTTGTGCTTCCAAGGAAGATTGCATGTTTGTCTTTATCACTTGTATGTTTGTTTGTTTCCTTCAACCCTTATACTTGCTACCCAGCCTTGCTAGCCAAAAACCTGTACTGAGAAGGTATTCTTCTCGTGCATCCACCTCCTTTAAACCAAAACCTTTGCCATTTGTGTCCACCATACCTACCTAGTAGCATTATTGCTATTCCAAGTAAATTCTTGTTTTATCTACCTCCGAAATTAAACTTGTCATGTGAAAATTAGTGATTAAAGCTCTCACTAACTTGATGGTACACTTTACTTCCTTGCACTTAATAAACTTGAACCATTGGGTCCTTCTTTGTTGCGTATATGCTTGCACTTTATGATTTGAAGTTAGCCGAACCATGTATCATGGGGACCGCTTTCAACACTTCATTTGGTACTTTGTACCTAGTTGATCATGTTCTTTTGCTTATGGATCCTGGCGGTGTGAAATAAAAGTGGAACTTGTAAGATCATGGAGTTTGTATGTGTGTTAGAGAAAAACCTGGGCCGCTAGCCTAAGCCATGCCTAATCATGGTGGAAACTTGCAGCATAACTATAGTGAGCATTCTATGAAGCATCCACAATAAAAACCTATGCAAATAGCAAATAAAAAGATCGCTGAGATGCTCACTATCTGCTTGCCTTGTCATTTTGATTATGGGATAGCTCCTGTGTCATGTGCAAGGGGTACCCCATTGGCGGTTCTCAGTGATACGCATATATTTACAATGACAAGAGCTTGCTCATGACTGAAGTTGAGTAGCATGAGGATCGGTACTCATAAGTAAGGGGCATCAGATTTCAACTTATAACTTGTCAAGCATATCCTCTTAGTTGTGTCACTTTAACCTTAATCACCTAAAGATGCCTATGATAGGGGCAATGAGA
This sequence comes from Avena eriantha, assembly GCA_910589775.1. Taxonomy (NCBI): domain Eukaryota; kingdom Viridiplantae; phylum Streptophyta; class Magnoliopsida; order Poales; family Poaceae; genus Avena; species Avena eriantha. The sequence goes on from OU342741.1 coordinate 106,055,167, forward strand.
GATGAAAGCTAGTAAGTATCATAATTGTTGGGAGCTCTTTATGAGACTTGCAATCCCTGCTTCCCTCTTTGAAGGGCCCTTTCTTTTACTTTGTAGTTGAGTTAGTAAACCTATTCCCTTCTATCTCAGCAAGTATTTTGAGTTGATGTGTTTCATTCATTCATATGATGATTTATTCTATCATGTTTCTTATGTTCCTTGTTTTGCACATTGCTGTTATCTTGATGTTTACTACTTTGAAAGCTTTCATTGAAAACCAGCTATTTGTGAACTCCAGCAAATTATCAACTATTCTTCGACCAAGAGCTAAGTTTGCCATTACCAATTATGATTCACATTATGTATCTTTATTGTGTTTCCTTTACTCATTGCAAGTTGAGTTATGTAATAGTGAGTTGTCTTCTATTATGATCTATGCTTTTGATGAATGTGATGCTTCTTGTCCGTATTCTTTTATCGACTCTTCACTCCATAAACCTGAGGCCATGTTTATTGAGCTCAGTTTCGCTTGGGGACAAGCGAAGTCTAAGCTTGGGGGAGTTGATACGTCCATTTTGCATCACTATTCTATGTCTTAATTCACTATTATTCATTGATATATTTCGTATTGAGAGGTGATGCTTATGTTATTTCATCTATTTTTGCATGGTTGATGACTTTTGGAGCATGGACCGCTGCAGTCAGGATTCTGATGGGAAAGGCGTTGTTTGGAGGCAAAATTCGCGAAGATAAGAAAATCCGGGAAAATATACGGAAAATCCTATTTTTCCAGAAGACTAAGGATGCCAGAAGATGGAGTGGAGATGGGCCACAGGGGGCCCACACCATCCTATGGCGCAGGCAGCCCTAGGTCGCGCCTGGAGGTGGTGTGGCCACCCTGGGCCACTCTAGCCTCTCCCCTCTGGCGTATATCATCCTCCCAAAACGCTAAGACTCGGGGAGTGACCATAGAAAGATTCCGCCGCCTCTGCGGGGTGGAAAACACCGAGAGAAAGATCTCTCCGATAGACAGATTTCTGCCGGGGGAATTCCTTCCCAGAGAGGGGAGATCATTGCCATCAACACCACCATCAAGCTGGACTTCATCGGGATCATCATCATCACCACCATCATCACCATTAGCACCCTCATCACCATCTCCATATTGTTGTAACAATTGCGTTGAATCTTGCATTAGTTCATAGGTGTTGATTACTCTTTGTAGTTGATGCTATTGAGTGAACCGTTGAATTATTGTTTATGTTCAGATTGTTATACATCATTATTCCATCTCTGATCATGATCCATATGATGTCTTGTGAGTAGTTCGTTTTCTTCTTGAGGACATGGGAGAAGTCTTGTTGTTAGTAGTGGAGTTGCGTTGAGAAAGATTCAATAGATTGTTATTTAAGTTGTGGTGTACTTCTTCTAGTGGTGTCATGTGAACGTCGACTACATGAAACTTCACCTATATGGGCCTAGGGGAATGCATTGTGGATTTGGCTACTAATCGTAGGGGTTGCCGGAGTGACAGAAACCTGAACCCTCGTTAGGAAACCATTGCACAAGGGACGTAAGGGTCTTAGAGTTTAAAGTTGTGGTTAGGTTTCTACCTTAATTACTTTCTTGTACTTACGGATGTTTGCAAGGGGTATAATCACAAGTATGTATTAGTCTTGGATGGGGCGGTACATTAGCACAGGTTCACCCACACAACACTTAGCAAGCTAGAGAAGATTAATCAACTATATGAAGCGAAAGCACTTGGCAGTCTTCCCATGTGTCCTCGAGAACGTTTGGTCATATTAAGTAATACAACCGGCTTGTCCTTTGCTGCATACAGGATTGGCCCACTTGCTGCATTCATTCCTACTATCTTTTATTTACTCGTAGTTTGTTTACTTGCTTTATCGAAAACCCCTAAAAATCCGTTTGCTAAGTATTTGCAGAGAATTCTTGATCCATACCACTGGCCAGCACCTTCTGCTCCTCATTGGGTTCGACACTCTTACTTATCGAAAATACTGCGATACACCCCCTATACTTGTGGGTCATCACTTGGGCATAGTAGATGTTACACATCTTTTCCTTCTTTTAACCATCATCATACCAAGACAATCTCAATGCTTCACCTAGTTAAACAAATAAGAACTTCCTTCTTAACTTGTTCAATTCTAAACTACTTCATAATCCTATCTAGGAAAAACATTCTGACTTAATGCTATTAAACATATCAATTTATCTTGATAGATCTCAATGTTTAATACATGTTCAACTTCATCTACTTAATGTTCTCTAATATTTACTAACAATACCATTCACAATATGCCAATCACATATGAGAATAGACATTGTAAGTTACATATAAGAGTATGGAACTCTCTTAGCTCCCACTCAGTTTATTGTAAATGTAGGTCTTCTCAATATTCTGGGCACAATCCCAAAATCCTTTGATCATTCATCAAACTGAGAATTCCAGCTACGATATTCCATTTGTCCAACTTAAGCATTTCTACACATTGTAGCCAACCATTTGAATTTGTTAAAGGCATTTCTTGACACAAATCAAGCTTTATGTCTTACTTTAAGTTTTATTTCTTCCTTACAACTCAGACAGAGAGACTATGAACTTTGGCACGGAGGCACAAATACTTTCGACCTTGCCCCATGACCATTTACTCCAGTAGTCCCTTTTGGAAGATCAAGTAACATATTTACTTTGATAAGATCAAGTAACATTTTACTTTACCATCTTAAATATAACTTAATGTACATGATTTCACGACTCTAAGTCATTTCTTGTACTTGAGTTCACCATCGCTTATTTGTAGTTCGTAGGTATTCCATTGTATGATTAACATGACAAGTGAATCATGAATTCAATTCTGCAATGAGGCGGGACTTATTCATGAATACTACATTGTTTTAGTAAAATCTCCCACTGAAATATTTGATCATTCGCATTAGTTTATCCTCTATTTGTAGTGTTTTGTTCCAGAATCAATTTCGTTGCGCTACTCTAATATTTGGAGGCAAGGTTCTCAACTTTATTTGAGCTTTCACCTTTATCCATCAACTCTTTTATTGAGAAACCCTTCTCTATAAATCACCACGTTGAGCAATCCTAGTTTTCCCCTTTGGTTGTAGTTGTGGAATACATATTCTTAGTTTCGTAGGAACACACTACATAGTTTTATTCATTCTAATTCTGATTATCAAATAACTCTAGAATTTTTGAAAACCACATTGTTCCATACCCTTATGGTGTTGTTTCCATGAACCCTTGATGATTCTTTATAGAATAAGTAAGTGTTTGCTATTCTAATTTATCTTTTCTAAATACTAACTCTAATACGATAAGAGATTACTTTATACCATATGATATCTAATATGGTATGATTACAATTCTTTACACATGTCAAGACATTGACACATTCTTAGGATTGTAATTTGTGGAACATTTCACAAGTCTTATATGCATGAATCACAACTTCAATGCTTGTTGTTTTGATCAAATCATAAAGACACGTATTCTTGTTAATTCAATATTCTTCTTCACTCTGAAATTCCCTATTCATAAAAAATAGTTTCAGACTTGTGTCTCATTCAACGAATACATCTATTAGCTTAGATTCACAAAGAAGTTTTACGAAATAATGATATCCACCATTTGTTGAACAATACAACATATCATCATATATGATATCCAATTATTCAATACACACCCTGTCTCACTAGAATGTGGAGTTATAGTCATTTTCCCTAATAGGGGCATGGTTTGTATGTGTCAAAAGATCAAGGATCTTCAAGACCTTGGTTTCATCACTTATGAATCCTTTCATATGTACCATTATTACTTAACACAATAGTGTCATTCAAAATGATGTCATTATTAAGTTTGAATATCTTTTGGCATTTTCACAATCTTATAAACATTTAAATTTGTATCATCAAGATCAAAATATAAATAACCCATTCATAATCAAAACCGTGAACATAAAAGATATTACTCATAGGAATAAAACAACTGATTTGCCTCAAATTCATACGAATAACTGCATTAAAAATTCAAGACACATACTAATGTAGTTCACTCTAATCGATTACAAACTTATTCAAAACTTCTAATCCAAATGATAACTTCTAAAGGAGAGCATTGTTGGCATCTTGCTTGCCATCGACACACATTGTCGCGCCCACTCCTTCAATCACTTCTCAAGCGGCGGGTCTTGTTTTCACAAAATAGTACAAGCATCAAATACTTCGTAAACTGCCATAAGTGTTTGAAATTAAACATTTCTAAATTTGTATATAAAATATATACCTTTCTCATTGATGACAGCTCCTGGAGCAAGCATTCCATTCCAGGTTCTCATATGAGCCATGAACTCAAGGAAGGTAAACTCTTTCCTTTCCACGAGGTAGTTCAAGATGACATCTTTGTAGCTGTGGAGTAGAGAGCACAACACCACAGCTATCGCAAATTTGTCGGTCACCCATTAGTCCATGATGTCCACAAGGCGCTCATGAAACCTTTCCATGATAGCCAAGTGGTCTTCCAGGCTGGTGTCTTCCCTCATTTTGGTTGATAGGAATTCACCCATGTACCCAAACTCCATGATTCTGAATTGAGATGGAAAGAGCATCTGAAGTCCATCAGCCAGGCTGAAGGCCTTAATCTCATGGAATTGTGCTCCCAAAGAAGGCTCCATGACATGAACCATAGTGTATTTGAGTGTCATGAAGGCGTCATGTCGGGCATGATAATCATGATCATCGGGAAATCTGGTGAAGCCCAAGGGAAAATATCCTAGCGGTTTTCGCAGCACATAGAACAGATCGTGGAAGATGAGGAAATTCCTTAGCCATTGGTACCAGTCTATGAAGTTTGACCTATTTTATTTGAGTTTCTCAATCTCCATGAATCCCTCAAAACTAAACGAAGGCTTGGGTTTTGACATGATCTACAAATTTTTTGCAAAGACATTTAGAGTAAGTTCATAATAAGAGTTCAAATTATAATCCCATTATGTTAGATGAGCTCCCACTAAAACAAACATCCCTAAATATGTTTTTAGTGATTACACGATCCACTTTAGTATGTCACCCCAATCATCACGACCGGTAACATAGCTACAAAGGTAGACATTATCCAATGTCAATCGCATCATTCATGTGACTAATGCTCGATCTTTCGATCATCCGTGTTTCGAGGCCATGTCTGTACATGCTAGGCTCGCTAATTCAACCTTACGTGTTTTTGCTATGCAACATGTCTTACACCCACCGTATGCGAACACAGATATGTGTGACACCCGACCATCACTGGCTGCCTCATATCGGAGAACTTTCTTGGTGGTGCACACTAAGGGAGAACAAAATTTTGGTATTATATTAAGGGATCATCCTATTAATGCTACCGTCGAGTATCTAATACTAGCACAAAGAAGTTGCATAGAATAAAAATCAAATATAAACAAGTGTGATATGACATGGTCATTGATTATCGCACCATGATCTCAATCGTGTGCTCCGGTGTGTGGCGCCTAGACCTTGATGCCACCATCCTATTACTACAACTTAGCAACAGGAAAGTAAACTACTTTTACCTTTACTTTGACCATATCATATCACGAGCCCCTGCAAAATAAAGTTAGACGCCTCTACTTTATCTTTTGTATGCTATACGTGGCTGCTACGGCTTTTACACAAGAACAGTTTCTTACCTACGAACTTGAACCACAATGTTGATTGAATGATTGTCGCTACTACACCCCTCTTGGGGCCCTGCATTGTAAATGGTATACCAACTAGTACGAGAGAAACTGACACCCCCAAAGCCACTTATACGGTGAAAGTCGTATGTCAAGCGTGGACCAGTCTCACGAATGAACGCGTAAAGTTGGTTGAGGCTGCTTCAATCAAGCAGTGTTGCGGTATACGCAAGTACACGTGGGAGGGTAACAATCATAAAATCAATGCCCACACGCTACAACTCGTGTGTTCTACCCATACTAGCAATACTGTGCATAGATCTAGCTCTAATACCACTATAGGGGTTTAGTGCCTAAAAAACAATAATTTTTCCTATGCGAACAACCCTAATGCCATGATCTATCTATTAGTAATGCAGTAACATGAGGGGATTTTTGAAATTTACCCTTGAAGACCGAAATGCATTTTCAATGTTTAGGAGAATGTGGTTGATGTAGTCGTACCGACGGTGACCTCATGGTCATGGATGGCTCCACCAGCTCCAGCTCCACCATCTCTAATGACTCCGATGGCTCGAACGACTCTAGCACCACTAGTGTAGTTCCTCGTGGGGATTCACACACATATGGTGTTTTACGATGACTCTCGGACCCTGATCCAGCAGAGGTTGTGGAAGTAGATCTCCTGGATCCGGAATCCCCATAGCACGAAGGTGCTCCACAGTGAAGAACACTCTCATTTGCACAACACTTACAATGGGGCCACACTCACAAGAGAGAGAGAGAGGAGGGGACTTGGATGGGGACGACTCAAAGCTCAATTGTTGTGTTTGAATCCCTCCATATGCCCTCCTTTATATAGGGGGAGGCATTCCCTCCCTTAAAGTACCGGGGTGGGACTAATCAAGGGGGGACGCGGGGGTAGCCGCACCGGCCAACTCACCTATGGTCCCCACGTGGGGCTAGCCCATTAGGCCGCCGGCCACCCACTTGGGGCCTCCTAGGGATGCGGCCCCCTCTTGGGCCTTTTCCCCATTGGGAATTGGCCTATTAGGTGGACTGCCCCATTAAATCATATTTAAATTATTAAATAAATGTATAATTCAATAATTAACATATATTTACATATTATTTAATCCCACACCGGAACGGTTTGCGGATAACTCTAGACCCCGCCGGACTTTCCCGGAACCCTTCCTGTTTTTCATTCTCTATTCTTTGGTGATTCCTGTGATACCAAAACAATCTCCGAGCATTGTCAAACCCTTAAGTGTGTTACTCTATGGTTCGAGAAGACTCCAGACATGGTCGAGATCCCTCTCAAACCAATGATCATCAGCGGGACATGGATGTCCATGATGACCCCTGTGAATTCCACGAGAATCTTTGTCGTTGAACCATTAAACATATATTCCACTTCCCTTTGTCACTTTGATACTTTACTTGTCCGATAACTAATCAACGATATTGCCATGTCGTGTTCAATCTCGTTACCGACAAGTATAACTTTGCTCGTTCTGAGATATGCCATCCCTGTGACCTAGCCACACAATGCAGCTTTATGGATGTCATGTCTCCGAGTGGGCTCAGAGTATCTCTCCATTATGCGGAAGAACAAATCCCGCTCTTGACACATAATGCCTCTACATGCCTCTCTGAATACCTGAATACACCTTTGTGATCATCGCTCATGAAAGTGATGTTTGATGCTATCTAAGCATCCTCGGATGACAGTGATTGATATGGTCTCACGGTGGAAGGAGTTGGTTACTCTATTTCCAGTCATTGTAACAGTGAACTTCATGATTTGATCGTATTACAATTCCTGTGTTGGGTATGTTGATACCTTCGATCCGGATTATGAATGTAGTATAGCTTCTTTTCCCTAGTAGACCTAGGTTATCGAATCATCGGGAAACGAATGCGTAGTGAAGTTACTTTAACGGGCCTTCGGGAGTTTTAGAATTCCTTTTGTGTTTTTACCGGACCAATAGCTTGCGTATTTTTGTTGTTGTCGATGATGGAGAGAGAGGGCCTAGGGCGTTCGGTTTCACCTGTAGCTGTGCAAATCATCTGATGGGAAGAAAAGATAGAAATAAAGTATGCATGTACCTGTTAGAGCAAGATAAATTATATGTGGGCAGTGCATCCATAATTGCTATTGCCTCCGCAACCGCTTATTGCAATAACCTACTAGTCTCATCCATATAAGAAACATAACTAATCATATGCATAGTGATGTCACCGTTAATCCCAAGCAAATCCCCCACATACAGCCGTACTACCCCTTTTGTCACTGGGGTTCGCATCCTGCAGATCAATCCTTGCTCATACTCCCTATACCTGGCTCAACCCTCGGGGTCTTGGGTACCTGACAAGTCCTTGGATTGAGGCAAGAGAGGCTACAATAATCATCATGTCATACAAACTAATACACAATCCCATCTATGATAAATAACATGCACAATTGATACATGGCTAGGCCGAAGCCCTTAGCCCAAGGAGAATTACTCACACATAGAGATGAGATCAACAATCACAAACATTGTAATAAAAATCATAAGATTGATAGAAATAGTCTTACAATGTCACCAGTCGAAGAAGAGATCTACTATTACAAGTGGTGGAAGATGGCTATGGAGATGGAGAAGGGTTTTGAGATCTGGAGGCGGCTGGATCTGTGGCAGAGACTTTTGGCGAGGACGGAGGAGGGATGGAGAAGGGTTTTTTTCATCGCCCGAGGCTTCTCTATATAGGTGTCCCTTCACGAAAGTTGTTCTATTTGACCTAACGGTGGCGGCGCCAACTCTACAACCAGAGCTATACGGCCGGAATTTCTGCTCCGGTCGTATAGTTGGTCGTTAAAGTGTCTGCCTCCGCTTTGCGGCTCCTGGTTTCTTCTGGTTGTTGGAAATCTCGTATCTTTGACTTTAATGTAGTGATTCCCTCCTTTAAACGACATTATCTGTGCATGAAAAATATAAAAGAAAGGATTGCATACCCTTATGAATATTGGGCATTAGTGGTAGGGTTTAGAGAGATATTTCATCAAAAGTATGAATAATATCCAGTTTAAATATGGACGTAGATGGCTATATTTTAGAGCCATCAAGATCCCCAAGCTTAAACTTGATCGTCCCCGAGCAAGAAAACCAAAATCAAAAAGGAACCCAACATTTAAACTGAAATAACGAGATGGTGATATTACTCATGATTAGTAGTCTCATGTTTCCTCCACTTCATAAATCTGAAAAACATCATCATAGATAGATTAATGGCAAGCATATCATATGGATTTCATGCATCCTTATAGTGCAGCAAAATTATTGTCAACATGGATGATTCAAATGAGTAAACTTTATTCCAATGCAAGTAATCAACTCATAGGCTTGCCTTTGAACAATAAACTACAATCATGTAAATTAAGAGTGTGAGAGTTGTCATGAAAAGCATATACACTAGAGTATCTCAATTCTCCCACATCAATAAATCAAGACTTTGCAAGCACTACTTTTCTATTCATTGTCCTTCAAGAATTTCAGTTTTTAAGTAACTGAGAGGATGCCAAAAAATATATTAGTTTATCGGGTTGTGATGGACACTCTTGGCTTCACTCACTAAGGTTTTGTTCCTTTTGCATAATGATTTCTCATAACAACCAGAGGAGTGATTCCATCATGATTACAGCTACCTGGGAGTGCCAAGAATCTTACCCACTATAGCATTGCTGCGACAAGTGTTTAATCAACTCATAGCAAAAATATAGGAGTTTCCTCCATGAGGATCATTCGTAGGCCAGCGGAGTTGTTGGCATCCCATGAAGTTTGACACGCATAAAGCTATATCATTCTTATGATTAACAAGTTAAACTTTGGCATGCTCACAAAAACCACTAAACATTAATTCAATCGAACAAATCCTTTCAAAGAGAGCTATCAAGTCAATCAATATTTTCAATGGTGTTGAGTGTCTATAGAAATAAACCTTCAAGACTAATCACTACAACACCCAAGCCTTCAATTGTGAGACTTTTTCTTATTACAATTGTGTAGCAAATTTTAGGCAAGACTTGGTACCCAATTGAATACCCATGCAAACGAAAATCTTACTAGAATACAAAAGACTCACTCCACCAATATAATATCTCAACATTACTACTAACTAGCATGGGTTTCTCAAACTTCAAAAGTGGAGTCATAAGGCATACCTCTCATGTTTGGTTACACTTCTCTCTTCCTTTTTTATTTGTTCCTTGGAAACTCGAAGTCGATCACTCTCCTTCAAATACATGAAGACCTCGAGGCGGAAAGAGAAGACAGAGGGAAAATGAAGAAAAATGGAGAAATCTTTTTGTGGTTTTTAAGAGAGGGACTTTAAAGAATAGAAAATTGGTGGCAAAGCTCGGCTTGAAAATTTGAGGGCAAATAGAAAGAACTAAAAAGGGTGTTGGGGAAACCAACATGAGTGCTTATAAACTCAAATAAAAACATAACCTCCGAATAAATAAAAGCAAATGAACGCCAAATAAAGATACATGAGGAAATTTCCCGAAGCTTAGGCTTTTGCAAGCCCTTCAAATCATTGTGGTGGCGGCAAAAAGTCATTACTCCAGTTTGCAAATTGAGTTGAGAGGTTACTAGTTGATTCTCGGAGGTTCAAAGAGAGGATATGCATCCTCTCCACAGTCCCTCTAAGTCCTTGGAAGTCTTGGTATGTAGCGAACCGGGTTTGTGGCTGCTCCTCTTGATAAGGAATTTCTTGCTCCTCCTCTTGGTCCTCATCCTCTTCTGGAATCTCCTCCTCGGGTTGGTGTTTCTCAACCTACAAGTCATATAGCAAACGTCCTTCCTCGATAGAGAAAAGACCATTAGGCATAGGAACGGGGTAGGGATGCCCAGCTCCTGCAATATGGAGACAATAAACACCACCTCTCCTAGTGAGCATTCCACATGCTCTCAAAGTGGAGAAATCAACACGTGTCTCACCTAACACGGGTTGCAACTCACCTAGGTCGATGCCTAGGGTAGTGGCAAGCACGGTGATGACACCTCCACCTGCGATTGGTGCTTGGCTTTTGGAGGCTTGGTGCTCCAAGTAGCGCACGAGGATGGCGCCCAAGTTGAGTGACACGCTGCAATTGATGTAAGCAGCCTTTGCGAGGACTAGGATGTCCTCCTCGTCGAGTCTCGTGAACTCATTACGTGCCTGCAAGGTGTTAGCAATAACATAGAACAAACAGCGGATTGCAAGATGTTGAATATTCTTCTGTTTGTTTACTCTAGTAGTGAAACTCATTCCATTATAGTATTGTTCAGGGGTAGGTTCTAAGCCAGTAAAGGATGCGCGTAAGGCATGAATATTATTGTTTGGCAAATTAAAACATGCGCACCATTCATCAAAAGTTAAGTGTGGATGTTGTTCATCATACGCAAAGATATAATATCCTCTCCTTGCCATTGTTTAACGGTGCTTGCAACGAACTTAGAAATTCAATGGTTAAGCGGCGATAAATAGGCACATCATTGTACACAAAATTTTGCAGGCCAGCTCTATTGCAAAGTAAATTGAATTCATTAGAAATACCGAGTTGGTTCAATATAATGGGGCAAGCCCACTTGGTAGCCTTCACTTCGCAGTTCTTGATCCTGTTGAAGTGATCATGATGGGGCTCATCCTTGAATCGTATCCCCATGCGTTCCTGAGCAGCAGCCCGAGAAGCACTAGCGGTGGCACGTGCACGAGTTTGGCTCCTTGTGTTCATCATCTAAAACATTGAAGAAAGGCAAAAATAAAACTTTTTGATCCAACAACAGTAAGTGCATCATATTCCTCATCATATCACACTAAACATCCCTCAAAATAATAATCTAGGCAAGAAAATCATGGCAATTGGTTCATAGTAGGTATCACCCTAGATTGATAATGACAATAGATCGAAGATGAATTTGAAAAAAGTAATTGGAGGATCGGAGGAGAGACATACCGTAGATCACTCGTGTGCGAGGAAATCGAACAAAATTGAGCAGAGATGAAGATCTCTTGAGGTTTTGAGAGAGTTTGGAGGTAGAAGAAAGAAAAAGGATTAATGTTTTGGAGTTGGAATTACCTTCCTGTGCATTTTTGTGGTCGGACGCAACTATACGGGCGCATCTATACGGTCGGAACAATATGTTCCAGCCGTATAGATGGCCTTCTGTCAAAATATTAGGGTTTCCTCCTAGCGGTGCAGCTATACGGACGCAACTATACGGCCGGAACAAAATGTTCCCACCGTATAGTTGGTCGTTAAACTATCTATCGCTGCGAAAGAAAATATACAAAGTAATCGATATCAATATGACCAGAACTACACGGCCAGAATTTTTTATTCCCGCTGTATAGTTGGTCGTTAAACTCTCAGTACATTGGAAAATATTTGTACGGAGGCACTGATATCTATACTACCGGAGCTATATGGCTGGACTTTTTATTCCCGCCATATAGTTGGTAGTTAAAATGAAAGTACATATTAAAGAAAAATTGTCGATGGCAAAAATATCTACACGACTGGAACTATACGGCCGGGATTTTTATTCCCGCTGTATAGTTGGTCGTTAAACTCTCAGTGTGCATCAAAAAAATTATGTTTCTTTAAAAACTATTTCTTTTCCTATAACTTAGTGATATACCTTGTTTTTGACATAAAATTGATAGCAAATATTGTCGACCAACAACAGCATGTATGTAGAAGAATTTTAAGTACTACCGAACTTCTTCTCCTCAAATAGAGTTTTCTAGCACTCTTTATTAAACATAATATTAAACTAAAACTAAAAACTTAACTCAAACCTTTATTTAACATGGGTTGACTCCCATGGAGTGCTCTTTTATGGTCAATAGCTGGACCTTTTCGATACTCACTTGGGCCAGATGAGTGGAACACCCACTCCAAAGCAATTGGCCTTCAAAGTGATGGCCTCCTTTTCATCATGCTTGCCTTTTTCTTCCTGGGGGAAATGAATAACAAAAGGATCTCACGAAGGCAATTGAAGCTTCACGTTCCCTTCATGTGGACTAATCAAAGACTTAATGGTTCTTAAGAAAGGACGACCTAAAATAATAGGAGCAATAGCATCTTCAGGCATGTCAACAATAACAAAATCAATGAGAGGGGGACAGCCTTTAATGTATACTAAAGTGTTCTCCTTAATTCCTACAGCTTGTTTGTAGGTAGAATCTTCTAGATGCAATTTTATTTCAGTGATTTCAAAGGATCCAAGATTTAACTTGTTAAAAAGACTCTTTGGAATTGTTGAGACGCTTGCACCTAGATCACATAGTGCAGCTATATCACTGGTTCCAATTTTAATCTTAATAGTAGGCTCAAATATGTCATCTAGTTTAACAGGTAATTTTTCAACAATTTGCTTATATTCTTCCTCAAGCTCATGTACCTTTATTCCTACCTGATTAACGAAGTGCTGGTACATGGCTTCCTCACTACCTTCACTTACCGGAATCTTGACGTTGATCCTTTTTACGAGATCTTCAACGGTGTAGCTTGGTGAAGGAGCATTACTATAATCAAGTTCTCTAGGCTCCATTATTTTAACAGCTTTGTTAGATAATTTACCAAGCATAACATCATGGTTATCCATTATTTTAACAAGAATATTGTTTTGTTCATTTTGTGAGTCTATAAAAGACTTAAGTGTTTCTTGGAGACTACCATTACTAGTTCCCATATTATTATTAGAGTTACCTGCAGGACTAGAATAATATTTCTAAACATTAGTATTGTAACTCTTCTTCCAAGCAGGGTTATAATCATTACGAGCTATGAAGTCTATTTGTTTCAGGGGTGGTTCTTACCTGGGATTCCTTACCTTTTACAACTAGTATGAGCTCATCCAACTTAGCATTGAGTTCTTCATTTTCTTGTGGTGAAATGGAGTTCACCTTCTTCGTGTTTGATCTTTCCACATGCCATTGAGCATGGTTGTCTTGCATATTGTCTAGCAGCTGCTTTGCTTCGGTAATATATTTACCCATAAATGTTCCTCCAGCTGTAGTATCAAGCATAGACTTAGACACAGGATTAAGAATATTATAAAATAAATGGAGGATTAACCAATCTTCCATCCCATGACTAGGACAGTTTCTTAAGCATTCTTTCATCCTCTCCCATGCAAGCTCTAGTGTCTCATGCTCTTCCTGTCTAAAACCAGTAATATTAGATCGGAGTTTCATAGTATTTGCACGTGGGAAAATTTTACTCATAAATAAAGAAGTACATCCCACCCATGATGTAATAGTATTTCAAGGCAAAGATAGCAACCATTCTTTAGCTCTCCCTCTTAGAGAGAAAGTAAATAAATGCAATTTGACCGCATCAGGGTCAACGTCTTTAATACGCACCATATCACATATTTTGGTGAAAGTATTCAAGTGCATACATGTGTCTTCAGCATCAGAGGCTCCAAATTTATTATGTTGAACCAGACTTAAGTAATGGGGCTTAATTTCATAGTCATCAGCAGCAATTGTTGGCTGAGTAATAGGAGTACGCAAATAGTCATTTTTGGGAGTAGCAAACTCCCTAAGCTTTTTTTCAGCCCTATTTCCTATGTTTTTGGGTATTCTTAAACAAAGAATTATAATAGTAAATGCAAGAATTTAAAGGCTAACTAATTTTTTTGGTTTATCAAATAAAGATTGAAAGCAAACTAAGAAAATTGAAACAAGAATTAAAACTAGCAAAGTTCCTAAGAACCCTACCAGGGTAGTTATTGCTTCCCCGGCAACGATGCTAGAAAAAGGGTTGATACCTTCGATCCGGATTACGAATGTAGTATAGCTTATTTTTCCCTAGTATACCTAGGTTATCGAATCCTTGGGAAGCGAATGCATAGTGAAGTTACTTTAACGGACCTTCGGGAGTTTTAGAATTCCTTTTCTGTTTTTACCGGACCAATAGCTTGCGTCTTTTTGTTGTTGTCGATGATGGAGAGAGAGGGCCTAGGGCGTTCAGTTTCACCTGTAGTTGTGCAAAACATCTGATGGGAAACAAAGATAGAAATAATGTATGCATGTGCTTGTTAGAGCAAGATAAATTATATGTGGGCAGTGCATCCATAATTGCTATTGCCTCCGCAACCGCTTATAGCAATAACCTACTAGTCTCATCCATAGAAGGAAGAGAACTAATGATATGCATAGTGATGTCACCGTTAATCCCAAGCAAATTCCTCACATACGGCCGTACTACGCCTTCTGTCACTGGGGTTCCCAACCTGCAAATCAGTCATTACTCATACTTCCTATACCTGGCTCAACCCTCTTGGTCTTGGGTACCTGACAAATCCTTGGATTGAGGCAAGAGAGGATACAATAATCATCATGGCATACAAACTAATACGTGATCCCATCTATGATAAATAACATGCACAATTTCTACATGGCTAGGCCGAAACCCTTAGCTCAAGGAGAATTACTCACACATAGAGATGAGATCAACAATCATAAACATTGTAATAAAATTCATAAGATTGATAGCAATAGTCTTACAATGTCGCCAATCGAAGAAGAGATCTACTATTATAAGTGGTGGAATATGACTATGGAGATGGAGAAGGGGTTTGATATCTGGAGGCGGCTGGTGATCTGTGGCAGAGAATTTTGGCGAGGTCGGAGGGGAGATGGAGAAGGGTTTTGTTATCGCTCGAGACTTCTTTATATAGGGTTTAGAGAGATATTTTATCAAAAAGTATGAATAATATCCAGTTTAAATGTGGACGTAGATGGCTATATTTTAGAGCCATCATATATCTATCACTTTCATTCACCTAATGAAGTGACCCCATTGTCAATTGACATAAATGTCCATGACAGTGAAACATCAATCATCGATTGACCAATGAACTAGTGTCTAGAGGATCACTAGGGACTATGGTGGTTTATATATCACACATGTATTGATGTTCCTATCAATAAAGTTATAGTATGATACACAACCTATTATGAACTTAATAAAATATGGAAATAATCACGATTTATTATTTGCCTCTAGGGCATATTTCCAACAAAAACATCTTTATTACTAGTCTCTAAGGCATATCTCCAACGGATGCATGATAGTGGATGGTCAGAACTGGCAATTATTAACAAGTCACAATTCACACACAATTTCTGAACATAAAGCGTTTGTGATATGTCCTAATTTTCCAAAATAAAGAATATAAGACCCGTTTTCGAAATAACGCACACGGTTATGACATTCATTATGGTGTGCGTGCGAAGTATTATGGTGTGCGTGCGCAGGGTACTTCGCAGACGATTTTTTTGGGGAACGGTGTGCATATCATACACCCAATGGGGGAATTACTATCTGCTATCATTTTGCGGCACGGGCCAGTGGATGACCTGCACATGGTCGGATTTTTTCAGCGTCAGCTATCTTTGTAGGTCACAAGTTCACAAGATCTCGCTGATCGGCATATTTTATTTACAGAAACTCTAGCATATCCCGTAAAATAGACAAAGTTGTAAAATAACAGGTATTTTACGGTTTTGCATTTTGTGTCATGATTCTACTTGTCTGAGCAAAACTTTCCCACAACCGCTCTGCATAATATGTACATGAAATAAATGGTTGTGGACCTTCTCAATGTGCATGTACTCATCTTTTAAATCTCTAGGTTCTCCATATGCAAGCAATCTCATGGTAGCGACGCATTTCTCAATTGATGTGAAACCAACTCTGCAGATGGCGTCATGCTTGGACACGAAGTAGCCACCATTCTATCTCGCGCCATGAAGAATCTCTATGAACAATTACTTGCTCACCTATGCCACCCCTCAAAATCCTTTGTTGTATATGCTGCATTCTGGGCAAAGTAGTAGGTGTAGAGCATGGCAAGCCCCTCCATCCTGTGTTGTTGCTTGCATTTTCTTCTCCCAAACTTGGAACCGCCATGCTTTGGACCAACCTTATTTTGCTCAGTGATTTGCATTCATCGAAGACAAGCATGGATCGACATGTGCTCCTGAACGTTCGCCGTCGGTGGCATCATCCTTAGCCATCAACTGATGGATCGTCATCTCATCCTCAATTTCCATGTCCTATGGAAGAAAAGGCCGAACAGCTTGTGTGCAAGGTGGCCGCTCGGACTAGCCGCCGCATTCGAGCATTGGCTACATGCAGCACCTGACATGATGGCAGGGAGGTGACGGGGAAGTGTTGGGATGGAGGTGTTGAAAAAGTAAGCAAATTATTGTAATATTTAAGCCAAAATAAGCAATAGTAAAGCATGATTATAATCGCAGGAATTAATCTAATCACGCACACTAGAAGTATAGATGAACATATTACATCTAACACAGAGAAATAGATCACATCTAGCACATATAAACATCTCACATCTATCCCAAAAGCTAGTACAAGAAATAGTAGCAAAAATTGAAATAGGTAGGAGCATATTCCATACATTGCTGCAGGAGGATTCGGGTTGGCGTTGAGGTTCGTGTTGACACCATCATTGTCAGCCATATCGTCGATGTAGAGACTGCTGATGTCCGAGAAGAAGTCGTCGTCGGGGAAGGAGCGGTCGATCGACGTGATGCCGTCAGTAGTCGCGCAGAAGCGCTCACCAAAAACCTGATTTCCCCTCACCCGTATAGGTTCACGAGAGGCGGGCTTTCGGAGGCCTACTGTCCCGTCGTCCGGTGCACGCCGGTAGAGGGGACGGGGAAGGTGTGGCGGCGTCACAAGGCTCTGGAGGCGGATACACAGAGAGGGATGTGTGTAGCGTGATTAGGGTTTATGCCTGAGCCACATATGTAGAGTCAGTCAGGGAGAACGTGGGGTTTAGCCCACGTTCAAGTTAGTAACATCCCACGCCCCGGTAAGACTGGAAATGGCTGATAGAGAAATAACTCGCATAGTAATTTTCCCGAGCAACAAAATGATAAGATCGGTGATACATTGCAAATGTCTCTATAATTTTTGATGTTCCATGCTTGGTTTTATCTACTTTCTTGAGTTTTGTCCACACTTTGGAGTACTTTTCATATGATTTCTTGGACTAACCAATTAACAAGAGCCACAGTGCCAGCTGCCTATTTTCTGTTGTTTTTGGTTCCAGGAAGTTAGAAAATTAACATTCTCGGAATTGGACGGGCCAAAAGCCAAAGTTAGTTTTTCACCGAGGGACACACGGAGCCAGAATATGAGACGGAGAGGGGCCAGAGGGCGGCCACAACACCTGGCCGCACGGCCAGGCTTGGCCCCCCGCCAGGGGCTGGTGTGGCCAGCCCAGGCACCCCCTCGGCTTTCCCTTCCGACTATAAGATGCCTCCGATACAAAAACCCTAAGTACCCGATCAAAATTCCACGAAAGAGTTTATAGCCTACGTGATCTCCATCCCTAGATCGGGACGAATCTGATGCTCTTCCCGGCACCCTACCGGAGAGGGGAATTCACCCTCGAGGCCTTCTTCATCATCATGCAAGCCTCCGGTGTGATGCGTGAGCAGTTCATCTCTGGACTACGGGTCCATGTAGTAGCTAGATGGTTGGTTCTCCTCCTTTGTGCTTTCATGTTTAGATCTTGTGAGCTCCGTTCATGATCAAGATCATCTATTTGTAATTCTGCATGTTGTGTTTGCGGGGATCCGATGGATATTGAGATGCTATTTCAGATTGATTATTGATTCTATCATGTCTTTGTTATTTGTGATCTTGCATGCTTTCCATTGTTAGTAGCTATCTTGGCCAAGTAGATGCTAGCAACTCCAAGAGTTAGTATTTATGCTCGATAGTGGGTTCATGCCTCTGGTAATCTGGGGAAGTGACAGAAATCTCTAAGGTACTAGATGTGTTGTTGCTACTAGGGAGAAAACAACAATCATTTGTTCATAGAACAATCGTATTGTTTACTTTACACGCAATTCGTAATGCAACTATCCGTTGCTTGCAACTGAATACTGGACGGGGTTCGGATGATAATCTGAAGGTGGATTATTAGTCATAGATGCAGTTGGATGGCGGTCTATGTATAATGTTGTAATGCCCAATCGAATCTCAAAGGAGTCAAGATGAGTAGTATATGCTTGTATGCTTTCTCGATGTTTGTCAATTGCCCCGTTGTAATTTGTTCACCCAACATGTCATCTATCTTAAGGAGAGCCACCTCTAGTGAACTATAGACCCCGGTCCTTTCTTTTACTTTCAATCTACAATCAAACTATTTACTGCTTTGTGTTTACTTTCTTCAAACTATTACTTCCTTCCATTCGATACGTTTAGTCCTTTGTTTTCAGCAAAACCGGTGAGATTGACAACCTCATCGCAAGTTGGGGACAGAGTTCTATGGTTGTGTTGTGCAGATCTCCATGTTGCTGCTGGCACCGGTGGTGCGCCATGCCAAAGTTCAGCTAGCTACACCTTTGGGAGGTTTCCTTGCTCCTACTGAGGGAAACTTACTGCTGTGCTCATCATACCTTCCTCTTGGGGTTCCCAACGAGCTCGTTAATACATGAGTCAGCAAGTATTTTTATGGCGCCATTGCCGGGGAGTCAAACACATCTTCACAAGGGGAGTCCCTCATAACCAATCTCTTTACTTTGTTATTTTTTTTTTCTTAGTTTACTTTTGCCTTGTTTGCTTGTTTCTTTATCAAAAACACAAAAAAATTAGTTTTACAAGTTTGCTTTCTTTATCAAAAACACACAAAAATGACTATGCTTGAAAACACTAAGTTGTGTGACTTCACTAGCACCAACAACAATGATTTTATGAGCACACCTATTGCTCCACATGTTCCTGAAGATACTTTCTTTGAGATAAAACCTGCTTTATGATACGTCCAAAACGTATCTACTTTCCCGAACACTTTTGCTATTGTTTCTCCTCTAAACTTGTGTGATTTGAATGCAACTAACACGGACTGACACTGTTTTCAGCATAATTGCCTTGGTGTCTACTTTTTGTGCAGAAAACCAACTATTAGGAAAAATCTCGGAAAATATGCCAAAAATCCTATTTCACCCGAAGACTCCAGGAGCCAGAATATGAGACGGAGAAGAGCCAGGGGGTGGCCACACCACCTGGTGGCGCGGGCTAGGCCAGGCCGCGCTAGGGGGTGGTGTGGGCCCCACAGGCAACCCCTTGGCCTCTCTCTTCGCCTATAAGGAGCCTTCTGACCTAAAAACTTCGGGGGGTTCGACGGTTTTCCAGAAGGAGTTCCGCTCCGCCGCCACCACCAGATTTCACGAAACCGCACTAGAAACTCCGTTCTGGCACCCTATCGGGACGGGGAATTGGAGGAGATCATCGCCATCATCATCACCATCGCTTCTCCATCGACCATCCATGTTTCCCCCATCTATGAGTGAGGAATCCCCCGCTGTAGGCTATGGGGATGGTAGGGATTGGATGAGATCGTTCATGTAATGGCATCAGATTGTTAGGGCCTGGTGCCTAGTATCTTTTATTAGTGCTTTATGACTTTGGTGCGACTTGTTGTGCTTAATGCTTGTCACTAGGGCCCGAGTGCCATGATTTCAGATCTGAACATGTTATTGATTCATTATGATAGTATTGTTTTTGGTCTTATCTGCAAGTTGTATACACACGTTGTTGTCCGGAACCTATGGCCCCGAAGTGACAGAAATCAGGGTAACCAGAAGGGAATGGCTTTGATGTGAGGATCACATGTGTTCACGGAGTGTTAATGCTTTGCTCCGGTGCTCTATTAAAAGGAGCACCTTAATTGCCAGTAGTTCCCTAGAGGCCCCGCTGCAAATGGGCTGGCAGGACAAAAGATGTTGTGCAAGTTCTCATTGCGAGCACGTATGACTATATATGGAACAAATGCCTAGGATTGTCTAGTACTTGGATGCTTTATCTTATTTATCTGCAATTGCCCTATGTTCTGATTGCTATTTGAATTGTCTTGTCCATGCAACGCCCGTCCATCCATCCCTATTCCTACCGCACTCGAATCCCACAGTTTACTGCTTTTGTTACTACTGTCTTTGCTTTACTACTGCTGTTACTTTACTATTCCTACTACAAAACTGTTGCTACTGATAAACTACTGTGAGCAAGATTGTTTCCAGGTGCAGCTGAATTGACAACTCAGTTGTTAAGGCTTATAAAAATTCTTTGGCTCCCCTTGTGTCGAATCAATAAATTGGGTTTCACTTACCTCGAAAATACTGCGATACACCCCCTATACTTGTGGGTCATCAAGACTATTTTCTGGAGCCGTTGGCGGGGAGCATAACTTTATTTATTAAGTTCACTTGGATTCTCTATTGTTCGCTGCTATCCATCCATCATGGGTAAGTCTCGTGATGGCAAGGTTCCTAGTTTACCATCCACTACAAGAAGAGGTACGGTTCTGAACACCTCTACTGCTCTTGATTCACTGTCTGTTATAAGTAAGCTCGTTACACCACCACATACACATGCTACACACACGCTACTACTACTGAATATGAAACTTCTGATGCTTATGATGCTGCTTCTACTGTGCTTGATAAGAGTGGTTCATTAGGTCCTTTCCTAGATGCTACGATTGCTAGAACTATAGCTGGAAATACCGAAACTCCTAATGAAGACACTACCACACCTGTTAGTTCACCTGAGTCTAGTGAAAGTTATGATATTGAAGATGGTTATGTTGAGATGACCGATGAGTTTATTAAAGAATGTAAGAACACCCATGATAGGAGCGCTGCTAAGAGTCTCCTTGAGAGGCGTACTATTAGACCCAAATTGTCTCCTATTGCTAAGTTTGCTGCTTCTCCCATAAACATTATATATGAAGATTATGATTTCTCTCTCGATCTATCTTACATAGCTATTGTCAAGAAAGAACCTTTTTGTGGGACTAAGAATGAAAGTGCGGTAGCACATATGAATGAACTTTCTACCATGAGTGGCTTGTTTTCTGATGATGTTAAGATGCGTACTTACTTTGTTGCCAAGATCTTCCCCTTTTCACTGAAAGGAGAAGCTAAAACTTGGTTTAGTAATTTAGCTCCTGGATCTATTGATAGCCCTGAATGCTTGATTAGTACTTTCCTACAGAAATAGTTTCCTCCCAGTGCTAGACATGCTATTTTGCAGGAACTTTTTGATTTTAAACAGGTAGAAAAAGAGGTATTGCCCGAATCTTGGGCAAGGTTTTGTGCTTTGATTCATGCACAGGCTAGAAGTCCATTACCTAAGAATGAGCTTCTTGATATATTTTATAATGGATTAACCGAAGAATCTAGGACATACCTTGATAGTTGTGCCGATTGTGTTTTCAGGAATAGGACTCCTAAGGAAGCTGGGGAATTAATGGCTAAAATAAGCAAGAATTATGAAGATTGGACTCCTCCTAAACAAGCTATAACTGAAGTAATTATACCTGAACCATCTATTCCCGTGCCTATTCCAACATCAAAGAAGAGGGGAGTTATTGAATTAAATGATGAAGTGATGAAGGAAGCTAAGAAATGTCTTAAGGAGAAGGGAATTAAAGCTGCAGATGTCAAGAATTTACCTCCTATAGAATAATTATGTAAGCCTATTCCCTACTTATCCACTATTGAGGTACACTCTCTCCAACACTTTGATGAAGGTGATATCCCTTACTCTAAACCTCCTGATCAATGCTTAGAAGAATTTGATATCTTTATTGTTAAGCAAGATACTTTTAATAAAAGGGTGCAAAATCATCTAATGGAAAACACTAGAGCTATTGTTGAGTTGAAAGATATTGTGGAAAAAACCTCTAATGATGTTAAAATAATTGTTAAACACTTTCAAATGGTTCAAACCCAAATAGATCAACTCGTTAAAGTGCAAAACGACTTGCTGGTTAATGCTGCTAAAGAAAAACATGCTTATGAAATTAGAACTAGAAGTGGAGCTGCTACCCAGGATCCTCTATATCCTGAGGGGCATCCCAAAAGAATTGAGCAGGATTCTCAACAAGTTGAAAATAGTGGTTCTACTCGTAAGAAAAGGAAAAATAAACATAAAACTGTTGTAGAACCCTCTGAACATGCTATAGATCCTAATAGTATATCTATCTCTGATGCTGAAACTAAAAGTGGTAATGAACAAAATATTGTTCCTAATGAAGAAAAAGTTGAAGAAGAACCTGAAAACCACACTAAGAATACTAAATACACCAAAGAGGATTTTATTGCTAAGAAACATGGTAGTGAAAGAGAGCCTTAGGTCCAAAAACCTATGCCTTTCCCTGATAAGAAACACAAGTCGAAGGAAGATGAACACTATAATAAGTTTTGTGAGTGGATGAAGCCTTCATTTTTGCAAATTCCTTTGGCTGATGCTATTAAATTGCCTCCTTACTCAAAGTATATGAACGACATTGTCTCGAATAAAAGGAAGATCCCTAATGAAGAAATTTCTACTTTGCTTGCTAATTATTCCTTCAATGGTAAGGTTCCTAAGAAACTTGGAGACCCAGGGATTCCAACTATCCCTTGCTCTATTAATAACAGTTATGTTAGAACTGCTTTGTGTGATTTGGGAGCTGGAGTTAGTGTTATGCCTTTCTCTCTCTATAAGAGGCTTCAACTTGAAAAATTAATACCAACCGATATATCTTTGCAAATGGTTGATAAATCCACCACTATTCATGTGGGTATATGTGAGGAAATACCTGTTCAGATGGCTCACAATTGCTTGATATTAACTGATTTTGTTGTTCTTGAAATGCCTGAAGATGACAATATGTCTATTATTCTTGGGAGACCTTTTCTTAATACTGCAGGAGCTGTTATTAACTATAATCAAGGAAAGGTGACCTTCAATGTTAATGACAAGGAACATACTGTCTATTTCCCCAAGAAGATTGAAAGGACTTATGGTTTGAATTCAATTGAACATGTTGAAGGCATTCAAGTTGGAGAAATATATTGTCCCATACCAAGAGAAAAATTTGGAACTATTATGATTGGGACCATTGCTATCAAGGTTGAGGTAACATAATCATTAGTGGAGTACAAATTTTTGTCTCATATGCAATTGTTTTGGTAGAAAGACTTGATTAACCTTGTTAACAAAATGATTCCATTGAACAAAACAATGTTTTCATTATGATTATCTCCGTTTATCTCTATCCTTTGCATTTTAGTTTTTGCTTTCGTTTAGATTTCTTTTTGTTGTTAGTTGCTTGCATGTTAGAACTTCTGTAGTTCTAGCCTTGTTTTGTCCTGGCATCATGTTTCCAAAAGAAAAAAATCTATCTGTCAGAAAAATCATTCTTCTATTTCTGAAAATTGCCCAAAAATAAAGTGTCTCAAAAATTTCCAGAAAATTCATATTAAATTTTTACGTGAAAAAAGGGGTAGAGGAGTACCTGGGAGGTACCAGGGCGACCCACCAGGCAGGCACACCACATGGTGGCGCGGCCAGCCTTGGGTGGCGCCATGCCTTGGTGTGGGCCACCCCTGACCCCCCACTGACTCTCTCACCTGCCACTTTCTTCCCTCTCCCGAGTAAGCTCCAGTTCATTGCTCAAAATCGCGTTCTTGCTGTGCTTGCTCTTGATTTTTTCGATCTCCTTGCTCATCCCATCTTTCTTGCTAAAACTTGGAGCATTTGTTCCCTGAATAGAAGATGAGTGAACGCCACCTAAACCAACATGAGCTTTGGGTACTTGAGGTCATGAAGGTCCACCGGGAGGAGGAAGTTTTTTCCTCCATTTATCCATGCTCTGAGTTCATGAGAGCAGCAGGAATTCTACAGGATTTCCACACTTTGGTTTCTAATGCAGGGTTAGAGCACTTTTTGGAAGATGAACCTTGTCAACTTGTGAAGCTAACCATGTCTGTGGTGCAGGATTTCCAATTTAGTCACTCTTTGCCTAACCCCATGGTCCATTACAAAATTTACAATATTGCTGTCAACCTTTCTCTTGATGATTTTTGTGCAGCTATTAAGGTACCTCAATGGGGATCATATAGGAAGATTAAGGAGAGACCTGAACCACTCATGGATTTATATGCAGAAATTTGCCAAGGGAGTAGCTTCTCGAAGGAGAGTGGAAAAATCCGTAACATTCATCTTCCCTCCATTCGCTACTTTGCCTACTTTATTGCCAAGTGTGTTCTTGCTAGGAAAACTACCAATAAGTTATCTTCGTTTGATCTAGCATTTATCTATGCTGCTCTTAGACGAGATAGGTCTTACAACTTGGGTGCTTTGATAGCTTTCCGTCTTGCTACTAACCGTGAGAAAGTTGGAATTTGTGGAGGCCTCATTGCTTATTGTTTACTAGCATTGCATGGTTTAGTGCCTCATCATCTAGACCTACAGTTTCCCATAGAGACGCTTGATCTTAATTCCATGATACTGCATAAATTTGTTTCCTCGTGGGCTAGTATGAGTGAGTTATCTTATGAAATAACCTTTCTCAAAGCTGGTTGGAGAAAGAGCAAGTCCGAGCGTGTTGTTCTTTTGCCTGCACCTGTTTTGTTTAACCTTGATAACAGGGAAGGGTGGTCCCTCACTAAGGAGGAGCTTAACACGTACTTGGGAGAGCTCTCCCAACAGGAGCTGGACACTAGAAGGGAGGTCATGGATGATTCGGTCCAACCCTCGAATGAGGGAGAGTCTTCATATCAGCAGCCCGCTTATGATTGGGGAGCTTCTTCTTCTTCTCATGGGCCCAGCTACGACCATTCTTACCAAGATCCGCCCGCTTGGAAGCCCTATTCGTACATGGATTGATACCCACTTAGGCCAAAAGCCTAAGCTTGGGGGGGAGGTACGCCGACACCGCACTCATCTCCATATCATGTTGCATCGGTACTTTGTATATTCATGTTTTCATTCTCTTTTTAGTTTTCGTTTTTCTTTGCTTTTGCTTTCTAAAAACACAAAAAGACCAAAAATATTTCTGTTGTTTCTCTTTGGTTTGCTTCTTCTTTTTGCCTTCGTTTGCTTTTCCCTTTTTGCTTTGTTTGAACTATTCGAAAACCCCAAAAAGATTTTGCTTTGCTTGTTTTTCCCTTTTGGTTCTTGTTTAAAAATCGAAAACACCAAAAATATTTGTCGTTCTTCTTTGGTTTTTCCGAGTTTGCTACAGGGTTCGGCAGTCCTTAGTGGATATTGGTTTCATATTATTATTCAAGCCACACAAGTGAAGAGCAATAATGAGGATTAATGACAACTTGAGGCGTGGTAAGAGGCTAGTAACGAACTCTATTTGTTTTGATTTTTGTACATATACTCATCACTGTGGGCTTGCTTAGTCCGTTCAAGTAGGGTGTATGTTATCTTTGGATGCTTAGTAGTTCTTGCTTTCTTATGATTAGCTCCAGCTCGATAATAGTTTGTAGCATGTC
Organism: Avena eriantha; assembly: GCA_910589775.1. Taxonomy (NCBI): domain Eukaryota; kingdom Viridiplantae; phylum Streptophyta; class Magnoliopsida; order Poales; family Poaceae; genus Avena; species Avena eriantha. The sequence goes on from OU342741.1 coordinate 106,081,215, forward strand.
TTATGAATGTTTGCTTGCATTGCTCTATTCATAAATTGGTATGAAACCGCGGTATCCTCCTCTGATTGTTTCATTTGAATTGACTTGGCACATGCTCATGCATGCACATGACTGTGATAATAAGTTAAGCCTTGATGAATTATTTTGCCTTGAGGATCTTGAATCACTTTCATGCCATGAGTAGACATGTTTTGTTGCAAGCATGCTAATGACATCTATTGCTCTCTCGTTTGTCGCTCCCTTACTATTGCTAGCCTTCACTTTTACTGAGTATGTTTCACTCAAGTTCCCAACTCCCTAAACCAAATATTTCCAAAGTGTCCAACATACCTACCCATTAGCATCATTTGCTACCTTCGTGCATATTCAATATGCCTTGTTTTCTTCCGAATAAAATGTTTGCTTGTTAAGAGAAAGTTAGTTAGTAAAGCTCTCACGAACTTGATGGCACACTTTATTTTCTTGCACTTAATAAACCTGAACCCTTGCGTCCTTCTTTGTTGCGCATATGCTTGCGCTTTATGAGTTGAAGTTAGCAGAACCATGTATCATGGGGACCGCTTTCAACACTTCATTGGTACTTTGTACCTAGTTGATATCATGTTCTTTTGCTTATGGATCTCGGCGGTGTGAAATAAAAGTGGAACTTGTAAGATCATGGAGTTTGTATGTATGTTAGAGAAACGCCTGGGCCGCTAGCCTAACCCATGCCTAATCATGGTGGAAACTTGCAGCATAACCATAATGAAAATTCTATGAAGCATCCTCAATAAAAATCTATGCACATAGTAAATAAAAAGATCGTCGAGATGCTCATTGTCTGCTTGCCTTGTTATTTTGATTATGGGATAGCTCCCGTGTCATGTGCAAGGGGTACCCCGTTGGCGGTTCTCTATGATATGTATATACTTACAATGACAAGAGCTTACTTGTGACTGAAGTTGAGTAGCATGAGGATCGGTCTTCGTAAGTAAGGGGCATGAGACTTCGATTTATAACTTGTCAAGCATATCCTCTTAGTTGTGTCACTTTCACCTTAACCACATTAAAGATGCTTATGATAGGGGCAATGAGATCTCAAAGCTAACGAGTACCATACTTTCAGCATTTGGAAGCTTTTCAAATTATTCAAAACCTTTTCTTCTACTTGTTGAGTCTCCACATATTCTTTGAGCACCTTCTTGAGAGAATAGTTATCATTCTTTGTGTTTGTTCCATTACTTGATTATTTGTGTTATGACTTTGATGCTTGTATCTTTGATATTTTTACTTTTAGTCATCACTTGAACTTCAGAGGTGCCTTGGTAATCAAAGGCAAGCGAGATACCACTCTATCATATCTTTTTATGAGTATTGTAATGTTGCTTATGTTTGTGCTTCATGCTACTTATTGTTCTTGAGTTGGAATCTCTTCATAGCTTGCAAAGACTATTAAGTATACTTGGTTGCGTACTCTTTATTATGAATTGTCCAAGTAGTTGATCACATTGCTGAGAATATTTACATCATATGAAGCAAATGTGTTCGTGAAAGTTCTTTTATCGCACTCAGTTTTCAACTAAATTGCTTGAGGACAAGGAATAAAAGCTTGGGGGGAGTTGATACGTCCAAAACGTATCTACTTTCCCGAACATTTTTGCTATTGTTTCTCCTCTAAACTTGTGTGATTTGAATGCAACTAACACGGACTGACGCTGTTTTTAGCAGAATTGCGTTGGTGTCTACTTTTTGTGCAAAAAACCAACTATCAGCAAAAATCCCGGAAAATATGCCAAAAATCCTATTTCACCCGAAGACTCCAGGAGCCAGAATACGAGACGGAGAAGAGCCAGGGGGTGGCCACACCACCTGGTGGCGCGGGCCAGGCCAGGCCACGCCAGGGGGTGGTGTGGGCCCCCCAGGCACCCCCTCGGCCTCTCTCTTCGCCTATAAGGAGCCTTCTGACCTAAAAACTTCGGGGGGTTCGACGTTTTTCCAGAAGGAGTTCCGCTCCGCCGCCACCACCAGATTCCACGAAACAGCACCAGAAACTCCATTCTGGCACCCTGCCGGGACGGGGCATTGGAGGAGATCATCACCATCGCTTCTCCATCAACCATCCATGTTTCCCCCATCTATGAGTGAGTTATCCCCCGCTGTAGGCTATGGGGATGGTAGGGATTGGATGAGATCGTTCATGAAATGGCATCAGATTGTTAGGGCATGGTGCCTAGTATCTTTTATTAGTGCTTTATGACTTTGTTGCGACTTGTTGTGCTTAATGCTTGTCACTAGGGCCCGAGTGCCATGATTTCAGATCTGAACATGTTATTGATTCATTATGATAGTATTGTTTTTGGTCTTATCTGCAAGTTGTATACACACGTTGTTGTCTGGAAACTATGGCCCCGAAGTGACAGAAATCGGGATAACCGGAAGGGAATGGCTTTGATGTGAGGATCACATGTGTTCACGGAGTGTTAATGCTTTGCTTCGGTGCTCTATTAAAAGGAGAACCTTAATTGCTAGTAGTTCCCTAGAGGCCCTGCTGCAAACGGGCTGGCAGGACAAAAGATGTTGTGCAAGTTCTCACTGCGAGCACGTATGACTATATATGGAACACATGCCTAGGATTGTCTAGTACTTGGATGCTTTATCTTATTTATCTGCAATTGCCCTATGTTCTGATTGCTATTTGAATTGTCTTGTCCATGCAACGCCCGTCCATCCATCCCTATGCCTACCGCACTCGAATCCCACTGTTTACTACTTTTGTTACTACTGTCTTTGCTTTACTTCTGCTGTTACTTTACTATTCCTACTACAAAACTGTTGCTACTGATAAACTGATGTGAGCAAGATTGTTTCCAGGTGCAGCTGAATTGACAACTCAGTTGTTAAGGCTTATAAATATTCTTTGGCTCTCCTTGTGTCGAATCAATAAATTGGGTTTCACTTCCCTCGAAAATACTGCGATACACCCCCTATACTTGTGGGTCATCACTTTACTCAATCTTGTTATGAGAGAACAATTTTCTGGTATTGGTAATGAAGATGCTGTTGCCCATCTAAATAACTTTGTTGAACTTTGTGAGATGCAAAAGCGTAGGGATATAGATGGAGATATTATTAAGCTTAAATTGTTTCCTTTCTCATTGAGAGGAAAAGCTAAAGAATGGTTAAATTCCCTAACTAGGAATAGTATTGATTCTTGGACTAAATGCAAAGATGCTTTCATTGGAAAATACTATCCTCCTACTAAGATTATATCTATGAGAAGTGAAATAATGAAGTTTAAACAATCTGATAATGAACATGTTGCTCAAGCTTGGGAAAGAATAAAATCTTTGGTAAAGAATTGTCCCACTTATGGACTGACTGCTTGGATGATTATCGAAACCTTTATGCAGGATTGAACTACTCTTCAAGAAATCTATTGGATTCTGCTGCTGGAGGTACCTTTATGACCATCACTTTGGGTGCTGCAACGAAGCTTCTGGATAATATGATGGTCAACTATTCTGAATGGCACACTGAGAGAGCTCCACAAGGTAAGAAGGTAAATTCTGTTGAGGAAACCTCCTGCTTGAGTGATAAGATCGATGTTATTATGTCTATGCTTGTTAATGGGAAAGCCCATATTAATCCAAATAATGTTCCTTTAGCCTCTTTGGTTGCTCAAGAAGAGCAAGTTGATGTGAACTTTATAAGAAATAACAATTTTAGCAACAATGCCTACAAGAATAATTTTGGTAACAACAATTATAAGCCATATCCTCCCAACAATGGTAATGCTTATGGAAATTCCTACAACAACAATATGAGTGCTCCCTCTGAACTTGAAGTCATGCTTAAAGATTTTATTAGTAAACAAACTTCTTTCAATAAAACTATTGAGGAAAAACTCTCTAATGCCGAAAGAAATATAGCATCTTTGGCTGAAGCTCAATCTTCTTTGAATAAAATGGTTGCTAAACCTGAAACTATTGATAATCCCTTTGCAGCTAATAATGCCATATAAGTGAGAATTTATGAAAATGTTAGACTATTAGGTGAATTGCATGCTAAGTGGAAAAGAGAAGATGAAATTGCTAGAAACATTAGTGTTTCTACTATCACTACCACTAGTATTGAGGCTAGTAATAGCTCTACTACCTTAGATGATAATTATGATTTTTATCTTGATGGTTGCAATATCTGTAAAGTTATTAAGTTCCTACAAAAGCTTGCTAAAAGTCCTAATGCTAGTGCTAGGAACATGGCCTTTACAAAACACATTACTGATGATCTCATTAAGATTAAAGAAGAAAAGATGAAACATAAAGCTTCTATTCCTATAAAACAAAAAGATGGTTGGGAACCCATCATTAATATGAAATTGAATGATTTTGATTTCAAAGATTTATGTGATCTTGATACTAGTGTTTCTATGATGCCTAGAAGGATTTATGATATGCTTGATTTGCCTCCACTTGAAGATTGTTATTTGAATGTCCCACTTGATGATAATGCTAAAAAGAAACTCATGGGGAGTATTAATCATGTTCTTATTATGGTTAACAATGCCTATGTCCCTGTTGATTTCTATGTTTTGGATGTTGAATGCAATGCTTCTTGTCCTATTACTTTGGGAAGACCTTTTCTTAGAACTGTTGGTGCCATCATTGATATGAAAGAAGGCACCATTAAATATCAACTCCCACTTAAGAAAGGTATAGAACACTTCCCTAAGAAGAGAAAGAAGATTTCTTTTGCCTCTCCTATGAAAACAAAATTTGCTTTTAATGCTTCTTCATTTGAGAACACTTGATTCTTTTTCTTGCTTCTTATGCCTAACTTAAAGGCGTTAAAGATAAGTACTTATTGGGAGATAACCCAAAAGTTTTAGAAGAGTCTTGGAAGTTATTAACTCTGTAATAACCGCTCCTTATCCTTTTTATTTTTGTTTTTGTGCCCAGAGTAACCTCTAATGAGAGAGAAGTAATGATTGGGAAAGTTGCTGTCCCAAAACAAATTTCTGTGCTTCACCGTAAAAATTCGTGTAAAATCTCTGTATGTCCTTTTGAGGCGTGAATTTTTGTGCTTCTGACCCAGGTTATTATCTAACTTTAGCTAGTTCAAAACTTTTAGATTTGAGCCAGAAGGTCTTCGAAAATATTCATCTTTACCTGCTGGTCTGTTTTGACAGATTTCTGCCATTTTCTGCATTTGCTTCTTGTTGGTTACTTTTTGAGGGAAGTGCTTCAGTATCTAGTGTTCTAATGGAAGTTTTATTGGTGTTGGAACTGAACCTAAAGACCTATTATCTTGAGTGCACTAATGTTGCTAATAAAGATTGTGTGAAGTTTTGTATGAAGGAAAATTTTCACGTGTATGGAAGGAATGAGTAATGAGATAAAGAATGGACAAAAGCTCAATCTTGGGGATGCCACGCGTGTCACCCCAAGAAATATCCAAGAAGTACAAGCGTCAAAGCTTGGGGATGCCCAAGGCATCTCCTTCTTCATCAATAAAAATCCCAGGTTTCTTCCAAACACTTCATTTTTATTGTTTCATGCACAGTTGTGTTGTTCTTGGAGCGTCTTCTTTTTCTTTTTCTTTTTGGTTTTTTGTTTGCTTGGTTTGTTTAGTTTTATGAATAAATTGGTTGGACCCCCTCTTTCTACATTAGTTTTTAAATAGTTTTGTTTGGATTGGAAAAGAGTAGGAAAGTTCATGCTTAAGTGGTAAAGAGAGCTTGTTTTTGACTGTGGCCTATGCTTTGTCATGCCATACTTGATATTGTTTTGGCTTTATGCTTAGTATTCTTTGATGTAGCATGACATGTTATAAACAATTGAGATTGCTTAATGTGCCTTGGAAGGATCATGTGTGGTTTCAGCATATTAAAGCATAGTATTGTGGTATTCTCCTTTGATGCTTTATTTGGGTTGACTTGGCACATGATCACACCATGTTAGGACTATCCAAAGTCATCATAGCCTTGATGATCCTTTAGTTTTCAACTTGTAATATCACTTTATGCTTTGATCAATGATGTTTTGTCGCTCTGCATGATTATGGCCATTATTGCTCTCTTAGTTTGTCGATCCCAGTCTTTTGCTAGCCTCCGTAACCAAGTATGAGTTCTACTCATGCATCCAACTCCTTAAACCAAGTTATTCCAAAGAGTCCACCATACTTACCTATTAGCAACTGCTATTCCAAGTATATTCATGATTTTATCTACCTTCCAAATTAAACTTGTTATGTGAAAATTAGTGATTAAAGCTCTCACGAACTTGATGGCACACATTAGTTTTCTTGCATTTAATAAACTTGAACCATTGGGTCCTTCTTTGTTGTGTATATGCTTGCGCTTTATAAGTTGAAATTAGCAGAACCATGTATCATGGGGAACGCTTTCAACATTGCACTTGTACTTTGTACCCATTTTGCTTATGGATCCCGGCGGTGTGAAATAAAAGTAGAACTTGTAAGATCATGGAGTTTGTATGTGTGTTAGAGAAATGCCTGGGCTGCTAGCCTAAGCCATGCCTAATCATGGTGGAAACTTGCAGCATCACCATAATGAGCACTCTATGAAGCATCCTAAATAAGAACCTATGCAAATAGCAAATAAAAAGATCGCTGAGATGCTCATTGTTTGCTTGCCTTGTTATTTTCATTATGGGATAGCTCCTGTATCATGTGCAAGGGGTACCCCGTTGGTGGTTCTTTATGATACATATGTACTTACAATGACAAGAGCTTACTTGTGACTAAAGTTGAGTAGCATGAGGTTCATTCTTCGTAAGTAAGGGGCATGAGATTTTGGCTTATAACTTGTCAAGCATATCCTCTTAGTTGTGTCACTTTATCCTTAATCACCTTAATAATGCTTATGATAGGGACAATGAGAGCTGAAATCTAATCAGTACCATAATTTTTGGAAGCTCTTTATGAAACTTGAATCTCTACTTCCTTCTATGAAGGCCTTTCTTTTAATTTTATGTTGAGTCCCCACCTTCTATCTTTATGCACCTACTCTAAGAGCATAGTGGCCATTCTTAGTTCTATGTGCATTGTCCCAAGACTTGTTGATTGATGGATAATTTGATATTGCTTGTTTTAAACTATTTGTATCTAGTCACTCTTATGAACTTTGAAGGTTTCCTATGCATTTATATTTTCTACTCTATGAGGGACAAGCCGAATGCCATTATGTTATGTTTTCTTTATGTGAAACAAACAAACATCTTGCAAAGATTGTTATTCATGAATCTTTTGTTTGTACCTTTTCATGTTGCAACATATTTTCTTTGTCTTATTGCTAGAACTTTGTCTTTAATGTTATGGTTGAAGTACTACGATGCCAGCTCAATGTTTTACAAATACTTTGATCAAGTTTATGATGGTGCATATCACCTCAAAAATTATTCTTTCTTTTTATCACTTACCTACTCGAGGACGAGTAGGAGTTAAGCTTGGTGATGTTGATATGTTGCTAACGTATCCATAATTTTTGATGTTCCATGCTTGGTTTTATCTACTTTCTTATGTTTTGCTCCAGCTTTGGAGTACTTTTCATATGATTTCTTGGACTAACCTATTAACAAAGAGCCACAGTGCCAGCTGCCTATTTTCTGCTGTTTTTGGTTCCAGGAAAGTCAGAAAATAAATATTCTCGGAATTGGACGGGACAAAAGCCAAAGTTAGTTTTTTCACCGAGGGACACACGGAGCCAGAATACGAGACGGAGAGGGGCCAAAGGGCGGCCACACCAGCTGGCCGCACGGCCAGGCCTGGCCCGCGCCGGGGGGTGGTGTGGCCAGCCCAGGCACCCTCGGCCTTCCCTTCCGACTATAAGATGCCTTCGATACGAAAACCCTGATCGGGAGGGATCTGAAGCTCTTCCTGGCACCCTGCCGGAGAGGGGAATTCACCCTGGAGGCCTTCTTGATCATCATGCAAGCCTCCGGTGTGAGGCGTGAGTAGTTCATCTCTGGACAACAGGTCCATGTAGTTGCTAGATGGCTGGTTCTCCTCCTTTGTGCTTTCATGTTTAGATCATGTGAGCTCCGTTCATGATCAAGATCATCTATTTGTAATTCTGCATGTTGTGTTTGCGGGGATCCGATGGATATTGAGATGCTATTTCAGATTGATTATTGGTTCTATCATGTCTTTGTTATTTTTGATCTTGCATGCTTTTCGTTGTTAGTAGCTATCTTGGCCAAGTAGATGCTAGCAACTCCAAGAGTTCGTATTTATGCTCGATAGTGGGTTCATGCCTCTGGTAATCTGGGGAAGTGACAGAAATCTCTAAGGTACTAGATGTGCTGTTTCTACTAGAGAGAAAACAACAATCCTTTGTTCATATAACAGTCGTATTGTTTACTTTACACGCAATTCGTAATGCAATTATCCGTTGCTTGCAACTTAATACTTGAGGGGGTTCGGATGATAACCTGAAGGTGGATTATTAGTCATAGATGCAGTTGGATGGCGATCTATGTATAATGTTGTAATTCCCAATTGAATCTCAAAGGAGTCAAGATGAGTAGTATATGCTTGTATGCTTTCTCAATGTTTGTCAATTGCCCCACTGTAATTTGTTCACCCAACATGTCATCTATCTTAGGGAGAGCCACCTCTAGTGAACTATGGACCCTGGTTCTTTCTTTTACTTTCAATCTACAATCAAACTGTTTACTGCTTTGTGTTTACTTTCTGCAAACTATTACTTCATTCCATTTGATACGTTTAATCCTTTGTTTTCAGCAAAACCGGTGAGGTTGCAACCTCATCTCAAGTTGGGGACAGAGTTCTGTGGTGGTGTTGTGCAGGTCTCCACGTTGCTGCTGGCACAGGTGGTGCACCTTGACAAAGTTCAGCTAGCTACAACTTTGGGGTGTTTCCTTGATCCTACTGGATTCATAACCTTGGTTTCATAACTGAGGGAAACTTACTGCTGTGCTCATCATACCTTCCTCTTGGGGTTCCCCAACGAGCTCGTTAATACACGAGTCAACAATCAGCACCGAGCCACAATTCCGCAAACCGCGGCACGCGCGCGTCATGAAGAGGCGAGGCGAGGCGTCACGAGGCGGGCGGCTGAGGAGGACGAGCGCGCGTGTATGTCACTCCTCTTCTCTCACTTTAGTAAGTAGTGGAACACTCCACTATATATATTGGTATAACTCCCCTCAAACTATCAAGGTGGGACTAAACTTTGGTGCAACCCCTTGCTAGGCATGAATGGGCCTAGAGAATTTTAGAATTTGAATTGGGCCATGGGCTAAAGTCCACACCCAAATTCCAGCAATCCCCCACAAAGTCTCATAAGCGCATCTCATCACATCACATCAAACAGTTCCAGAACATCGTTTATATACTGGTGCGAGGTGGAGACTGTTAAGTTGAACTTCCACTTAGAACTTCATATTATACCAGATTGCAACTTGAATAGTGGACTATACCTTGAACTACAAGTTTTGTGTGCACTAGCTTCACATAAAGTCTAGACCGATACAGGGCTACTGCGAAGGTTCCCCACGGTTTGGAGCTTATGCGTCATACTCCATGGTCTTTCATGAGTTTATTAGAGAGCACCCAACTCCCATGGACTACGACGTTTGACAATCAGACTCATATAGGTGTGTTCTTCAGAAGATGTTCTGCAGGATAACATCTTTGCTTTATATAAGCCACTTAGAATACATTAAGATAAATATCAACCTGCCATGCAGAATAGGAGAGTATTGCATCTATACGGAGTGGTAGTATAATGTAAGGGTACTCTCCTCCCAGCTACCAACAACTTGTCTCCCAACTCTACTTCACGTGATCTCCGATCACATAGAGTGGGTTACCACTATGGGAAACTCAACATTTGGGTCTCAAACCCATCTCCCTCGATGCATTATCTATCACATTTCGTGATAAACCCTTTGTGAAAGGATCTTCCAAGTTTCTAGATGTTTGGATATAATCCAACGCAATAACTCTGGAGTTTCTCATTTTCCTGACGGATTTCAATATCCTCTTCACATGCCTTGATGATTTCGTATTATCCTTAGAACTGTTTACTTTGATGATCACAGTTTGATTGTCGTAGTTCATAAGGATTGCGGGTATTGTCAACCACAGGTAAGTTCATCAAGAGTTCATGGAGCCACTCTGCTTCAATAGTGGTTGTATCTAATGTTGTGAGTTCTTCTTCCATAGTTGACCTCATTAAGATGGTCTTCTTGCAAGTTTTCCAAGAAACAGCGCCACCACCAAGTGTAAACACACAACCACTCGTGGCCTTAGTCTCATCAGCATCAGAAATCCAGTTTGAGTCACTATACCCTTCAAGTACCCTTGGATACCCAGAGTAGTGAATCGCATAGCTCGCAGTGCCTTGCAAATAACACAGAACCCTTTCAAGGGCCTACCAATGAACTTCTCCAGGATTTGACACAAATCGACTTAGTGTGCTTACAGCAAAGGAGATGTCAGGCCTCGTAGCGCTGGCTAAATACATAAGCGAGCCAATAATCTGAGAATATCTCAGCTGATCCTTAGCATCCTTAGGATCTCCCTGATTCTTTCGAACCAACATGCTAGGATCATATGGTGTGGGAGAAGGTTTGTAGTCGCTATACTCGAAATGACTCAAGATCTTTTCCACATAGTGAGACTGAAGCAGTGTTATCCCACCATTATCATCTTTCAATAGCTTGTTGTTCAAAATCACATCAGCCACTCCTAAATCTTTCATCTCAAAGCAATGAGATATAAAGTATTTGACCTCCTTGATTACATCAGGATTGGTCCCAAATATCAGTATACAATCAACATACAGACATAGGATGACTCCCTCACCCCCACCATGGTGATAGTACACACACTTGTCAGCTTTGTGAACAATAAAGCCTTCAGCAGTTAAAGTTCTTTCAAACTTCACATGCCACTGCTTGGGTGCTTGCTTAAGACCATACAAACACTTCAGCAACTTGCACACCTTTACTTCTTGACCATCTACCACGAATCCATCTGACTGATCCATATAAATTTCCTCATCTAACTCTCCATTTAGGAAAGTTTTGTTGCGTCCATTTGATGAACGAGAAGACCATGCGAGGAAGCCAAGGATAGTAGTACTCGAATGGTGGTCAATCTATCCACATGTGAATAAGTATCAAAGAAATCTTCGCCTTCTTTCTGGGTATAACCCTTGGCAACAAGACATGCCTTGTACTTCTCAGTAGTACCATCAGGTCTAAGTTTCTTCTTGAACACCCACTTATATCCTACAAGTTTGCACCCATAAGGATGATCAGTAATTTCCCAAGTTCAGTTTGTCATGATGGAATCCATCTCACTTCGAACAGCTTCTTTCCAGTAGTCAGCATATTGAGATGCATAGGCTTCTGAAATAGAAGTGGGAGTGTCATCCACGAGGTATACAATGAAATCATCACCAAAACACTTTGCAGTCCTCTGTCTCTTACTCCTAGTAGGAGCTTCATTGTTATCCTCCACAGGATTATCAGAGTGTTCTATCGAAATGGTGGGTTCAGGAATTGTAATTAATTCTTGACTAGATGAACTAGGCATCTCCTGATTTGATGAGCTAGACGAGTCTTTCTTGGGAAAGATGTCTTCAAAGAAAGTCGCATCATTTGACTCCATAATTGTACCAACATGCATGTCGGATACCTCAGATTTCACTATCAAAAATCTATAACCAATGCTATGAAATGCATATCCCAGAAAAACATAATCCACGGTTTTTGGTCCAAGCTTGCGCTTCTTGGGTATCGACACATTCACTTTCGCCAAACAACCCCAAGTCCGTAAGTAGGAGAGTTTCGGAATTTTCCTTTCCCACTCCTCAAATGGAGTAATGGTTTTGTTCTTTTGGGAACACGGTTTAGGACATGACACGTGGTCTTTATCGCCTCCCCCCACCATTCCTTGGATAGACCCGATGTATCTAACATTGCTTTAACCAAATCAGTTAGAGTACGGTTCTTTCTTTCGGCCACCCCATTTGACTGAGGTGAGTAGGGAGGTGTCCTATCATGGATAATACCATGCTCCGCACAAAAAGAATCAAATTCGTTGGAAAAATACTCTCCACCATGATCAGACTGAAGACGCTTAATTTTTCGATCAAGTTGGTTTTCTGATTCAGCTTTATAGAATTTGAAGTGATTAAAAGCCTCATCTTTAGATTTCAGGAGGTACACATAACATTATCGAATGGAATCATCAATTAAAGTCATGAAGTATTGATACGTTGCTAACATATCCATAATTTTTTATGTTCCATGCTTGTTTTATATCTACTTTCTTATGTTTTGTCCACACTAATGGCCCAAAATATATCGAGCTGGTTGGGGAACCCCAAGAGGAAGGTATGATGAGCACACCAGCAAGTTTTCCCTCAGTATGAAACCAAGGTTTAATCGAACTAGTAGGAGCAAGGAAACACCCCAAAGGTGTTGCTAGCTGAACTTTGGCAGGGCGCACTACCGGTGCTAGTAGCAACATGGATACCTGCACAGCACAACCACAGAACTCTGTCCCCAACTTGCGATGAGGTTGTCAATCTCACCGGTTTTGCTGAAAACAAAGGATTAAACGTATCGAGTGGAAGAAAGTAATAGTTTGCAGAAACTAAACGGAAAAGCAGTAAACAGTTTGATTGTAGATTGATTGTAAAACAAAGGATCGGGGTCCATAGTTCACTAGAGGTGGCTCTCCTTAAGATAGATAACATGTTGGGTGAACAAATTACGGCGGGGCAATTGACAAACATCCAGAAAGCATACAAGGATATACTACTCATCTTGACTCCTTTGAGATTCGATTGGGCATTACAACATTATACATAGATCGCCATCCAACTGCATCTATGACTAATAATCCACCTTCAGGTTATCATTCGAACCCCCTCCAGTATTAAGTTGCAAGCAACGGATAATTGCATTACGAATTGCGTGCAAAGTAAACAATACGATTGTTCTATGAACAAAGGATTGCTGTTTTCTCCCGAGTAGCAAGAGCACATCTAGTACCTTAGAGATTTCTATCACTTCCCCAGATTACCAGAGGCATGAACCCACTATCGAGCATAAATACTAACTCTTGGAGTTGCTAGCATCTACTTGGCCAAGATAGCTATTAACAAAAAAAAGCATGCAAGATCACAAATAACAAAGACATGATAGAATCAATAATCAATCTGAAATAGCATCTCAATATCCACCGGATCCCTGCAAATACAACATGTAGGATTACAAATAGATGATCTTGATCATGAACGGAGCTCACAAGATCTAAACATGATAGCACAAAGGAGAAGAACCAGCCATCTAGCTACTGCATGGACCCGTAGTCCAGAGATGAACTACTCACGCATCACACCGAAGGCTTGCATCATGATGAAGAAGGCCTCCAAGGTGAATTCCCCTCTCCGGTAGGGTGCCGAGAAGAGCTTCAGTTCCCTCCCGATCTAGGGATGGAGATGACGGCGGCTACAAACTCTTTTGTGGAATTTTGATCGGGTACTTAGGGTTTTCGTATCAGAGGCAATATATAGGGTGAAGGAGAGGCCGAGGGGGTGCCTGGGGCGGCCAGACCACCCCCTAGCGCAGACTATGCCTGGCCACACGGCCAGGTGGTGTGGCCGGGCCCCAGCCCCTCTCGGTCTCGTATTCTGGCTCCATGTGTCCCTCGGTGAAAACTGACTTTGGCTTTTGTCCCATCCAATTCCGAGAATATTCATTTTCTGACTTTCCTAGAACCAAAAATAGCAGAAAATAGGCAGTTGGCACTGTGTCTCTTAATAGGTTAGTCCAAGAAATCATATGAAAAGTACTCCAAAGTGTGTACAAAACACAAGAAAGTAGATAAAACCAAGCATGGAACATCAAAAATTATGGATACGTTTGCAACGTATCACACACTTTGGAGTATATTTACACATTTTCTGGAAATAACCTATTAACAAGATGCCACAGTGCCAGTTGCCTGTTTTCTGCTATTTTTGGTTTCAGAAAAGCTAGAAAATAAATATTCTCGGAATTGGACCGGACAAAAGCCAAAGTCAATATTTCACTAAGGGGAACACGGAGCCAGAAGACGAGATGGAGTGGGGCCTGGGGCCAGCCAAACAACCTGGCAGCACGGCCAGGCCTGGCCCGCGCCAGGGGGTGGTGCGTCCGCCTCGGGCACCCCCTCGGCCTCCCTCTTCGCCTATATATTGCCTCTGATACAAAAACCCTAGGCACCCGATCAAAATTCCACGAAAGAGTCTGTACCCGCCGTCATCTCCATCTCTAGATCGGGAGGGATCTGAAGCTCTTCCAGGCACCCTGTTGGAGGGGAGAATTAACCCTAGAGGCCTTCTTCATCACCATTCCTGCCTCCGGTGTGATGCGTGAGTAGTTCATCCTTGGACTACGGGTCCATGTAGTAGCTAGATGGTTGGTTCTCCTCCTTTGTGCTATCATGTTTAGATCTTGTGAGCTCCGTTCATAATCAAGATCATCTATTTGTAATCCTACATGTTGTGTTTGCGAGGATCCGATGGATATTGAGATGCTATTTCAGATTGACTATTGATTCTATCATGTCTTTCTTATTTGTGATCTTGCATGCTCTCCGTTGTTAGTAGATATCTTGGACAAGTAGATGCTAGCAACTCCAAGAGGGAGTATTTATGCTCGATAGTGGGTTCATGCCTCTAGTAATTTGGGGGAGTGACAGAAATCTCTAAGGTAATAGATGTGCTATTGCTACTAGGGAGAAAATAGCAATCCTTTGTTCATAGAACAATCGTATTGTTTACTTTACACGTTTTAATGCAATTATCTGTTGCTTACAACTTAATACTGGAGGGGTTCGGATGATAACCGTAAGGTGGATTATTTGTCATAGGGACAGTTGTATTATGGTCTATGTATAATGTTGTAATGCCCAATCAAATCTCAAAGGAGTCAAGATAATTAGTATATGCATGTATGCTTTCTCGATGTTTGTCAATTGCCCCGCTGTAATTTGTTCACCCAACATGTCATCTATCTTAAGGAGAATCACCACTAGTGAACTATGGACCCTGGTCCATTCCTTTACCATCAATCTACAACTATTTACTGTTTTCTGTTTACTTTCTGCAAGCAATTACTCTCTTTCACACAATACGTTTAATCCTTTGTTTTTAGTAGAACCGATAAGATTGACAACCTCACCGTAAGTTGGGGACAAAGTTCTGTGGTTGTGTTGTTCAGGATTCCAAGTTGGAAACAACACCTTGGAGGTGTTTCCTTGCTCCTACTGGTTCGATAACCTTGGTTTAATAACTGAGGGAAACTTGTTGTTGTGCTCATCATACCTTCCTCTTGGGGTTCCCCAACGAGCTCGAGATATCTTGGGCCATCAAGCTCTTTTCTAGCGCCGTTGCCGGGGAGTCAAGGACATCTTCACAAGGGGAGTCCCTCATAACCAATCTCTTTACTTTGTTTTATTTGTTTTGTTGAGTTTATTATCTACTTTGTTTGCTTGTTTCTTTATCAAAAACACAAAAAATTAGTTGTACTAAGTTTGCTTCCTTTATCAAAAACACACAAAAATTAAGTCTTTCTATAGTTGTTACCTCTTTCTTAGATCACCATGTTGATCCCTATGTTCACCATGAAAGACCTTTCAATAGGTAGTGGCTCTATAATTGGGAAAGATAATATTGAAGAATTCTTTACCATGTTAGCAAGCATGAGGATATTGAGGATAGATCATTTGCAGAACTTGCTCCAAATTATGAAATTACGGCAGCCTCTTTAATTCACATGTTGGAAGCTAGGTTTGTTAACCTTAACCCCATAATGCAAGTAATGTTTCTTAAACTTAAAGATATTGAAGATACTGAAAAGAGAGAATTTATCTTGGAAACTTTGCTTAAGGAATTCTATGATGTTGCTAAAGAAGCTAGAAAAGTCTTCGATCGTTTTAATATGCTAGGCTCATGTGTAGATGTTATTGGTACACGAGAAAATATGGAAAAAACCGAACCTAATGGGGAGGCAATTAATATACCAATACCTTTTAAACTTGGATGAATGCATGAAGCCTTAGAAAAGAATTTTGATTGGATTGTTCCTGAAAACCTGTTTGATGAAAATAGTGAACCCAAGAGCATTGAGAGAGGATCCTCTAGAACTTATTTGGATGAGATACCTTGCCTTGTTGAAGATATTTCTGGTATTGATCTTAATACTTCTTCATTCGAGAATACTTGATTCTTTTCTTGCTTCTTATGCCTAACTTAAAGGCGTTAAAGAAAAGTACTTATTGGGAGATAACCCAAAAGATTTAGTTGAGTCTTGGAAGTTATTACTTCTGTAATAACCGCTCCTTATCATTTTTGTGTGTTTTTTGTGCTAAGAGTAACCTCTAATGAGAGAGAAGTAATGCTTGGGAAAGTTGCTGTCCAGAAACAGATTTTTGTGCTTCGCTGTATTTTTTTGAAAAATCTCTATACGTCTATTTGAGCTGTGATTTTTTGTTCTTGGGCATCCTAGGTTGTTATCTAACTTTCGTTAGTTCAACACTTTTCGATTTGTGCAACAGAAGGTTTTCGAAAAAATTGGCTTTTACCTGCTGGTCTGTTTTGATAGATTTCTACCATTATTTGCATTTGCCTCTTAATCTCTTTTTCTTTGAGTTCTCCTTGATCATTTGAACTTTTTAAATGAAGCGCTACAGTATCTTTTGATTTAATGGAAGTTTTACTTGTGTTGGAACTGAACCAAAAGACTTATTATCTTGTGTACACTAATGTTGCTAATGAAGATTGTGTGAAGTTTTGTATGAAGAAAATTTTCAAGTGTAGGGAAAGAACAATGTAATGAGATGAAGAATGGACTAAAGCTCAAGCTTGGGGATGCCACGCATGTCACCCCAAGAAATAACCAAGAAGTACAAGCATCAAAGCTTGGGGATGCCCAAGGCATCCCCTTCTTCAAAAATCTCAAGTTTCTTCCAAACACTTCATTTGTATTGTTCATGCATAGTTCCGTTGTTCTTGGAGCATCTTTGTTTTTTGTTTTTGGTTTTCATTTCCTTAGTTTGCTTGAATAAATTGGTTGGACCCCCGTATTCATACATTAGTTATCAAATAATTTGGTTTTATTTGGAAAAGAGTAGGAAAGTTCATTTTTAAGTGGTAAAAGGAGCTTGTTTTGACTATGGCCTATGCTTTGTCATGTCACGCTTGATATTTTTTTGGCTTTATGCTTAGCGATTTTTGCTCTAGCATGACATGTTACAAACAATTGAGATTGCTTAATGTGCCTTGAAAGAATCATGTGTTGTTTTAGCATATTAAAGCATAGTATTGTGGTATTCTACTTTGATGCTTTATTTGGGTTGACTTGGCGCATGCTCACACCATGTTATGACTATCCCAAGTCACCATAGCCTCGATGATCCTTTAGTTTTCGACTTGTAATATCACTTTATGCTTTAATTAATGATGTTTTGTCGCTTTGCATGATTAAGGCCATTATTGCTCTCTTAGTTGGACGCTCCCAGTCTTTTGCTAGCCTCCATAACCAAGTATGAGTTCCACTCATCCATCCAAATCCAAATAAAACCAAGTTATTCCAAAGAGTCCACCATGCCTACCTATTAGCATTTGCTACTCCAAGTATATTCATGTTTTTATCTACTTTCCAAATTAAACTTGTTATGTGAAAATTAGTGATTAAAGCTCTCATGAACTGGATGGCACACTTTACTTTCTTGCACTTAATAAACTTGAACCATTGTGTCCATCTTTGTTGCGTATATGCTTGCCCTTTATAAGTTTAAGTTAGCAGAACCATGTATCATGGGAACGCTTTCAACATTGCACTTATATTTTATTGATATCATGATTCTTTTGCTTATGGATCCCGACGGTGTGAAATAAAAGGGAAACTTGTAAGATCATGGAGTTTGTATGTGTTTTAGGGAAACGCCTGGGCCGCTAGCCTAAGCCATGCCTAATCATGGTGGAAACTTGCAGCATAACCATAATGAGCATTCTATGAAGCATCCTCAATAAGAACCGATGCAAATAGCAAATAAAAAGATCGCTGAGATGCTCATTGTCTGTTGCCTTGTCATTTTGATATGGGATAGTTCCTGTGTCATGGGGCAAGGGGTACCCGTTGGCGGTTCTCTATGATACATATGTACTTACAATGACAAGAGCTTACTTGTGACTGAAGTTTAGTAGCATGAGGTTCGGTACTCGTAAGCAGGGGGCATGAGATTTCAACTTATAACTTGTCAAGCATATCCTCTTAGTTGTGTCACTTTAACTTTAACCACTTGAAGATGCTTATGATAGGGGCAATGAGAGCTGAAAGCTAATAAGGACCATAATTTTTGGAAGCTCTTTATGAGACTTGAATCCCTGCTTCCTTCTATGAAGGCCTTTCTTTTACTTTTATGTTGAGTCTCCATCTTCTATCTTTATGCACCTATTGAGAGAGCATAGTGTCCATTCTTAGTTTAATGTGCATTGTGCCAAGACTTGTTGATTGATGCATAACTTTGATATTGCTTGTTCTTAAACTATTTGTATCTAGTCACCCTTATGAACTTTGAAGGTGTCCTATGCATTTATGTTTTGCTACTCTACGAGGGACAAGCCGAATACCATTTTTATTATGTTTTCTTTATGTGAAACAAACAAACGTCTTTAAAAGCATCATTATTCATGAATCTTTTGTTTGTGCCTTTTCATGTTACAACAATAGCTGCTATGTCTTATTATTAGAACTATATCTTTCATGCTATGTTAAAGTACTATGATCCCAGCTAACAATGTTATAAATGCCTTGATCAAGATTGTGATGGTGCATGTCACCTCAAAAATTATTCTTTCTTTTTTATCACTTACCTACTCGAGGACAAGCAGGAGTTAAGTTTGGGGATGTTGATACGTTGCGAACGTATCCATAATTTTTGATGTTCCATGCTTGTTTTATATCTACTTTCTTATGTTTTGTCCACACTTTGGAGTATTTTTACAAATTTTATGGGACTAACCTATTAACAAGATGCCATAGTGCCAGTTGCCTGTTTTCTGCTGTTTTTGGTTTCAGAAAAGCTGGAAAATAAATATTCTTGGAATTGGACCGGACAAAAGCCAAAATCAATACTTCACCAAGGGGAACACGGAGCCAGAAGACGATACGGAGTGGGGCCAGGGGCTGGCCACACCACCTGGCCACGCGGCCAGGCCTGGCCCGTGCTAGGGGTGGTGCAGCCGCCTCGGGCACCCCCTCGGCCTCCCTCTTTGCCTATATATTGCCTCCGATACAGAAACCCTAGGCACCCAATCAAAATTCCACGAAAGAGTTTGTAGCCGCCGTCATCTCCATCCCTAGATCGGGATGGATCTGAAGCTCTTCCCGGCACCCTGCCGGAGGGGAGAATTAACCCTAGAGGCCTTCTTCATCACCATGCCTGCCTCCGGTGTGATGCGTGAGTAGTTCATCCTTGGACTACGGGTCCATGTAGTAGCTAGATGGTTGGTTCTCCTCCTTTGTGCTATCATGTTTAGATCTTGTGAGCTTCCTTCATGATAAAGATCATCTATTTGTAATCCTACATGTTGTGTTTGTGGGGATTTGATGGATATTGAGATGCTATTTTAGATTCATTATTGATTCTATCATGTATTTGTTATTTGGATCTTGCATGCTCTCCGTTGTTAGTAGATATCTTGGCCAAGTAGATGCTAGCAACTCCAAGAGGGAGTATTTATGCTCGATAGTGGGTTCATGCCTCTAGTAATCTAGGAAAGTGATAGAAATCTCTAAGGTACTAGATATGTTGTTGCTACTAGGGAGAAAACAGCAATCCTTTGTTCATAGAACAATCGTATTATTTACTTTCAACACTTTGCTTAATGCAATTATATGTTGCTTGCAACTTAATACTGGAGAGGGTTTGGATGATAACCTGAAGCTGGATTATTAGTCATAGATGCAATTGGATTACGGTCTATGTAAAATGTTGTAATGCCCAATCAAATCTCAAAGGAGTCAAGATGATTAGTATATGCATGTATGCTTTCTTGATGTTTGTCAATTGCCCCTCTATAATTTGTTCTCCCAACATGTCATCTATCTTAAGGAGAATCACCACTAGTGAACTATGGACCCTTGTCCATTCTTTTCCCATCAATCTACAACTATTTCGTTGTTTTATGTTTACTTTCTGCAAGCAATTACTCTCTTCCACACAATACGTTTAATCCTTTGTTTTCAACAGAACTGGTGAGATTGACAACCTCACTATAAGTTGGGGACAAAGTTCTGTGGTTGTGTTGTGCAGGATTCCAAGTTGGAAACAACACCTTGGAGGTGTTTCCTTGCTCTTACTGGTTCGATAACCTTGGTTTCATAACTGAGGGAAAACTTGTTGCTATACTCATCATACATTCATCTTGGGGTTCCCCAACGAGCTCAACATATTGAGTAAGCAAGTATCGCTTTCCACCTTTTGTCAACTCGCCATTCATTTCACAAAGATCTGAATGTATGAGTTCCAGTGGTGCCAAATCTCGTACCTCAGCAGTCTTATGAGACTTGTGAGGTTGCTTAGTTTGCACACTCACTTGACACTTGGAACTCTTGATAGTAGTAAATTTTGGAATTAAATTCATATTCGCTAGCCGCGTCGTGCACCCAAAATTAATATGACAAAGTCGTGAATGCCAAATATTTGATTCACTTTCATTGCAAACATGATTAATAACTTGAGTACATAAGTCTGACAAAGATAAGTGGAACAAGCCTCCGCACTCATAACCCTTTCCAACAAATTTTCCACACTTAGAAATTACAATTTTATTGGACTCGAAAACCAACTTAAAACCGTCTCGACATAAAAGCGACCCGCTGACGAGATTCTTATTTTTGGAGGGAACGTGATGCACATTCTTCAGCTGGGTGGTCTTCCCCAAAGTAAACTTCATATTTAGCGTACCAACACCATGAACAGAAGCACGTGAGCCGTTTCCGATCAGCACGGAGCAAGTCGTTGCAACCTAATAAGAAGAAAACATGAAATATCAGAACATACATGTGTATTGGCACCCGTATCTATCCACCAATCAGGAGAGTTACATACTGAAAGAACAGTAGGAAAAATACCGTACCCAACGTCCTTCATCTCAGTGTCAGCCATAACAACATTTGCAGTTTTACCACCATTCCCACGCTTAAGCGATTCGGGCAATTAGGAGCCCAATGATCAGGATCACCACATACGTGGCAAGCTCCTTTCTTCTTATTAGTCTTCTGATTGAAGTTGGTAGTGTTTGAGGCCTTGTGCTTAGAATCAAACTTGCCTTTGCCTTCAGATTTATTCTTGTTTTTGAACTTGTGAGGTTGGAAGTTTTTCTTCTGTACCACATTGGCACTAGAATCTCCATCAAAGCCTCAAACGCGTGTTTCCTTTGCTCTCGCCTTTTCTTCCACATGAATAGACCCAATAAGATCCAATACGGAAAACTCTTGTCTCTTATGTTTCAGAGAAGTAGCAAAATTCCTCCACGAGGGAGGAAGCTTGGCAATAATGCCACCGGCCACAAACATGTCCGGTAAGGTACACTTAAATTTCTCAAGTTCTTTGGTGAGTGACTGTATCTCCTGAGCTTGCTCAACGATGGAGTGCTCATCGGTCATCTTGTAGTCATAGTAATGCTCCATGACATACAATTCAGTGCCAGCATCCGAGACCCCAAATTTGGCCACGAGTGCATCCCACGCATCCTTACCATGCTCAAAAGTCATGTGCGGGTCAACAATGTTGTCCCCAAGAATACTGAAGAGAGTCACCTTAAACATGGAATCGACTTTCTCATAGGCTTCCTCCTAAGCAGGAGAAAGATCACCCTCAGGTTTCCCAAGAGTGGCGCTATAGCAGTTCAGGTTTTCAAACCAGAGAACTGCTCTCATGCGCCATCTCTTATAATTGGAACCATCAAAGAGAGGCGGCCTAGTAGCAGCGGCAATTCCATTTGAATTCATTTGCCTACGATCAGGTTTTTGGATTGTTGAATAAGTAAGCAAATTACTGTAATATTTAATCCAAAATAAGCAATAGTAAAGCATGACTATAATCGCAGGAATTAATCTAATCATGCACACTAGCATTATAGATGAATAGATTACATCTCACACAGATAAACATATCACATCTAGCACAGATAAACATATCACATCTATCCCAAAAACTAGTACAAGAAACAGTAGCAAAGATTGAAATAGGTAGGAGCAGATTGGATACGTTGCTGCAGGAGGATTCGGGTTGGCGTTGAGGTTCGCGTTGACACCAGCATCGTCAGCCATATCGTCGATGTAGAGACTGCTGATGTCCGGGAAGAAGTTGTCGTTGGGGAAGGAGTAGTCGATCGACGTGATGCCGTCAGTAGTCGTGCAGAAGCGCTCCCCAAAAACCTGATTGCCCCTTACCCGTACAGGTTCACGAGAGGCGGGGTTCCGAAGGTCTACTGTCCCGTCGTCCGCTGCACGCCGGCAGAGGGGATGGGGAAGGTGTGGCGGCGGCGCAAGGCTCTGGAGGCGGAGGCAGAGAGAGGGATGTGTGTAGCGTGATTAGGGTTTACGTCTGAGCCACTTATATAGAGTCGGGGTTTAGCCCATGTTCGAGTTAGTAACAGCCCATGACCCCAGTAATTTTCCCGAGCAACAAAAAGATAAGATCGGCACCGAGGCACAATTCCGCAAACCGCGGCGCGCGCGTCGTGACGAGGAGGAGTGTGCGTGTATGTCACTCCTCTTCGCTCACTTTAGTAAGTAGTGGAACACTCTACTATATATATTGGTATAACTCCCCTCAAACTAGCAATGTGAGACTAAACTTTGGTGCCATCCCTTGCTAGGCATGAATGGGCCTAGAGTATTTCAGAATTTGAATTGGGCCATGGGCTAAAGCCCACACCCAAATTCCAGCAGGAGGCGCATGCAATCTACCGGCGGCGAAACGGGCGGCATTGGCGATTTAGGGGTGGTAGGGGGAAAGATGCATCAGAGAAGCGTGGCGAATTAGCGGTGATAGGGCTCGGACGCTGGCAGGTGGTACCCGGCTAGTTTTTCCTATGTGGTGAGGGCCTCAGCTTCCGTCTAGCGCGCCCACAATGTCCCATGTGGATCGAGAATGCCTCGACTCACTGGACAAGATACTGGGCCGCGCCGGACTGAAAGCGGATTTGGGGCACGCCGCTAGACGCGGTTTCCTTTCTGGTGTGCCCATATATAGACCTTTGGGGCGTCGCTTTAGGGACGCGGCCGGAGAGTAGCATAAGGTGATGTCCCACATATGATTAAAGTAACCACCTACATAATGGCTTATTTATAAATTTGTAAACTCGTCTATTTTTAGAAAGTGTGACGTACTCCCTACGGTCCATATTAATAGCTTGAACTTTATCTAAATACGAATGTATTTGGTCTAAATAGTTAACTAGATAATAAGGTTGAGCTCGTTAATAGTATGTACGAGAGGGAGAGGGAGTAGCTAGTTACGCTACTACTATAATCCAGGCTCTTCTCATTTAGACACGTTATGTTACCAAAATGTGTAGTTGGTGGCATTGCCTTTTGTACACACTATACGAGCTGAGTAGTCAAAGGAGGTTCTCGTGCTTATTTCTTGTCGGGACGAACCGAATGAGCATTTAGTTTGACAGGCTGACCGCTTGACGTTGTGTTCAACGTGAGAATGTTAGACTTCTCCTCCTCCTGTTTAATTTCTAGGTGAGCGTTGGGATCAGCCTCAATCAGGATGTGAATTTCGGTGTCATTAAGGTACATATCACTACTCCTCAAATCTGACTTGTCACGTGATTTGTTAGGACGTATTGATAAGACAATCTTATCTTATAGATGCCATGTAATCATGATATAATGATAAAACTTGGCATACAATAGTTTTTTTTTAGTCTTATCTCCAGCGACAGATATTTCTAGATATATGGTGAGACATATCGTGCTAAGAGATCTAAGAGAAGGCAGGTGTCTTTTTTTATTTCTCCCTTCTTCAACTCAGCAATCATCTTACGTGATACTGGTAAGATAAGGCTAAGATAAGATCACTGTACGTGCCCTTAGGACATATCGTTACCCGGATGTCACTCCTCCAATCTGAATTGATTAATTTCACACTCCCAACGAGCTTATCTAGGTAGTATACGGCTCATGCACCACAACCTTAGACTAGTCACAAATAGGGAATAGTAGTATACTGTATATGATACAAGTATATATGACACTAGTATATTATGTCATTCTCACGGTATCAATTAGTATAGAATCTTCAGGTAAAATTGTGTACTGTACAAGATTTATTTGAGATTAATTTTTAAGTTTCATTTGCTATGATACCGTATCTAACTATGATACTAACTTAATCTCTTTTATCATTAATTGAAGTGACACATAAGTATTTTGCATGCATGTAATGCACGATACCATCTATGATATCTATGATACCCATTGGGACTAGTCTTAACCTTTCTCACATACTGAGTTCTTATTTATTGAGTATATCATGATCAAAATTTACTGAGTTCTTATTTATTTCTGTATTTATTTCCAGAACTTTTACATTAATTATATTCCAAAAAATTTAGAAAGGCTAACCCACTAGGTCTCGACCTCTCAAAAATATCTGCTCGTCTTTAAAATGTGTGACTACGCGAGTAATTTTGAGTAAAAAGTCCCAGAGAAAAACTGGAAGCTTTGCTGCCTGTATAAATAAGACGAATGGGATGTCAAAACGTGAGCAAAGTATACATATTTGTGGTAAATTTCTTGTCTTCCTATTTGTAAATCTTATTATTTTTAGATGTTTATATTGTTGTTGATGATTATTAATAGATCGGTAAAATTTTGGCAAAGGAACAACGTTTCCAGTTCACAAGAGCTCAATGACCAGACGGGTTTACTTGGAGCAACTCTAGCATATCTTGTAAAACAAACAAAATTGTAAAATAACAGCTATTTTACGGTTTTGCACGGAAGAAACGTCTATTTTAGATCCCGTGAAATGGACCAACCCTTAATTTTTTGAAGGTTACTAGTAGAAAACATACCTTTGGTCCAGGGGTATTAGCCCGATTTTGCTACAAACTGGGACTAATGCCCCGGTCCAACGGCTAGAACTGGCCCAGGGGGGTGGCAGACACTAGCCCCGATTCGTGTAATAAACCGGGGCTAAAGGGTTTCAGGCAGACCGGGTCGGGCGTCAGCCCCTTTAGTCCCGGTTTGTTATACGACCCGGGGCTAAAGGTGGACCTTTAGCCCCGGTTCTAGACACGAACCGGGGCTAAAGGTCTGGCTATATCTTCTTCCCCTGCCCGAGCCACCATTCAAGCTGGTGGCTCTCCTCTCTCTCTCTCTCTTTCTTGCTTCAAGCTCGAGTTCATGCCCGTTTTTTCCTCAAGATTTGTCTAGATTTTGTGGTGCCCCATCTATCCAAAGGTTCTAAAAGGTGAGCAACTTCATCCTTTGAACTCTTATTACTATATTAGCTCATTTCATGCTCTATCTTATAGATGGATTTGTGGATTTAGTTTGGTAGTAATTTTTGTAGTGATAGCATGATATCGATGTTTAGATTCTATCTATCTTGTATTAATGTAAGGAACTCTAAGGTAAATATCACAATATGTGGATTCTATCAATATATATCTTGTTTTGGCACATAGAGTCTCGAAAATTGATTTTAGAAGCACACACATGCGTGAGTTCATCATTCTAACTAACTAGCTGAGCAAAATATCCTTCTTCGTCTACCTGCGTTCAACAAACTGAAAAATTTGTAACAAAGATAGGGTTAATTCATAAAATCTTGATAAGAAGACATCACAATTCACATATTAGGGAGTGCCTCTATGGCGAGCTCCTCGAAGATGTCTGAGGACGGGATCCTAAGACATCTTCGAGAAGCTCTGCGTAGTGGTGTCCGTGCTCTCCCACACCATCTTTCAGTTTATATCTTCTCTAGCTAAATCAGTATGCTGGTGGAGCTAACTAATTTCACATATTAGAGAGTGCCTCTATGGCGAGCTCCTCGAAGATGTCTGAGGACGAGGTCCTAAGACATCTTCGAGAAGCTCCGCCGTAGTGGTGTCCCTGGTCTCACACACCATCTTGCAGTTCTTCACAAGAATGCATACCTATTTATAGATTAAGCAGCACAACATAGTGTCGGGCACTGATGACATAATGTCGACACACTCACGCTGGCATAGTGCTGCCACCCACCCAAAATAGTGTCGGCATTTAATTTACTGGCTTAGTGTTGCCCACTGAGGACATAGTGTCGACATGTTGTCTCCACATCCACATTTAGTCCCGGTTGGTGCCTCCAACCGGGACTAAAGGTTCATCATATCTTTAGTCCCGGTTACTGGTTTTAGATTAGTACTAATTAATTATGATTATGTTTGATGTACTTAATTAATTATATATTGCAGATGAGCCGGCAATGGATGTACGCTGACCGACTCTCTAACGAGTTCATTAAAGGCGTGAATTCTTTTCTTCTTGTGGCCGAGGCAAACAAGCGGAGTGGTTTTATGTCTTGTCCATGTGGTGTCTGTCGGAATCATAAAGAATACTCTTCCTCAAGAGTCCTTCACAGCCACCTGTTTCGGTCCGGTTTCATGACCGGCTATAAATGTTGGACCAAGCACGGAGAAAGAGGGGTTATGATGGAAGACAACGAAGAATAAGAGAATGACAACGACTACCCTGAATACGATGGTACTACAATGGAAGACATTGATGAAGAAAAAGATGAAGAACGGGCATCAGATCTGCCCGATGATGATCTTAGTCGGGCCATTGCTGATGCCCAGGAAGAATGCGTAACTGAAAGGGAGAGGTTGAAGTTCAAGAAGATGTTAGAGGATTACAAAAAATTGTTGTACCCAAATTGTGAAGATGGGCACAAAAAACTGGATAGCACACTGGAATTGCTGCAATGGAAGGCAGAGAACGGTGTGACTGACAAAGGATTTGAAAAGTTGCTGAGAATAATGAAGAAGTTGCTTCCAAAGGATAACAAACTACCCGCCAGTACCTACGAAGCAAAGAAGGTTGTCTTCCCTCTAGGATTAGAGGTGCAGAAGATACATGCATGCATTAATGACTGCATCCTCTACCGCGGCGAGTACGAGAATTTGGATGCATGCCCAGTATGCACTGCATTGCGGTATAAGATAAGACGTGATGACCCTGGTGATGTTGAGGGCGAGCGCCGCATGAAGAGGGTTCCTGCCAAGGTGATGTGGTATGCTCCTATAATACCACGGTTGAAACGTTTATTCAGGAACAAAGAGCATGCCAAGTTGTTGCGATGGCACATGGAAGACCGTAAGAAAGACGAGATGTTGAGACACCCCGCTGATGGGTCGCAGTGGAGAAAAATCGAGAGAGAGAGTTTCCGGACTTTGCAGGTGATGCGAGGAACTTATGGTTTGGTCTAAGTACAGATGGCATGAATCCTTTTGGGGAGTAGAGCTACAGTCATAGCACCTGGCCTGTGACTCTGTGTATTTATAACCTTCCTCCTTGGTTGTGCATGAAGCGGAAGTTTATTATGATGCCAGTGCTCATCCAAGGCCCGAAGCAACCCGGCAATGACATTCATGTGTACCTAAGGCCATTAGTTGAAGAACTCTTACAGTTGTGGCACGGACAAGGTGTACGTGTGTGGGATGAGAACAAGCAGGAGGAATTTGACCTACGAGCGTTGTTGTTCATAACAATCAACGATTGGCCTGCTCTTAGTAATCAGTCTAGATAGTCTACCAACCTTACAGAAAGATGTGGTCCAATGTCTTGTCAGCTTCGAGTTGGTGTTCCCACCATCCTTCTTCAATATTATGACTCACCTCCTAGTTCACCTAGTCGATGAGATTAACATTCTTGGTCCTGTATTTCTACACAATATGTTCCCCTTTGAGAGATTTATGAGAGTGTTAAAGAAATATGTCCATAACCGTGCTAGGCCAGAAGGAAGCATCTCAAAGGGATATGGAATAGAGGTCATTGAGTTTTGTGTTGACTTTATTCCTGACCTTAAGCCCATCGGTGTTCCTGAATCACGGCATGAGGGTATAATTAGTGGAAAAGGCATGCTAGGAAAGAAAGCAAGGATATGTATGGACGGACATTTTCTCACTAAAGCACACTACACAGTTCTGCAAAGTTCCACCTTGGTGGCTCCGTATATCGAGGAACACAAGAATATTGTACACTCCAACAACCCGGGGAAGCCTGGCTCCTGGATTAGAGATGAACATATGAGGACTTTCAGCGGTTGGTTGCAGTCACATCTCATGAATGACATAAATGTTGGAGAGCAGTTGTACTTGTTGGCCAGGTCACCATCTTCGACTATATTGACTTTCCAAGGGTACGAGATAAATGGGAATACATTTTACATGATCGCCCAAGATAAAAAGAGCACCAATCAAAACAATGGTGTCCGATTTGATGCAACAGACGAGAATGGGCAAAAGGATACATATTATGGTTACATAGAGGAGATATGGGAACTTGACTATGGAACTTTTTTAAGGTTCCTTTGTTTCGGTGCAAATGGGTCGAGCTGACAGGAGGCGGGGTTGAGGTAGACAAGAAATACGGAATGACAACAGTGGATCTCAACAACCTTGCGTATAGAGATGAACCATTTGTCGTAGCCAATGATGTGGCTCAGGTTTTTTATGTGAAGGACATGTCTACCAAACCAAGAAAAAGGAAAGATAAGCAAAAGAATACAGCATCCGATGAGCCAAAGCGCCACATAGTTATTTCTGGAAAAAGAAACATCGTGGGGGTGGAGGATAAGCCAGACATGTCAGAAGATTATGAGAAGTTTCATGAAATTCCGCCCTTCGCTGTGAAGGATGACCCAAGCATCCCGTTTAATAAGGAAGATGATCTGTGGTTACGGATTAGAAGAAAACCCTAACATGTCTGGATGTTGATGATGTACAATATTATTAAACCATTATTTTTAATGATCTTCTTATAAGTATATGCATATGAATTTTCTCCATCTCAATAGGTAGTATTGCAACTTGTTGTGGCCAGATATTTATTAATATTAAAACATAAAAAATAGTCATAATCATATCTAGCCCTGTAGTACACAACTTCTAGGTCGTCTTCGGAATCGTCATCGTCATCGTCGTCGCTCGTAGCACGCGGATGGATCCTCAGCCCTTCCTCGTAGCACGCGGATGGATCCTCCGGCCTCGGATTCACGACGCACGGGGGAGGAGGCTCCCGGATGACGACCCCAGTACGCCCTAGGCCATCACCACCACCACCATTCTGGTGGCTATGCTGCTGGTGAAAGTGCGAGTACCTCAGGCGAGGATGGTCTCCCATGGCAATGTAGCGCATCACACCGGCGATAGTCCGGTTCACCCACCACAGGCGGCGACCAGCCTCGTTGTGGTTCACTGGGGGCGGACCGTCACCCTCGTACCTAGCGAGCTCCCTTTCTCGCCGGTTTGCGAAGAAGACATTCCAGGTGTCGAGGTTGTCGGGATCCCAATGGGGATCCATCCGCTGCTCCGGCGTGAGCTCGAGGTAGAAGTGGTTCGTGATGGCCGCCTGGCGGGCCGAACCTTGAGACATAGGAGGAACTGGAACCCCTCCAACGCTCAGCATCCAGCCAGCGGGCAGCCGGTACCCCGGCGGGCATGGGTAGCTGGAGGCGCACAGCGCCTCGGTCTCCTCGAGCGTCAGAAAAGCCCAGTAAGCGGTGTCCATTGTTGTGAGAGAGAAGGTGTGGATGTGTCGATAGAAATGTCGGTCGGCCTAGATATAGAGGGACATGGCGGGAGAACATGGCGGGAAGCGGGGGAAATGGCGGGAGAAACATGGCGGGAAGCGGGGGAAATGGCGGGAGAACATGGCGGGAGAACATTTCTACTATATTTTTGTGAATATTTTGCAATATTATATGTATTTTTCCATTTTTAAATAATAAACTATATTTTTTTTATTTTTTGTGAACATTTCTACTAAATATAATACTTGTTAGATAATATATAATTTCATTTAAGTTGTATAATAAAGTATGATAATAGATTTAAATTATAGATCTTATTTTTCTGAAAATTTTGATATATAATACATAATTTTCTAAAAACTATAAACCATTTTTGGGTTTGGCGCCAAAAATAACCTTTAGCCCCGGTTTGTAATACAACCCGGGGCTAAAGGGTTTCGGCGCGCGGGAAGTGCGGCGGGCCGAAAACACCTTTAGCCGTGGGTTGTAATACGAACCGGGCTTCAAGGGGGACCTTTAGCCCCGGTTCGTACTACAACTCGGGGCTAAAGGGCTTTAGCCCCGGTTCGTACTACAGCTCGGGGCTAAAGGGCTTTAGCCCCGGTTTGTAATACAAACCGGGCCTAAAGGGTTTCGGCGCGCGGGAAGTGCGGCGGGCCGAAAACACCTTTAGCCCCGGGTTGTAATACGAACCGGGGCTAAAGGGGGACCTTTAGCCCCGGTTCGTACTACAACCCGGGGCTAAAGGGGTGGTGGTATAAATACCCCACCCCCGCCCCGGGTTGTGGCAGGAGCCGAAGATCGCCGTTTTCCCTGCGCCACGCCCACGCCTTCCGCCGCACCGCCACCCGCGCCCATGAGAAGGAGCCCCGTGCAGCCGCCGCGCCGCCGCCCGCGCCCGTCTTCGCCCTGCGCCGCGTCTCCGCGCCGCCCCGTCCCGCGCCGAGCGCCGTCCCGCCCCGCCCCGAGGGCCGCCGCCTCGCCGTCGTACGTCTCCGCCCGCGTCATCTCCGCCCCGCCGCCGCCTCGCCGTCGTGTCCGCCTCAGGTACGGTTAGTACTGTTAGTGTTAATTTTGGTTAGTTAGGGTTAATTAGCTAGCTAGGGTTATTAGTTAGGGTAGTGTGTTAGGATTTTGGTTAGGATTTTGGTTAGTAGTATTAGGATTATTAGTTAGAAGTATTAGTATTTTGGATTAGGATTATTAGTTAGAAGTATTAGCTAGGGTTATTAGTTAGAGCAGTATTAGGATTAGGATTAGGATTTTGGTTAGTAGTATTAGGATTTTGGTTAGTAGTACTATTAGGATTAGGATTTTGGTTAGTGCTAGTTTGAAGTATTAGTATTTTAATTAGTTAGTGTTAGTGTTAGTGTTAGTGTTAATAGTATTAGTATTTTGGTTAGTTAGTGTTATTAGTTAATTTTGGTTAGTGGTAGTGTTAGTGTTTGTAAATAAGTAGTATTAGTATTTTGGTTAGTGTTAGTTAGTCGTATTAATATTTTAGTTAGTGTGTTAGTGTTAGTGTTATTAGTAGTATTAGTATTAGTGTTTTAGTTAGTGTGTTAGTGTTAGTGTTATTAGTATTTATCTAGGGTTAGTTAGGGTTAGTTAGAATACTTAGTTAATTATGTTTAGTTTAGTTAGT
Source organism: Avena eriantha (assembly GCA_910589775.1). NCBI lineage: Eukaryota > Viridiplantae > Streptophyta > Magnoliopsida > Poales > Poaceae > Avena > Avena eriantha. The sequence goes on from OU342741.1 coordinate 106,112,710, forward strand.
GATAGGTTTAGGGTTACTTAGTGATTTAGTTACTGTTTATGTTTTATGAATCTTTATTGCTATTATTTAGTTATGCCGCGTCCACCTCGTCCGAGCCTACTGGACTCCGTCGGGGATGTCCGAGTCTGGGCTCCACCGGGTTGGCACTGGGAGGTGCTACCTGTCGGGACTCGTACCTTGGTGAGGAATCTGGGTATCATCGTCGACTCGGAGCTTCTTTGGTGGCGTCCACGAGGTCCAGGAGCGGTGCGGAGCGAGCCAGTCCCCGAGGAGGTGGTACGTCGTCGTATCAGGGAGGAGGACGAGCATGTACGGCGATACATGTATCTTTTGGAGACTAGGTTCTCCAATATCTGGCAGGTTCACGGATCTCACTCGAGCTATTCTCCAGTGATGGTTCCTCTTCTGTGGTTGCAGAGCTCCCGTAGCACATAACGCGGCAGTCGCGTTCGCTAGTTTATCTTAATAATGTACTTTATCTTATACTTTATCCTATAATTCACTCGAGCTATTCTTCAGTGATGTATTAATAATGTACTTTATCTTATACTTTATCTTATAATGCACCCGAGCTATTCTCCGGTGATGTATTAATAATGTACTTTATCTTATACTTTATCCTATAATGCACCCGAGCTATTCTCCGGTGATGTATTAATAATGTACTTTATCTTATATTATTATACTTTATCTTAATCACTAAGTACTATATCCGAGTTGTCGCAGTTGTAATATTCTTTTACTTAATGCAATATTCTTTTTCTGTATTAGTTAAGCTATGGACGGTAGACAGAATGAAGAGGAGCTTCTCAACATGATAGATGAGGGTACTAGGGGGTCTTATTACGATGGCTCCAAATATCTTAATTTGTCTGGAGGAGACGATGGTGGATAAAATAGTGGAGACGATGGTGCTGACCATGGTGAAGACACCATAATAATGAGAAATTCCGTCAAGGTATATAAAGCCTCTATCGATCGTTCACTAGTATAGATGCACTATTTGATTCGTATATATGTACTGACGAATGTTTCTTCTCTTAGACCTCCGCTTCCGGCCAATCTTCTACAAATACAAGAGGCCCGACACAGAAGTTTCCCGCTGATGTCCGTTTCAGCATTGACTTAGTCTCTCCGCAGGGTCAACCCCTGGAGCCCAAAGAAGCTGTGAATGCATTTACAAGTTAATGCGGAGTGATTGTTAGAGACAAAGTCCCGATCACCACGCGAAACTGGAACAAGCCAGTAAAGAAAAAGGATCCAGCTGGGGCCAGTTTTGTAGATGACAGAGCGAAAGATACAATGTGGAATTCTCTCATGACACATTTCACCCTACCAGTCTTGGAGACTGATGAGCTCACACAGCAAATGACGAGGAAAGTCAAGCACTTTGCTCTTAAGAAGATGGCCGAACTATTCAAGGAATGGAAAAAAGATTGTACCACAAGTATGTCTTGAAGGAAACAACTCCTCCATTCGTTGGCCCACTAGAGTTGCAGCGGGATAACTGGGCCACATTTGTGGAATACAAGACCTCAGCACCAGCTAAGGCAATATCAGCAAAAAATAAGGAAAATGCAGCCAAAAAGAAATATCACCATCATATGGGCACAGGTGGCTACAGGAGTGCCATGCCTAAGTGGGATAAAGCTGAGGCTGACCTAGAGGCTAAAGGGGTCACTCCAGCTATGTCTAGTTGGCCCTTGAGGCCAAGAAATTGGGTATTCGGGCATGGGGCGTCATTAGACCCAGAAACAGGCGAGATTGTTGCAGCCGAAGAAATTTCTACACCCAAGAAAGAACTTGTTAAAGTGATGAAAGAGGTTGAAGAGGGAACGTTTGTTCCCGACAGAGAGAACGATGAGCTGACAAAGGCTCTCGGGAATCCTGAAAAGGCTGGACGAACAAGAGGGTTCAGACCTTCTTATCCATGGGTTATCGGGTTTCCCGAGCACCGTGACACTTACATAAGCCGATCGAGAAGAACAAACCGGCAAAAATAGGAGGATACGGAGCAGTTCGCGAGGTTTGAAGCCACGCTGTAGGAGTATCGCCAAGAGCTTAATGAACTTATAAGACTCCGACAGCAAGATCCTACACCGGACAGTACGGTCGGCCCATCGCAACGGAAAAGCAGCGTGGCTTCCATGGAGGGCCACGGTAATGATGCAACGATGGATGTGTACCCTGTGGATGCAATTAAGGAGAAAACTAGTTGTGAGCTGCATGTTGAACTGAAGAATATATCCATGAAGGTGGCGTTCGGCTTTGCTTTACCTTCTGCACCGGGAGCGACCTACCATTGCAATCCAATTCCAACTGGCTATGCTCGTGTCAGTGTGGATGAAATTCTACCTATGTGTCAGTCACTACAGCTTGAAATCCCTGGAGGTGAAGGGGAGACGACACTGGGAGAAGTCACGAGTGGCTTCATTCTTGGGAAAAAAGAATACATCAAGTTTCCAGGCTCGACACCAAGGCCACCTTCTCCACCAAGGCAACCGTCTCCTCCCAGTGCACCGTCTCCTCCAAGTCCACCTCCAAGTGCACCGTCTCCTCCCAGTAATAGTCCAATCCATGACCCCCAACACGAGTCCATCTCAATCTACACAGCCGCCTCCACCCACTAAGGGGCAAAAGCGGAAGAATACCACCGCTCCGTCGAGCGATAACAGACGCCCAAAATGACAGTTGTCGCCCCTCCCAAGAGTACCGCCGGTTCCTCCCAAGAGGGCTTACGACCTGACCGATGAGGAGACCGATGCGGTCGTACGGGCCGAAGTGGATGCTCATTTTAAAAAGAAACAACCTAAGCCAGAGGTCCAAATAAAACCGGAAACCAAGGAGCACTTTAGGAAATTACTGACGCAGCCATCCCAAGCTCAGTTAAATGCGCCAGATGACTATACACGATGTTTTCAGAAGACATTGAAACAGAAGAGATCAAGCGGTAGAGGAAGCATCAAAAAAGAGGTTCCCCAGCAGGGGAACAAGCAAAACAATCGAGTGGTAGTGGAAGCATCAAAACAGACGTCCCTCAGCTGGGGAAACAAGCAAAACAATCAAGTGGTAGCCAAAGAACCAAAAGAGATGTTCCCCAGCTAGGGAAACAAGCAAACCAATCGCTCCCCCCACTCCAGGTGAACATACCCAACCCTCAACTATATGAGGAAGAACCTATGGATCCGGAAACGGCTAGGATATTGGCCGAGCAATGTGGTATGCCTATTCATGAAATTATTCACGGCGATATGCCCAAGGCTGAGGTAGCACCCAAATTTATTAACGGGGAGCCTCTGGTTAGTTCTGAGAGGCTTCGGAATATGCCAACACAAATGCGACGATTCCATGAATGGTACATGAAAGCATCAAAAGAACAGCGAAATTGGCTCATACTGAAAGTTCGAAAATCACATTACTTCATTGAAGACGAGGTCCCTATTGAATTTACAGAATTATTTTAGTTATTCAATCTAAAGGAACTCGACAAAACTATCCTCAGTTCGTATTGTTTGTAAGTGATTACTTTATTTATGTAATTAGGTCTCTATCTCAGCTTTTTCAATTCATTGCCGGTAAGTATACTCACTATATTCTTGTGTACGCTATATATAATGATGCAGAATGAAGATGCTCGATTGTAAAAGAAAGGCTATCAACGGATTTGGGTACATTGACCCACATCGAGTTCATGGAGCTATACTAAAGGATAAACCACTGGAGACCGAGCACAACTTGTTGCGGTTTCTCACGAAACAGCATTTCTGTAACGAAATACTATTTCCTTACCACAACGGCAAGTGAGTTTTTGTACACATTAACTTTTGCTTACTCGATGTTCAGTGTAAATGATGAGTTACTGACGTATGTAAACCTTGCGTAGGTACCACTGGATTCTTCTAAGCATTTCACTTGACATGGGAAGAGTTCACATCATGGACTCACTAAACAAAGACATTGAAAACTACCGCATCATTATCGATGCGCTCCAGAGGTAATTTCAACCATTATCGCACTATATCGGTTTCTTTCATTCATTTTTTGGGATATCAAGTAGTTATTAACTCATACATTAATTTTCTTTGTCGGGTAGGGTTTGGACACAGTTCAAGAAACATGTCCGCGGTCAATAGCGTGAGGAGCTATTTTTTAAATCACTCTCGGTAAGTAGTATGAGCTAAGTCCGCGCATCTATTTAATTATAGTTTATGTGCATTTATCATGCTAGCGTTATTATTTGATTGAATTCTATTCTTGTAAAGTGCGTGAGGCAGCCACATGGAACTAATCTATGTGGATTCTACATGTGCAAGTTGATTCGCATCAGTATTGAGAAGCCCTCGGAAAATGTTCGAGTAAGTAAACAATATATTCACCCTTTATTTTTATTACAAAAAACCGTGTTGAGTCTAATCCATACGATCTCCTTTTTACATAGTTGGACGCGATGCGGGACAAGCTCCTACCAGAGGACCGCCTAATAGCAATCCAAGAGGAATTTGCTGCATTTTTTCTCGACGAGGTCATAGACCAACACGGAGAATACTGTATAAGTAGACCCTAAAGTATCCATGTAATGATCTCCATGTAATCAAATAGACATGCGCTAGACCTTGTTGGGACTCCATATATGCTTGTAAGAGTAATTATATTATATATTGCGTCAATGTGGCCAAGTACTGTGTAGTAGCATTCTGTATGTATACGAAAACTTGTTTTGAATGAAAACACAGAATGAAAAATAATTGAACACAAAACACAAAATGAAAAGAAAAACACAAAACCCTAAAACCCCACCCCCTGGCGCGGTAGCCAAATGGCACAAAATGCTGCCGCGGCAGGGAACCTTTAGTCCCGGTTCGTAACACGACCCGGGGCTAAATGTCCTGCCGCCCAGCGTGCCTAGCAGGCCACGTGGTTGGACCTCTAACCCTGGTTCGTAAATGAACCAGGGCTAAAGCTTGGACCTTTAGTCCCGCTTTCGCAGCCTCGGTTCGAAATCCGGGGCTAAAGGCCCTTACGAACCGGGGAAAATTGCCCGGTTTCTACTAGTGGGTGCACGGAAAAAATACCTCGTACCCCATGTATCTAACGTCCATCGGAGTGAATTTTTTCTAGGTCCATGTAAACAACTGAGGAGTTGGCGTGAGGGAAATTTCGACTCGGAGCAAACTTTCCTTCGGCCGTCGGTGCTCCACCAAATCCACCCAAAATCCAGCACATGCATGAGATGATGTGTCTGCATCACCAGAAGCCCCGGGGGCTGCAGCTGTGGGTGCAAGGGCTGCAGGCAACCTACCGGCACTAGCCTTAGCTACAACGCTCTAGAGACAGTGGTGGCGGCCGCAGCCATTGCTGGGTTCCTAGAGAGCGCTACTGAGGTGAAGTTGAGATGCCTCACCAGCTTCTTAATCAGCAGCTTCATCAAGACCACGGGCATCGGTAGTCGTGACCCCCTCCGTCCTGCACCTTCCTCCATCTACTCAACTCTCGAAGGAGCAGACATAACAAATGCCCCGACCACTACTCAAAACGGCCACCCAATCCACCGCGGAAGTGAAGACGCATGGCAAGATCCTTCGAATCAGGAGGTAGACACTAGTAGAAAACTGGCATTTGGTTCAGGGGTATTAGTCCCGGTTTTGCTACAAACCGGGACTAATGCCTTGGTCCCAACGGCTAGAGATGGCCGCAGGAGGAGGCGGAGACTAGTCCCGGTTCAAACGGGCCCTTTAGTCCCGGTTCGTGTAACAAACCAGGACTAAAGGGTTTCAGGCAGGCTGGGCCGGCACCAGACCCTTTAGTCCCTGTTTCTTACACGAACCGGGACTAAAGATGGACCTTTAGTCCCGTTTCTAGACACCAACCGGGACTAATGTCCCGGCTATATCATCTTCCTTCCTCTCTGAGCCATACTCCATTTCAAGCTGGTGGCTCATCTCTCTTCTTCCTTCAAGCTCGAGTTCATGCACATTTTTTTCTCAAGATTTCTCAAGATTTTATGGTGCCCCATCTATCCAAAGGTTCTAAAAGGTTAGCAACTTCATCCTTTGAACTCTCATTGCAAGATTAGCTCATTTCATGCTCTAGAAGCAGAGGGATTTGTGAGTTTAGTTTGGAAGTAATTTTTGCAATAATAACATGAGATGAACTTGTATTAATTTGGATTCTATCTATCTTGTATTAATGTAATGAACTTCAAGCTAAATATCATTTTCAATATGTGGAATCTATCAATATCTTATTTTGGCACATAGTCTCGGAACTCATTTGATTCATAGAAGCACACAAATACATGAGTTCATCATACCTAGCTACTACAAACTACTACATCATAGAGAAATATTGGTTCATCCTACTACAACTATACTATACAACATAGAGCGAGATATATGGGTTCACCCTATACCACAACTGTTAGTGCACACATTCACAGATGCATCATTCCACCATCAAACAACAAAATGCCCTTCTTCTTCTACCTGCCTTCAGCAAAATGACAAAAAATGTAACAAAAATAGGGTTAATTCAAAAAATCTTCAGAAGAGGACACATCACCGTACATCTTCAAGAAGCTCCTCTATGGCGATCCTAAGACATCTTCGAGAAGCTCCGCTATAGTGGTGTCCCTCTTGCACCATCTTGCAATTTATTACTTCTCTAGCGGGTAGCTAATAAATTTCACATATTAGAGAGTGCCTCTATGGCGAGCTCCTCGAAGATGGCTGATGACGGGGTCCTAAGACATATTATATATGCATCAACATGTATGAGTACTATGTAGTAGCATCGTTTATTGATGACCCACAAGTATAGGGGGTGTATCGCAGTATTTTCGATAAGTAAGAGTGTCGAACCCAACGAGGAGCAGAAGGTGCTGGCTAGTGGCTTGGAGCATGAATTCTCTGTAAATACTTAGCAAACAGATTTTTAGGGTTTTTTGATAAAGCAGGTAAATAAAGTACGAGTAAATAAAAAACAATAAGAATAAATGCAGCTAGTGGCCCAATCCTTTCTTTAGCAAATGACAAGCCGGTTGTATTACTTAAGATGACCAAACGTTCTCGAGGACACCTGGGAATATCATCAAATGTTTTCGCTTCGTATAGTTGATTAATCTTCTTTAACTTGCTAAGTGTTGTGTGGGTGAACCTGTGCTAATGTACCGACCTTCCTAGGACTAATACATACTTGTGATTAAACCCCTTGCAAGCATCCGCAAGTACAAGAAAGTATTTAAGGTAGAAAACGAACCACAACTTTAAACTCTAAGACCCAGACATCCCTTGTGCAATGGTTTCCTAACGGAGGTTCAGGTTTCTGTCAATCTGGCAAACCCTACGATTAGTAACCAAATACACAATGCATTCCCCTAGGCCCATATAGGTGAAGTGTCATGTAGTCGACGTTCACATGACACCACTAGAAGAAGTACACCACAACTTAAATATCAAACTATTGAATATTTCTCAACACAATTCCGCTACTAACAACATGACTTCTCCCATGTCCTCAAAAACAAAACAAACTACTCACAAGACATCATATGGATCATGATCAGAGATAGAATAATGATGTATAAGAATCTGAACATAAACGATAATTCAATGGTTCCACTCAATAGCATCAACTACAAAGAGTAATCAACACCGGGAAAGTTTCCCCTAAGAACTATGCAAGATTCAACCTGATTGTTATAGCGAGATGATGGTGGTGATGATGGTGTTGATGGAGATGATGGTGGTGATGATGATGATCCCGATGAAGTCCAACTTGATGGTTGTAGCAACCCGCTAAAACCACTACTAGAAAATCGCTGTGTTTTGGTGCATCGCATCATCATGACCGCATGCTCATATCATCATGCCACAATGCATTTGAGCATCGTCATCATCTTGCATGGTTTGTTTAAAAACTATTTTCGAAAAGCCTGGTTTGTTTTCTAAATGCCCCGTCTTTATTTCAGAATACAAACCTCGGTCTTTTTCAGATCTTTTATTTATCTAAAAACTACTTATAAAAGTCTTTTAAGAATAAAAAACTATTTTGTCCAACCTGGGGAGACCGCCACCGGCTAGGCCCAAAGGGCCCAACCGGTAGCAGCCTACCACCCCGGCTAATCCTGACCCTAGATCTAAGTCTAGACCAAACCCTAGCCTAAACCTACCCAAACCCTAACCCACACCCCACAGCCGCAGCAGCGCAAGCACCCAACGTCGCGCTGCTGTGGTACACGCACGCATCCGCGTAGCAGCAGCAGCCCGTGCGGCACACCGATCTGCCCAACCCACGCGTGCGTCACCCTGAACCGCTACACACGCAACCACCAGGCCTGGTCAACCCGACGTGACCGACACCGCCAGGCCACCCCGCGGGATCGAACCCGCCCCACGTCGCACGCCTCCCGATCCCCACCTGCCCCGCATCTATCTCCTCCTCCCGCTCCTCTGGCCCTTGGCCCACCCCCTGGCCACCTACAGACAACTGCCGCCTGGGCCGACCCCCCATGCTGTGTCGCCACCCCCAACCACCAGGCGCACACCCCCATGCCGTGTCGCCACCCCCACCCGCCGTCGCGCACCTTCCTCTGCGTCCGCCTGGAGCCCCGCTGCAGCCTCTCCTCTATGTGCCTCGCCAGCGCCCGAGCTCGCCGCCTGCCACAGCCAGGGCGGCCGTCTCCCCAAGCAGCGCATCCTCCCTCCTCTCCGGCCACCATCCACCAAGGCCGCGCCACCGCTCTCTGCAACCTCGAACTCACTCGTGCCCCGTTGCGGACGCGGCCCCGCACGCCGGCCGAGCTGCGTCGTCCTCCTCCTTCTCGCGGCCCCGATGGCTCGCCGCGTCCCCAGCATGGGCGCCTCCTCCCTCTCTCTTTGTTGACAGGGACATGCGCTGCCGCCTGTATGAACCCTGCCTCCTCTACTTGCCGGTGCCGCCATGAGACCGCCACCATCACTGAAGGCCACCTCGGTTGCTCTGTAGCTAGTAAATCGTGGCACGTGCATATGCTCCTTGTTTGTAATCTAGCTATTGTTTTATTTCATCTGTTCATGATCGTGTATGTGTGGAAACACGCGAAGGACAAAGTCTGACACTCATTCTTTGTTCCCGTAGCCACAACGGCTCTGCCCGTCTCATCAAGTTCACCATCGCCCGATGAAGCCGGAACTCCAAGATCTCCGACGCTTACGGCGCCTGATGTAGCATTCCAAGGCCTCCTTCACGGATTAGACGGAACCCCGAGAACGTCAACACAGAACCGAAGCCCTGAACCTGGAGTTCGAAGCTCAAGACCGAACCCAAACCCTCGGAGCCCAAGATTGTCGAGTCCCCATGTGTGACCCCTTTTCCCGAGACCCTTATTTTTATAATATAACATATATCATGTTGCATATTAAATGGCTCATGCTTGCATACATATTGTGGTTGTTTGGGGGTATTAGATGATTCACCTAAATTAAATATGGGGACTATATGCGGGCTTTTCTAGTCTTATATTGACTCCATTTAATTTTGTGTACCGAACCGATGCCATGTTTTCCATTGTTAAGTGAACATTTAAATTGCGGGGGTTCTAAATAACTTGAACCGTGCAATTAATTGTCGAGACCCCGGTTCCGCTTAATATTGCCTAATTGCACCGCATCTATGCCATGTCATGCATCATATCATAAACATGTCGTTTCTTCTGCCGTAGCATTAAATATTGCATCCGGTGTTTCTTCTAGTGTTTGCTTCTTCGCGGATTTGGCCGATGAGTTGATGCGAGTATCGACAAGTTCTCCGGATGTGACCTTCGACAGTGTTTCCCAGGCGAGCAATCTCCCTCTTTCTACCTATTTTGCATTTATAGTCTTTACTTCCTCCTGTTGCTCTATTGCTATCTGTGTCGCGATGCTTTAGTGTTCCGTACCAGATATATTCCGTGCAGCCTTTATATTGCCTTGGACACCTCCTATTACCTGTTGTTTGGTAGATAGATGGCCTTGCGAGTCGTAGTTGCTTTCTCAGGTGTGATCCCGTGTCGTGAAGTACCACACAGTTGTTGGAATGTTGTCATAGGCTTTACGGTGGCGAGGATCATGACTTTAAATACAACTATTAAATTGCTGGGATAACTAATGCAAGAGGCACCGGTGGACAATATATGCTATTTGGTTTTTATGTCGACTTGTGTCCCGTAGGCCCCGAGTACTTGATTCCTGTTCCTTGACTATTCGCACTATCCACATACGGGAGACTCTATGAATCCCCCTTAGCCAGATCTTGATTCATTTCTTATTTCTCGGGGCCACAAGTAGTTTGGGGCTTTATTACTATCATGTACTTATGCCATGTTTACTGCTTTATTTACGATTGTGCGTGGAGCACCTGTACTGTTATGGAACGTGGAATGTTTTCGCGGTATCGACAAGCCCAGTCACACTTCCGGGTTCCCAGTCGTTTACAGCCATTGTCACTAACCCTGGGTCAGTCTCGGAGCAGGCCAACTTCGTTGCGGGTAGCTTAGTGAGGTGGCCCCCTGAAATAATTTATGAATCCAGTGATTGCTTTGTCCTGAAAGCCTCGTTGGGTTTTGAGTTGGTTTTTCCGAGGTTGATCGTGTGTGTGTTGCTATTTGTGCACCCCTGCAGGGTAAATCTTTCTGAAAGCCGTGTCCACGGTTATGGACGACTTGGAGCACAGTATCTCGATCATAGACAAGCATAACTAAAGTAGTACTATAAATTTGACTGAATATATGACTAGTAATCAGATTCAACTATCACGGAATGGATATTAAAATGCCAACAACTGGTGGATCTGGGGTTGTTTCGTCACGTGCTGTACCTACCTAGTAAGTATTGCAACTCCAACGGAATGTGATAAAAGTGCCAACAATTGCTGGGTTTTGGGATTCCTCGGGACAATTATATCTGACTAGTAAATGTTCCAACTACAATGGAATGGTGATTAAAACTGCCCACTACTTATGCTATCAGGATGACTCATTCTATCTATATCTGACTAGTAAGTGCTTCAACTATAATGGAATGAATAAAACTGCCAACTGTGTGAGTTCCTCGATTTGACTTCCTCGTTTGGTCTCAAGGGGGAATACCAGGATGGGTATGATTGGTGTTAGTATCAGGTATGTCCCGAATAGGTCTTTCTTATCTCTCTCTAATAGCCGACAGTTAATCGAGTCTCTATAGGTTGTTTAGTGCATGTTGCGCTGCCGCTTCAGTCCACCATACCTATGTAGGCGAGAGCCGCCGAATTCTAGCCTCGCCGTGTACTGGCCTCAGTACTGACGCTCCTCTTTTTCCCTTCGCCCTTTGTCGGCACCCCTTTTGTTTAGCAGGTACGAGATCGACGTCGTTAGCAGGGTTACCCTTCCGGCTTGGCCTGGGCAGGGTTATGGACGCCATTGGTTATTCTTCAGGGCTCTTAGCCCCATTTGCATCTTGTCCTTACTCGGACGCTGTATCGTTTTCAAGGTGATTTGGATCTTTGTATTGTATATCTATATTCTTGACTCGTTGAGTCGTTGGTGTATATATCTGTTCTGTGGGTCCCATCGAGGACCGTTGTGTAATGGTATTACTTCGTTTTCCACCCGCACGAAAGTGCCTGGTGGGCGTCCTTGAATCGTTTCTATGTGGGTTTGGCGGAAAGGGCTAAAACTTGCATAGGGCCCATTCGAGGGTGTTACAATGGTGGTGTTGATGGCGACGATCTCCCCTCTATGGGAAGGAATTCCCCCGCCAGAATTCTGTCTGCCGGAGAGATCTTTCTCTCTCGGTGTTTTCTGCCCCGCAGAGGCAGCGGAATCTTTCTATGGTCGCTCCCCGAGTCTTAGGGTTTCGGGAGGATATTATACGCCAGAGGGGAGAGCCAGGGGTGGACCAGGGCGGCCACACCACCTGGTGGCGCGGCCTAGGGTGGCCCGCGCCAGGGGGTGGTGTGGCCCCCCTGTGGCCCATCTCCACTCCCCCTTCTGGCTATCTTCGTCTTCTAGAAAAATAGTATTTTCCATGTATTTCCCAGATTTTCTGATCTTTGTGAATTTCGCCTCCAAACATCCCCTTTTCCATCAGACTCCTGACTGCAGCGGTCCATGCTCCAAAAGTCATCAACCATGCAAAAACAGAGGAAATTACAGTAAATTATATCAATGAATAACAGTAAATTATGATATAGAATGGTGATGCAAAATGGACGTATCATTTATGCATACAAAAACATGTTTGAAATTAAAACACATAATGAAAAAAGTTGAACACAAAACAAAAAATGGAAAGGAAAACACAAAACCCTAAAACCCCATCTCCTGCCGCGACGGCCAAATGGCCCAAAACACAGTCGTGACAGGGAACCTTTAGTTCCGGTTCGTGTTACGAACCGGTATTAAATTTCCACCAGCCCAGCGCATGAGGTGGGGCCGCGTGGTGGACCTCTAGTCCTGGTTCGTAATAGAACCAGGACTAAAGGTCGGACCTCTAGTCCCGATTCCGCAGTCCAGGTTTGGCAACCGGGACTAAAGGCCCTTGCGAACCGGGACTAGAGGCATATTTTCTACTAGTGAGAGGCCCCATTGTAGGAACGGGAGTCGTCGGGATTGTTGGGTTCGCATCATAGAAAACAAAAAATTCCTACAATGGGAACTACTATACGCTAAGATCTATCTATTAGATACAAGCAATGGGTGGATATACATCCATAGAGACATACCCTCAAAGACAACAAATATTTGTTAACAAGATGGAACTCATGGATGATGTAGTCGTACACTTGCCAATCTCAAGATCGTGATGAAGTCCAGCAAGTCCAGCAGGTCTAGCTCCAGCACATCCATCAGATCCAGCTCCAGCAAGTCCAGCACCACCAAGTCCAGCACCGCAAAGCAGTGGTGCATCCGTGAACGCACACATGTCTGGTACCCCGATAACCTCCATCCCTCACTCTAGCAAAACAGCAGAAGCAACAACTCCTTTCCAGATAAAGCCACTGGGAACATGTATCTCGCTAATCCGAGACAATGGGGAATAATTTCAGGAGGGGGAGAGAGATCCTTCAAGAGGAGGTGTAAGATGAGAGGAGGGAGTAGGGGCCTTTTATAGGAGATGTGGGCAGCCCCTCACCATGGCCGGTGGCTAAAGGAGGTGCCCCCACCTCTTCCACATTCATGTGGGTGGAGCTCCCACTCACATAATTAGCCTCCCATTCAAAATTTCACCCACCTCCAATTTCCACCAAATTTAATGCAAGCTCTCATTAAATAAAAATATTTTATTTATTTTATTCAGAATTTTGTTAATTACTTTAATTAACAAACATTCACATAAAACCCCATGCAACATTTCGATATCACATGCAGAACTAGTTTCTAAAATTTAACCAGAAATAATTCCGGTTTCCATCGAAATTATTCCAGCACTTTCATAATCTTTATTTGAAACATATTTGCTCCTAAATGGTGTCGGTATCCCTTAAGTGTGTCACGCTACGGTTCGCGAATAATGTAGAGATGATTGAGACCCCTCTCCGATCAATAATCAGCAGCGGGACCTAGAGATCCGTACTGACTCCCACAAATTCAACGATGACTCTTGTGATGGTGTGAACCTTTAACGTCGTAACTAAATCCCTCTGTCTCACGATATATTACATTATGAGATTCGATCATCGGTATTTCAATACCTAGTTTGATCTCGTTACCGGCATGCACTCTTTTCTCGTTCCCGTGATATAACATTCTAGTGATCACATCACTTGCTTGCAAGCTATTTCAATGTGATATCACGGAGAGGGCCCCGAGTATATCTATCCATCATAGGGATGGCAAATCCCACTCTTTATCCATGAGCCTCTATATAACACCTTTGTAGCACTGAACCCACCTTTATAGTCACCCTGTTACGGTGTGACGTTTGATGTTATCAAGATACTCTTCCGGAGTTAGTGATTAATATGATGTCATGGTCTAAGGACTAGGATTACTTCGTATGATGTTATAGCAATATAAACATAATGACTTTGATCGTAATGCTATACCTCGGATGAATGTTCATCACATCATTCCACCAATGTTGTGACCTCGTTATTAACAACATCCAATGTCCATGATCAGGAAACCTTGATCATCTTTCTTAATTAACGAGCTAGTTTATATGAGATGCATTACTAGGAACTTTGTATTTTATTTATTATACACACATGTATTAATGTTTCCAATTAATAAAATTATAGTATGCAAAATAAACATTTATTATAAACATGGAATAAGATAATAATCGTTTTATTATTGCCTCTCGTGCATATTCCCTTCAGTCACCCACTTGCGCTAGCGTCAATAATCTAGTTTGTAAACTTGTATATACAACACCTAGGTGTTGAATATACGCGTTTGCTAGTGGTTAACATAATCACTAGATCTGGTACTTTCAGGTCTGTGTGTATTTGCATGTCTTTGCATCTCTATGCATCACTTATTCTCTAATGAGATGGCTTTGTATAAATTTAGTCCTTTGGTGAGACCTTTAGTTCTTTTGGGGTTAAAATATGTCGATAATATTGTCGTACAATATATCTTCATAGTTATATCCCACTGTGAACCACACCTAGTTTGATAACAAACTACTTGACACAAATGCCCTCCTTTGCTGCTACTACGGTAGTCATATACCTAGCCTTTTGTTGTAGTATCTGTCACAATGTCTTAACTTTGGAACTCATCCAAATCCAGCATGGAATTTCCTTTCCATAATATTGTGCCACCCATAGTTTAAATTGAGATAAATTAAATTTGTATCTTGTGACAAACTAGTATCAATGTAATATATTACAATGAACTGTTATTCACTATTCGTCACTTACACATGCCATATTCTTAGTTCTTGCAAAGCTCATAAGAATATCTTTACTATCGTCCAATGATCATCTTATGAATCATTCTGGTATATGCTCATAACATTTAGAGCATTGGAAATATCTGGATATGTACATATCATGGTATTATTGATCAAAATCTTCATGTGATTTTACTTACCAAGTGTTGAAACACTTGAATCTTGATACAATCCTTTCATGCAGGAAGAACCTTTCTTATTGTTTCCATATTGAACCCTTTTCAATATCCCATATATGTACGTATGGCACAACCATATTAGCACCTCAATCTATCCATATAGACATTGATGCCGAATATTCCGGTTTTGCCCAAGTCTTTCATCAAAATCTAATTTTAATGAAATTCTTAACCCGTGTCAATAAAAGATACATCATTTACAATCAATAATATGTACTCTGCATAATGTATTAGAAATATGTCTCGGCGCTCCCACTTAATTTCTTGCAAATGCAAGCATCTTCATTGTCTCCGATGAAATTAAACTCCTTTAACATTTTCATCATGGTGAAGATTCCAACTCCGCTATGCTCACTTCAACTATTGAAGTTTGCATGCCCTTTTAGAACCCTTTGAATTAAAAAAACTCTTCGGACAGTGTCTTGTACACGTCCTAGGTAACCATTCTATTAGAAGAACATTGTTTTGTTTTTTCAACTACCATATACCAAATTATATGTAGTGGTTGCTAGATTAATCCGTCAAGACTAAATATCGCTATGAAAGATAAAATCTTGTCATAGTTAACTCCTTGAACATAATCATAAATTTCTTTCCAACATGTTGATTATTTCATAGATGTCAAACATCCATGTCTATTTATTTATAGATGCAAACATGACCGATAGGCTTCATGCCTTTTCAGAGGGTCTTCCAAGTCCAAAAGCTAGATTTCTCGTGTATGGAAACTATCACGGATTTTATGACTTCTAGTCACTTGATGAAGTCAGGGCCCATTGTCGCTTCTTTGCATGTAGTCGGTTCATTATTATCAAAACAATAACGATTTGATTATCAAATCTCATTATTTGATTGTTACTTGATGCATATGGTTTAAATAGGAACTCTAATCTCCAAGATCACAACCTTTGTAATCACGGGAGCCATGAGCACTGTGGCCGCCACTGGAACACTTTCTGGCACTGCGCTACTTAGCACATATAGCTAAGGTTAAATAACCTTATCAAAGTTCTATTGTCCTCCCACGTAACTTTTCGCGAAAAAATCTTTCTCAAGAAACTTAACGTTCCAAGCGACAAACTCTTTTGTTCTCGGTGTTATGGAGGAATACCCAACAAATTCTTTGGGATAACCTACGAAGACGTGCTTCTCTGACTTTGGTTGTACATATTTTACTTATGCATAACATACCAAAATTTAAGAAAAGACAACTCGGGTTTTATCCCAAACCATAATTCATATGGTGTCATTTCAACGGATCACGGTGGTGCTCTTTTCAATGTAAAAGCGGTAGTCTCTAAAGCTTTAATCTTTAAAACATAATGGCAGTTTAATAAATGACACCTTTGATCTTACCATGTCAAACAAGGTTTGATTTGATCTCTCGAACATACCATACTCTTGTGGTTTATCGGGAAATGCAAATCTATGGAACAATTCCTAAAATCTTAGGTGTTTTGCTAAATCTGTAACTCAAATATCTTTCTTTATGATCAAATCATAAACGTTTTATTTTCTTGTTATAATTATTTTCCACTTCATCTTGAAAGTCTTTGAACAATTTTCAAATGTTCCATACTTCTTCCTTATTACATAAATACATAGATATATTCACTCAAATTTCCGGAGAAAGCATATGAATTCGAAAGATGCACCGCACTTGGCTACATATAATGGACTATGCACATCATCATGCACAATTTCCAATAAGTTAGTCATCTGTTCCTCTTTGGCCTATGAATGGAGTTTCAATTATCTTGAGGAAAGTTTCACAAGCGTCAATTGATCAAAATCAAAAGACTTCAAAAATCCATCAAAATGGAGTTTCTTCATGTTCTCTTTCCAATATAATTTAAACGGCGATGTCACTTCATAAGTGATATTTCAATCATTTGTCTTGCGACATTTTATCATCAGTTTATGGATGTGATTTATCCAACTAGACTTGTAAAAGTTCATCCATATTCTATGGAATACGGTAATTATTTGAACAACTAGTGTTCTCATAATACCGGAACAAAATAACAATTATTTAAACAAATCTTGAAGGCAATCTCTAATGTCAACGAGAATTACAATAACACTTTATTTGTTTTCGATGAACATCATCACATATTCTTTTGCTAGTTACTTAGGCCATTGTTGTTCATGAATTATGTCGTTCTGTATGATATTTCACACCAACCAATTCGGTATCCAATACCCAAGAACCACATTGTTTAACAAGCAAAGAATATAACCATAACATGTATATCATGTATATACCTTAATTGGACATTACCAGTCTTTTATTTTCTGCCAAATATTTAATAGATTCTCTTTCAGCATTTCCTTTTCCTTTTAAAACAATCTATCAACATCAACATTTGCACCATACATATGACACACAGTCCAAAGCATGTATAGTAAAATACTAATACCTTTGGACTTGCACTTTGAAGTAGATCACCATCATCAAATGTTTGGTGTTCTTTCAAAAATCCATACTTTAGTAATCTTTTAGTGTAGTAAACATTTTACTTACACCTTCTATTCATCCTTATCATGACAACTTTCATTATCAATCTACTATGGCCTATTAGGACGAATCGTGAGTATAATGTCAGTTCCCAAAACCTTTTAGGAGATTAAGACGTCTAGCGTCTCCAACATTCGCAAATTCTCATACAATGTGAGAACATGTATTTTGCCAAATTATACTCTATCATATTGCAACCATAAAAATTGTTTCAGATATCAAAATATCTTCCACGCATGATGGCTTCTGAAACAATTCTTTCTACTCCAATATAACCTCGATATTAAAATAACTTTTGAATATCAAGAATCATGGAGGCGAACATGATACTTTAGATACTAACATTGGAATTCTTACTCTTGATTTAATATTACTTATTAAACTTCACGGAGTAAATAGAGTTTGCTGAAAGTTTGCAATTGGACTTCTAAAATTGACATTCAAAACAATACAATACTAGTTCGTAAAGCAAATATCCATAATTCTATAGTTCTACTATCTCAATTAAAACTAAACATAAGGTAGTAAACAGATGCCAATGACTACAAAAATTTATGCAAATTCACTTCGATTTAGTTTATGACAAATTGAGTTCAACTAATACAAAATATAAATGAACTCCCACTCAAAAATGACATCCCTCGTGTATTTTGGTGATTACATGAACCGAATCCACTACACCAAGTCCGATTATCACGTGAGTCGGTGTAGCCTCAAAGGAGAGCATCTATATGGGCTTCATATCAACTATATGACTCGTGCTTAACCTTTCAGTCCGTGTTCTGAGGCCATGTCTGTACATGCTAGGCTCGCCAAGTAAGAACCTTATTACTCGCATGTGTAAAATTGTCTTACACCCGAAATATGATCGTGGATTCAAGTACACCCGATCATCATGTGATGTATTGAAGCGGCGAAACATAAACGGTGCATACTTAAGGGAGAACACATTTTTATCTTGATATCTAAATGAGGGATCATCTTATAATGCTACTAAAATGCCAAACTAGTAATATAAGATGCAAACATCATATGTGTAAAGTGGAATAATATGGTCCATGCATTTGATCACTATCATGTGCATCGTGGTATGATCTCTATCATTCCTTTGTGTGTAAGGCCAAGGTCTATGGAACTTACACGTTAGGTGTGTTGTAAGGGTATCAACTATATATCAACTTACAACATTTCCATATCATGACACTAGACCGGCAACAATCTAAACTAGACGCCTCTAATTTATCCATTGCAAGTTTTACATGGCTTAGGGCTTTCGAAGATAGAACTGGTCTTACCTACGAACATGGAACCACAACGATGATAACTAAGTTATTATCAACTCGTTGTAAATCAGATATTGACTATGGTAGGAGAGACAGACACCCATTAGCCACTTATGCAAAGCTAGTTGCATGTCAGTCGTGGAACCAGTCTCATGTACGACGACATGTAAAGTTAGTCCGGGCCGCTTCATCCCACTATGCCACCAATATCCAAAATACATGAAAGAAGCAATAACACGATCATTGATGTCTGCGCACTTCTATTCTTGTAGACAGTTGTTGGGCCTCCAAGTGCAGAGGTTTGTAGAACAGCAACAAGTTTTCCCTTAAGTGGATCACCCAAGGTTTATCGAACTCATGGAGGAAGTGGTCAAAGGTATCCCCTCTCAAGCAACCCTGCAATCAAGATACAAGAAGTCTCTTGTGTCCCCAACACACCCAATACACTTGTCAGGTGTATAGGTGCACTAGTTCGGTGAAGAGATGGTGAAATACAAGTGGTTTGGATAATTATAAGTGGTAACGGTGATAGAAAATATCTCGATGGCGTGGAAGAGACTAAAGGCCAACTAAAATAAAGATGGAAGCAAGCAAACATGTAAAAAATCTAGTAGCAAACAGTGTTTCAATGCTTAGAAACAAGGCCTAGGGATCATACTTTCACTAGTGAACACTCTCATATAAATATCTTCTCTTTATGATACTACTCTTAACTACTCTCCGGTTGGACACTCTAATCGATGGTAGGCCTATAACAGCACACCTCAAAGTTCATCTTTCCCATCTAGAAAACCCCACACTATCACCTTGAGTACTAGATGAGTCCAACAAACACCACAATTTCATAAAGACATCCAACTCCAAATATAACTCATAACAAGTATTTGTAATCTCTAGCCTAAGTGCCACCATGGTGAGCACGCTGTCACTTTCACAAACATGGGGAGAGCAGAGATTCATTAAAGCACTTGAGTAGCAAGGTAGATCTATAGATTACAAGATCATGATCTCAATAAGATCATGCATAGAGAGAGAGATGAACACATAGCAACCGGTAGAACCCCTTAGCCTCGAGAGAGAACTACTCCCTCCTCATCATGGGAATCAACAATGGTGATGGAGATGGCGGTGGAGATCGATGGAGATGGCTCCGGGGGCACTTCCTCATCCCGGCAGGGTGCCATAATAGAGACTTTCTGTCCCCCGAATCTCCCCTTTGGTGGTGGAGGCGCTGCGCAAATTTTCATGGCTGGAGGCTTGATGATTTAGGGTTTATGCCTCAGGAGGCTTCTTATAGGCTAGAGGGCAAGGTCGGTGGGTGGCCATGGGGCCCACACCATGCCCTGCCGTGGCTTGGGGGGACCCGCGCCATTGGGTGGTGTGGCCACCCTGTGGCCCCTCTCCGACTCTCCTTCTGGCTCCGTTAGTCTTCCGGGAAAATATCAACTTTGGCTTTTGTCCGGTCCAATTCTGAGAATATTGATTTTATGACTTTCTTAGAACCAAAAACAGCAGAAAACAGGCAATTGGCACTGTGGCACTTGTTAATAGGTTAGTCCAAGAAATCATATGAAAAGTACTCCAAAGTGTGGAAAAAACACAAGAAAGTAGATAAAACCAAGCATGGAACATCAAAAATTATAGATACATTTGCAATGTATCAATCATCATTGCCCACATATAAACATATGTGTACTACCCGTGCAAAGCACCTACACATAGACCTGGCTCAGATACCACTGTTGGGTTCGCAGCATAGAAAACAAAAAAATTCCTACGATGGAAACTATTATACCCCAAGATCTATCTATTAGATACAAGCAACAGGTGGATATACATCCATAGAGAACATACCCTCGAATACAACAAAGTTTTTTTAACGAGATAGAACTTGTGGATGATGTAGTCATACACTTGCCGATATCAAGATCATGATGAAGTCCAGCAAGTCCAGCAGGTCCAGCTCCAGCACATCCATTAGATCTAGCTCCAGTAACTCCAGCACCACCAAGTCCAGCACCGCAAAGAAGCGGTGCATCCTTGATCGCACACACATCTGGTACCCCCGACAACCTCCGTCCCTCGCTCCAGAAAAACAACGGAAGCAGCAACTCCATTCCAGATAAAGCCACCGGGAACATGTATCTCGCTAATCCGAGACCATGGGAAATAATTTCTAGAGGGGGAGAGATCCTTCATGAGGAGTTGTAAGATGAGAGGAGGGAGTGGGGGCCTTTTATAGGGAGAGGGGGAAGCCCCTCACCATGGACGGTGGCAAAAGGAGGTGCCCCCACCTCTTCCACATTCATGTGGGTGGAGCTCCCACTCACATAATTAGCCTTCCACTCAAAATTCCACTCACCTGCATTAAATTTCTACCAAATTTAATGCAAGATCTCATTAAATAAAACCATCTTATTTATTTTATTCAGAATTGTGTTAATTACTTTAATTAACAAACATTCAAATAAAACCCCTGCAACATTTCAATATCACATGCAGAACTAGTTTCTGCAATTTCACCCGGAACAATTCCGGTTTCCATCGAAATGATTCCAGCACTTTCATAATCTTTATCTGAAACATATTTGCTCATAAATGGTGTCAGTATCCCTTAAGTGTCTCACCCTACGGTTCGCGAATAATGCAGACATGATCGAGACCCCTCTCCGATCAATAATCAGCAGCGGGACGTGGAGATCCGTACTGACTCCCACACATTCAATGATGACTCTTGTGATTGTGTGAACCTTTAACATCATAACTAAATCCTTTTGTCTCGCGATATATTAAATGTCCGAGATTCGATCATCGGTGTCTCAATACCTAATTTGATCTTGTTACCGACATGCACTCTTTTCTCGTTCTCGTGATATAACATTCTAGTGATCACATCACTTGCTTGCAAGCTTTTTCAATGTGATATTACCGAGAGGGCCCCGAGTATATCTAGCTGTCATCAGGATGGAAAAATCCCACTCTTGATCCATGAGTCTCTACATAACACCTTTGTAGCACTGAACCCACCTTTATAGTCACCCTGTTACGGTGTGACGTTTGATGTTATCAAGATACTCTATTCCGGAGTTAGTGATTAACATGATCTCATGGTCTAAGGACTAGGATTACTTCGTATGATGTTATAACAATATAAACATAATGACTTTGATCATAATGCTATACCTCGGATGAATGTTCATCACATTATTCCACCAATGTTGTGGCCTCGTTATTAACAACAACCAATGTCCATGATCAGGAAACCTTGATCATCTTTCTTAATTAACGAGCTAGTTTATGTGAGAGGCATTACTAGGAACTTTGTATTTTGTTTATTAAACAACCATGTATTAACATTTCCAATTAATATAATTATAGCATGCAAAATAAACATTTATAATAAACATAGAATAAGATAATAACCATTTTATTATTGCCTCTCGGGCATATTCCCTTTAGGGATTGCCATGCGCTGCTCGGTAGGGCGGCGGTGAATGCCGGATTTCGATAGGGGTTGGTGGATTTTGAGAGAAATGTCGGATAGGTGGTAGGGATAATAACCTTGGAAAAAAGGTGGGCCAGATGTGGGCCTTGCGTGGTAGAGTGTCTATTTATAGAATTTGTTTTGTTCGGGTCACTATTTATAGAATTTGTTTTGTCCAGGTCACTTTGGACAATAAAAACGGTTTTAGGTATCCTTTATACCTCCTTTAATGTTTCAATTTTTATGGGATCAACTAGAGTTGCTCTTAGACTAGTTAGTAACTAGACTAGCAACATGCACATTTTATTGTCCAAGTACGACTTTCATATTAGGTAATATCGTAGGCGTATACCGTTATTACTTTGTAGACTCGTTTTTCATTGATAAAGTATGGTGTTACGATACTTCCTCTATTTTCACAAATAAGACGCACGTGCATTCCGAAATGAAAATTGACCCAAAAAATGGAGGAAGAGTATATTGAATATATTGTACATATTACTGGATTTATAATGAAAAACAATGAAAAACACTTTCTGATAATGCTAATTTTATATCTACAATCTTTATATATTTGAAGTAATCATTGGATAAAGAAAAAAACACTAAAAACCAGTATGCCTTTTTCATTGGAATGAAGGGAGTAACATGTTAGACCTTTCACAATGGCCTGTATATTAGCACGTTATCTTGAGAGATATAAATACCTATAAAAAACAACCTCTCGAATGCATTTTTTTAAAGGTTGTATTCTAATTTAATAATTTTCTCTCATGCATACATATGTTTGGGATATCAACTTTTTTTGCCCTATGACTACGTGCAATGGTGCGTATGTTAGCTAATATACTCCAAGCCTCTCTCATCCTTAATTGTTATGCTACATAGAATAAATGCTAAGAGAGTTCCATTGTGAAACACCTTACTCTAATCATCTCTCATTATCTATAGACTTAATCATGAGCAAAAGGCAGCCAGCTGAGAGCACTCCCGACAAGTGGTTTCACAACCGTTGGATCTTAGATGAGAGCCATCTAGATCATTGATTAGTCTACGTGGTCGTCTGCCAGAATTTTGAGCACGTCTGCGGAGCACCTTGCCGTCTGTGCTTCTGCGTGTGGCCCCGCTCGAGGCCAGGCTTATGCGTGGTCTCCATCGAGCACTGTCTAACGCTGCTTGTGGGCCTTTGCGCGTGCGCCGGAGGGCGATGCGTCCTCCTCCTCCTCGACACATCCACACACCTCCCCTTCCCCTCTCTCCCCTCCCTACGGCTCCTCTCCCGCCCCCTTCGTGCCCGGCGCCGCCCCCTCTGCTCACTCTCTCCACATCAGAACTCACCGCCGTCTACATCACCAGCCACCAAAATGGACGACATTTCCCTGCTCTCCTAGAGCATGCCTCGAGCTATGGTGGCCAAACAAGAGGCACGATGAGTGGGATTTGGAGGCCCTCCGGCAGGATAGACATCAGGAGGGCGCCAAGAAGGTGCGACATGGTGATGTCTATGCACTTCTATTCTTGTAGACAGTTATTGGGGATCACCCAAGGTTTGTAGAACAGCAGCAAGTTTTCCCTTAAGTGGATCACCCAAGGTTTATCGAACTCAGGGAGGAAGTGGTCAAATGTATTCCCTCTCAAGCAACCCTGCAATCAAGATACAAGAAGTCTCTTGTGTCCCCAACACACCCAATACACTTGTCAGGTGTATAGGTGCACTAGTTTGGGGAAGAGATAGTGAAATACAAGTTGTATGGATAATTATAAGTGGTAACGGTGATAGAAGATAACTTGATGGCATGAAAGAGACTAAAGGCGAACTGAAATAAAGATAGAAGCAAGCAAACATGTAACAGATCTAGTTACAAATGGTGTATCGGTGCTTAGAAACAAGGCCTAGGGATCATACTTTCACTAGTGAACACTCTCATATAATATATTCTCTTCATGATACCACTCTTAACTACTCTCCGATTGAACACTCTAATCGATGGTAGGGCTATAACAGCACACCTCAAAGTAAGCCTTTCCCATCTAGAAAATCCCGCACTGTCACCTTGAGCACTAGATGGTTCCAACAAATACCACAATTTCATAAAGACATCCAACTCCAAATATAACTCATAACAAGTATTTGTAATCTCTAGCCTAAGTGCCACCATGGTGAGCACGCTGTCACTTTCACACACATGGGGAGACAAGAGATCTATTAAAGCACTTGAGTAGCAAGGTAGATCTATAGATTAAAAGATCATGATCTCAATAAGATCACGCATAGAGAGAGATGAACACATAGCTACTGGTAGAACCCTTAGCCTCGAGAGAGAACTACTCCCTCCTCATCATGGGAATCAGCAACGGTGATGGAGATGGTGGTGGAGATCGATGGAGATGGCTCCGGGGGCACTTCCCTATCCCTGTAGGGTGCCAGAATAGAGACTTTATGTCCCCCGAATCTCCCCTTCGGTGGCGGCGGTGCTGCGGAACTTTTCGTGGCTGGAGGCTTAACTATTTAGTGTTTATGCCTCGGGAGGCTTCTTATAGGCCAAAGGGCAGGGTCGCTGGGCGGCCAGGGGGCCCACACCATGCCCTGGCACGCCCTAGGGGGACCCACGTCATGGGGTGGTGTGGCCACCTTGTGCCCCCTCTCCGACTCTCCTTCTGGCTCCGTGATTCTTCCGAGATAATATCAACTTTGGCTTTTGTCCGGTCCAATTCCGAGAATATTGATTTTCTGACTTTCCTGGAACCAAAAACAGCAGAAAACAGGCAACTGGCACTGTGGCTCTTGTTAATAGGTTAGTCCAAGAAAGTCTATGAAAATTACTCCAAAGTTGGAACAAAACATAATAAAGTAGATAAAACCAAGCATGGAACATCAAAAATTATGGATACATTTGCAATGTATCACATGGCTCGAGGACGTTGTGGGGGACAAGGGCGCGAGCCCGCCTAGCGTGGCCATGAGGACTACCATACGTCAATTGGTCACAGTCATCTTCCTTACTTCATGTGTTCTAGGTTTTCATCCACCGACCCACTCGAGACTAGGCGAGGGCGAGCTGAGAGCACTTGATAGCGAAGATTTCTCCTGTGATCCCCTCAAGTAATAGCTGCACAAGTTCGTTTCCTCCAGCAATTAGTATATCCAAATCTGCCCAGGAAATTTTCTATCATCGCCGTATCTTCTCCCTCCTCACTACAGATGTGCCTAATCATCCGTTAAATTCTCTGTTGGTGGCTTGCCAGAAATCTGATGACACCGTCGACGACGGTCAGGCGGGCACGCACCTACCAACATCTAATGAGCTCTCAGTGGGCCGAGATGGTGTGCACCGGCAGAAAGCCTGACGTCATTGGTGACTTACATCCGTGTATTTTCGTGGTATGATTTTGGAGATAATCTATCTACATCCATCGTATCTATGTTAATTTATGTCTTCTGTGTATATGTTTACAGGCCCTCAGCTACATGTGCATGGGACATATAGAGAACTGCGCCTCAGCTAACTGAAAGTCCAATTCGTCAACGATTTCTCTCAGTACTATACGCATGTTGTCATCCCTGGATCCCTACAAGTCCGCGCAACAAATATTCTACACCTGCTATTAATTAGGTTTTGCATTATAAGTTAACTGATTGCTTATACCAGATGTTTCTACATGACAAGCCTTATTCATTGGAATAATGGAGGTAGTAATTACTAATCGATGCAATGCTTTCTTTACCTACGCACCTGCACATGTTTCCAACTCCTCGTATGTCACTTAAACTCTTTTTCCAATACATTGTTTATTAGTTTAGATCTTTTTTGTATCATCTTATGCAGGACAGTTTGGAGCAGTTA
Source organism: Avena eriantha (assembly GCA_910589775.1). Classification (NCBI taxonomy): domain Eukaryota; kingdom Viridiplantae; phylum Streptophyta; class Magnoliopsida; order Poales; family Poaceae; genus Avena; species Avena eriantha. Next base: position 106,138,910 of record OU342741.1, read on the forward strand.
ATTGAAGATACTGATCTTTTCAGCAATACAATTTCGAATTGTTTATTCCTTGGAATATTGATGGTCCTATATATGTAGTAAAAAGGAAAAAATTTAACCCCTATATTTATGTGAAATTAATATGCGTATTGTAAGGTTTGGTAATGGTGCTTTCTTGGTATGATTAATTAAAATACGAACCTGCCCATTGCTCTGCTATTATGTTTCTGAAATGTAAGGTATGTATACCATGATTTGTATGCTCACACTCAGCCACTCAAACAATTTCTCTTAACCTTGACATTATATTCAAATATACATATTCATTTCTTTTCCTTTTTGGCGGGACTATTGCTAGGTTTCAATTTTTTAGTGTGTCTATGTGGCTGCATTGGCGAACAACACGGAATTAGTTCAGCTATTTTATAGAATGTGTATATTAAAATGTTATATCAACTACTCAAATACTCAATGGCATAGGATTTCTTAATGATGATAAGGAGTGTGCCATTGCTTCCTCAATTGAGTTTCCTTTTTCGATCTAATGGCGTTGTAAAGATAGAGTTCCATTGGTTTAAAAGAAGACGGCGGTCCATGCTAAAATATGATTTCGTAATTATGGTTTCCACCTTAAGTTTAGTGGGAATTGTTTGGTTAGTCTGCAATGATTTATTAAATATAAGATGATGAATTATTTAATTATTTCAGCTCACTCTGACAAGCATTTAAATGTATATTTAAAATTGATATTTATATTGATATTTGTCTCTGTTCTGAAGATTGGTTCTACACTTGGGTGATTGATAAATTCTACACTTGGGTTATTGCCTGTAAGCTCAGGGTGAGTTACTGCATACCATTTATTTTAAATTAGTATTTCGTCAATCAGAATCTCATTATTGGTCCAAAATTAAATTTGAACAAAACGTGGCACTAAAGAATGATGTACTTGTAAGTAGTTATGCTTAACATTTTTTAAAGAGAGCAAGTTTTCCTTGCATATCTACACATTTCCGCCGCAACGCATGGGGTATATGAGTAGTTTCTTGGCTTGGTTAGATTCTATGACTTAGTTTATAAATAGCTCTTGCTTGCTAGCTCTTTTTTTCTTTTTGTAACAGTGTATATATTATTATCTATAGGCTTAAGTCTGGTCATATGCATGCATTTTGAGGCCATCTGATGCTACCATGATGCTGCCATATGGGATCATTTTCCATCCCTAGTATTCACCAATCTTTTTCTTCATCTATGGTCTTGCATCTCGGAGCGGTTGTCCCTCTCAACGAACTTGAGGTAGACGGAATGATGGTTGTCGCTGCCGATGGATAAGTAGCAGGACCCGAGCAACACGGTGACCTCCCCCGCGATCTCCAGAGGGGTGTCGAGCTCCTTGCGCCAGCGCGTGGCATCAGCGAGGATGGTGACATGTGGTGCACGATCTCAAGGGCACCGATCCTAGCCTAGAGGTGGATAAGGCGGCACAAGGTGGTTGCCTTCCTGCCGGCGCCGAGGCGCGTGGTTCCAAACCACAGGCCGATGTAGAGGGTGGAGAAGACGGGCACCGTTGGGTGCTTGGACGGTTCAGGTGAGCTAAATTTCTAGCGCCCCCGTGGGACGGGAGTGGTAGGTGATCAAGCTCATGGAGATTATCTCGAAGGTCGGGTCCCTCGGTCGTCACATGAGCATGTTGGCTACCATGCTGGCCAACGCCGAGTCCCAGCTCTAGCAGTGGTGTATCATTGATGCATCTCTGTCGTTGACTGTGAAGACGACGGTGTATCCGAGCCTCAGTTTTCTTCTGATGAAAACTACAGTTTAGCAATTCGTCCTGATATTTACTTAGCAGTAGCAGATTTGGTCTAAAGTAGCTCACATATGAGGGCATCCTCGTGCTCTGGCATGGCAACTATGAACTATGTCATCATGATTCATGAACTCCACCAAACTATAGTTATGTATGGCTCTTGTGCCTTCATAGTCTCTTGTGTCAGCAGCCTTGTAGTGTATATCCGTTCGATTGAAGGGTTTCTCATGTTCTATCTCAAGAGGGTTGTTGAGCATGTTGTGTCCATATGGATCTATTTTCTTCTTAAGTGAGCGGTGAACAATATGTTCAAAAGCATGGGTGCAAACTATTTCGGACCTAGATTTTTTTACTCCCATTGACCCAAATTAGTTGACTTGGTTTTGTCTAGATTCGGATATATCTAGCACTAAAACAAGTCTAGATACATTTGAATCTAGATAAATCTGAGTCAACTAATTTGGGTCGGAGGGAGTACAAGTTTTCTTCTCTCTTCAAACTCCGGCATCCCATCACCCTATTTATTATGACTTTTTGTTCATGTTCTGTTAACTCTAGAGATGCAGTAATCTAGATATCCTTGTGTGTTGTACACTGCATACACATGAACCTGGATAGTGAAGTGATAGGGTAAGTAGGCCTATAGAAGTGGAGATTTAGCACATGAATTCAGAGTAGGTAATTAGGTATATTCTTCGAGTCTTTCCCAAATGTAATTTACTTATGCCTTCTCATTATATGTTAGGAGTAGTAGGAAAGGTTATATATTATTTTAAACGTAGGTTATATATTATTTTAAACGTAGGTTATATATTATGTTAGGAGCAGTAGGAAAGGTTATATATGCCTATAAAAGTGTTTTCCTTTTGTCACCTTTGAAATGTAGGTGTAGTTCTAGATGTAGTAAAATATATTCTTGAGCACTTCTCCTCAATTCGCTGCTTACAGATTGATGCCACTTTCAAAGATTGTTCAGTACCAATTTCCTATACCATGTATATGTAAAAAAAGAAACTCTTGGTTCTTTTTTATTGATATCTAACTAGGCCAATAAATTACATTTACATATACCCCCAAATTAATAGTGCATGCTTATCTTATAAAGTGTTAACAATATAAAGTGAAGGCGTGAAACAATTCAAGGGAGTAAGGAAGCATGAGATATACAAAGGAGAACGAAGATATATACATATACATATACATATACATATATATATATATCAGAACCTTGTTGCTAATGGTTACTGTCACACCGTTTAGAGAAATATTATTCAGAGAAAGATTACATAGTCTAACCACCAGAATTTGTCACATGAAAACCATTGGCCATGTTCGCTTCCTCTTCTCAGTATGAGGAGAATGACATGAATCCAGTCAGTTGATCTCAGCCATCAGGAAACACTTGAACGCTCCTCTTTCATATTATTTATTTTTCCGCTCCGAATACAACTATGAGATTTTTCTCTTCTTTCCGCAGTTCTTCTTCGAGCAGTCTCTACGTTTCGGTACAGTTATATGGCTGAAGGTGACCAAGCCTGATTAGGCAAGAGTACAGGTACATGTGATTAGATGTTTTGCATACAATGCAATGGCTCCATTTATGCTAATCATCACCATCGATGTTTTAGGTTTGTTCTTTGAATTTTGGACAACCGAGATATGTTCAACTGCTTTTAAGCACCGTGTAGCTGGACAGTTCTCACTTCCCTTGTTGTTTCTGCTAGATAAGCCCTGAAGTTTGTTGATGCTCCTCAAATTTGTGATGGTTTATTGGGCGTTTATTTATTTGTGAAGGAAGATGAAGTAATTATGACAACTATTGTTAAATTCAGGTATATAATGATGATTTTTCAAATCATTTTGTCTACTAATTTTATAAAGTAAGAACATAAATTACGTAAATGATTTTCATTATTTAGCTGAACATACAACATACCATCTTAGGGTTTTACCATGCGACTGCAACATGATTGCTCTCATAATACCTATTACCTAGAGAAAAATGTCAACACCAACATGCTTTTCACAACAATCATGATTCCCAGGGCCACCATTTTCTGTTTTAGGGTTGTGATCATTAATTCACTATGATGAGCCAGTATTTGAGAATGCCCTGATCAACTAGCTGCATATACCATGATATAAAATTTAGTTTTGCATTGACAAACCCCTAGCGTGTATATTTCATGAAAATGATACTTGCTTAGTATACAAGTCTGTAAGAGGACAATACATGCATAACTACTAGAATATTCCAAAATCACATCTAAGATGTCATCTTGGACAAAGATACTAATGTGAATTATTCATTTCGAAAAAACTAATGTGAATTATTTGTTTTTGATTCATGGCCAGTCTTTTTTCCCCTGATTAGGTGTCCTTTTATCCCCTTTTTACAGTGCACCTCCTAGCTGCTAACGAGTAGGGCAATGGCGGTCACAAACTATCAGTTTCATCTCTATAACCACAAGGCACTTATTGACCAAGGTATAGAAAGTAAAATCCTCCCAGCTAACTATTTTCCTCTACATTTATTCTCCATTCGTTTGTAATGCATCTTAGGATCATATACTCTTGATTGTATCATTCTGCATAATCCCACGGAAATTTGTATAGGTTTTACATTACAGAGTTATTTTGACTTTTCGTCATTCCATAATTTCTAATGTACAATTTCTCCATTAATATGGCTTGTGGAAATGGATTTCATATATGCATTGTAGTAATGACCAGTTCGAGGTAGTGTTTTTGAAAGGATGTAAATTGTTTTTACATATTTCTTCCAAACTACATGAAACTTTCACTCTTCTATTACATTATCAGTTTCCATTGACATGTATTGCACCTTTGATTTTAACGGAATAGTATCATATGATTTCCTCGCAATGCTCTCAATTAAGATATATATTATATTACGATGATATTTATATTTCATCTAATTACCAATGAATATTTTTTCAGTGTTTAGCTTTCAAATGATCTTCCAGTTTGGAGGCATACAGACTAACAAAAAATGAGAACCAAGTAACCATGATTCCTGTTGGAACAATTTTGACTTATTTGCTCTCTAGAAATTTTCTTCTTAAATGTTGTTTACCCTATGTATTGAAGCACTTGCATCGTTGAATGGAAATGAAATTAAATCATGTGAATGATAAATTGCATATTTGTTCAGATCTGCTAAATTGCATATTTGTTCAGATCAAGGACATTTTACTCGAATTATTCTTGTTATCATCTAGCGACTATTTCCGTGACCTGAACTTGTGTTGTTTATAACCCATTCTTGCAATATATGTAGCATTTCTTAAAATTTCTAGGTTTTGATGCATGGTGAAGCATTGATTTTTGTTTGCTTACAAGACAGCAGGATATTTAAGGATTGGAAGAATCACTTTAAGAATGAAATTGCACGGAAAAGAAACAATGTTTGGTTCAGTTATACGAAGTTCACAAATCCTTCAGCACTAATAACCTTTCACCATATATATGTTGATCCGCAAGTATAATGGTGTTCAGTTATATGTTTACAACATGACCACGAAATCTATATGACAAAATCTAAAAAATATTTACCATCGCTAAATACATTGTAACCACACCAGGTGGCAATGCCTTGCAGGCGGCGAGGCGAAGCTCGCATGTCCGTCTAGTCATTACTTACTAGCCACATTCACTTTTACTCTCTCCATGTCGGTTTAGTAGATTGACACGTAGTTTAAGAAAAATATTTGCCATAAAATTGGTCAACAAAATATGAATAATATGTCAAAAAAATCAAACCATTTGATTCACATTCCAAAAATGGTACAATTTTTGTGACATATAGTTTATATTTTATTGACTAAATTTATGGTCGAGCTTTTTTATTAAACTACATGGCAACCAAATAAATTGGTACGAAAGGATTACCAACTTGCCATGCATGTTACCACTCAATTTACGCTCCACCATGAATAGTCTGATCCATCTTTACAGATGTCTCTATGGTGTATTTTTTTTTTTTTGCAGGTAGAAGAAGATATATTAAGCAGCAGGGTTTACATAGGGGTCTAGATCAAGATTCTGAAGAACACACCTAGGCCCTGAACCTAGCCACACAACAGTTCGAGGTTCTGCTCTGGCATAATTAGCGAGGCAATGGTAAACCCTATTCCTCGAACTATCTACTTTTACGAAGGATATCAATCTACTACACCATAATAAACTTAATTAAAGAGATAAGATGCAAGTAGCTAGAGCGACTTGATCCTTCCCGGTCACCGCCAACACCAAACAAGAACAATCTTACTCCACAATTGTTGGTTTATCAGAATACTCCAGAGCTAATTTTTGCCCCTCATTACATGCCTTGGCCTCAGATTCGGGTCTGAACAATGAAAAAGCTGGCGGCAAGATGAGAAAATGACAGCACCAAATTCATCGCGAAGGACCGTGCCAAAGCCAGACCCAACCCCTGGCAAAAAAAAAAAGCCAGACCCAACTGAACCATCTTCGGTCTTGACAGAACCATCAACATTTAATTTCACCCAATCCAGAGAAGGTTTCTGCCAACGTTTCTCATTGGTCTTCCTCAAAATGACAGTTTTAGAAATAACTTGATCAGGTAATACAACCATCTTTCCTTTGACAATGTCACATGTGGTCAGTTTCTTCACATTCTGGGACAGCTTCACGTACGAACATAGGAACCGTTTTGATTCTTCCACTGACTGCTAGCAAATGAAAAGAACTATTTCATTCTTGGAAGAAAGGAAATGTTCCGTTGATAAATTATCCAATTTGTTCGATGGATGGTTGCTAAATATTCAGTAGGAAAAACTGTTACTCCCTCCATCTCGAATTAGATGTCGGAGATTTGTTTAAATTTATATATATCTATAATAAAATATGTCTACGTACATGTGAATCTAGACAAATCTCCAACGTCCGAGACGGTGAGTACTTTTCGGCAAACTGAGCCGCATGTGCAGAGAAAGTACTATCATCGATCACGTTTGCTTCGGTGCCCCCCTCCTCTTCAAACTTTGACAAACAAAAACTCGATACTGATTCGTTTCGAAGGCCGCACAAACCCACCAAAGCCCGCATGATCATCTTAGATGTATACACACTGTACACGTGTACTTACGTGTCTACAGGAGGCGGAAATTAGGAAGCATATTGCAGTAGCAACAAAAATTTAAAACATGGCATGCAAAGACGTAGATCACGATAACGGAAGGTGGGATCAGCCTGTGGAAACGTGCAGTAAACCTACCTCGACCGAGTACACCTATATGGAGGTATACATGGTGTGGATACGACTGGTCAAAAGAAAACTGATCCATGCAAACTTAAGTTTGACGGGAGACACCGAAGCACCTCATCATCTATACTTTTCGGCTACTTATTATAGTTTGACTCGATGGGCCCATCGCTATATTTGGCTTAAAGTTGCCTGCCTAGTGGAATTGCTGCACGGTTGGCAAACAAAGCCTTTATTGGTCTGAGATCTACATGGAGTACTTTGATGGCGTACATCTTGACTCTCCACTTATTGGTGAGAGGCATCCACTCGATGAAGACCCAACGCTTATCCATGTAGATGCATTCTCATTAGGCTTCGAAGATCAAAATGAGGTTATACTTGATTTTCTCTTAGCAGCCGCTAGTTAGTTAAGAAGTAATGGTTTGATCAAATCGCCATTACAATAATGCATGCTTGTACATATGCGCACAGCTAGCTGCTTCATCCTTCAACAATTCAGGACAATCAATAGAAGGACCACAAATGATCGCAAGACTTGTGCCATCACGCTCACCGCATGAAAGTTGGTGACGTCCTAAAACTTGCATTGGTTGCAACACTAGTACAGAATAGTACAACGTAGCCGACGGCCAGAAATAGGCCCTCCTATGATTGCTACAGCCTCCATGCGTAATTTCCAGACAGATGACTGTTGTTACCTCCCACCGACAATTGTGGCCGTTATCTTCAGTGCTTTCAAAAAAATAAAAAATCGGCATGTATACCCGCCACCGCCAACAATGGACATTTTCATAGCCGACCATATCTCTTGCACTCAAAGTCACCCCATTTTTATTGGTGAGAGGTAGCCATTTAATGACACTCTGATTTCAACGTTTATCCAGAAATTAAGCCCCCGGAGGAAAAGTCCGATATACCTCGCGTAGTCACACATTTTAAACATCAGTGTGGATTTCGTGAGCTTGCTCGGGTGAGTCCTTTTGAATAGTCAAAAGTATAATAAATGGTATTCATCAATTCTGAAAACAAATACACAGGTAAGAATCCAGTAATGTTTGTCGTAAAGTTCTCCTGGAGAACTTATAAACTTACTGTAAATAACATCAAATGAAATTTCAAAAACTATGCACACATGGGCACTTTGTGGACTGTCATTCTTTTTGTTTTATCTCTCCTAGAGTTCGTACTACTACCTCCGTCCCAAAGTTTAAGTTTTTTTTTCAAAAGTCAAACTATGTAAAATTTGATCAAGTTTTTTAAAAATATTAATATTTACAATATGAAATCAATATCCTTTAATACATCATGAAACATATTTTCAAATTGTATCTATATAAGATCATAGTTTCTGATAGTTTTTTCTAAAATTTTGGTCAAACTTTCTGTAGTTTGACTTAAAAAGAATATAAGCCTTAAAGTTTGGGCAGGTAGTAGCAAGCATATTGGAGCTTGAACACAAAGATGCATTTACCATCTATCAATATCTATATCCCATACAACGGAAATTGCATAATCACTTGAACCCACACTGCCCTGCTCAAGCGACACGAGGGAAACCCTAGCGCGCTAGCTCGATCTCCCCCGCTAGCTCTCCTTCACCTCGGCTGCGGTGGCAACGTCCCTGATCTCCAAAAGTGGTGGGGAAGGACTCGCGGTGGATGTGAGATGTGCGGCTCCTCTCTCGCGGTTGCGAGGTGTGGCGCGACAACGGGACTTCAGCGGTAGCAAGCTCACGTGTATTGGCAAACCTTAGTGTTGTAGCCACAGAGGAAGAATCTCGTGTGGTGGGCAGTGCCGACAGCGTTGAAGCGGCTGACTACTTCTTTGGGATCAATTTCGAGTCGATGGGTCCGGGAAGGCTAAGGCACTGGCTTGGGCGAAGATGACCGATCACTGGTACAGGAAAGACGGGGCGGCAGACCCGGAGACGTAGTGGTGCTCTTGTGGTGGCAGATCAGTAGACCCCGGATTTTAGGACTTGATCCAATAGCCTCGGTAGCAAAATTGGCAGGTCATTGCATGAGGAAGGCTGGTCGGAGCATGTCTGCTCTTTTCGGTGTGTGCAGATCAACGGTGTTGGTTGTCGCAAAAGAGGGTAGAGATGCGGTGGCGGCATGTTGGTGGCTGGTGGATGTGTGGCAAGAAGTTCTTCATGGTGTGTGGTGCTGCTTCGACAATCTTGGTAGTCGGCGGTGGAGTAGTGCAACACAATTTTTCTTAGCTATGAGGACTTGGGTACTCTCGGAGAGGACTAGATTCGAGTGAAAGGTCTGCCCCGACTCTCTTTGGTTGGGCCGGATATGTTGGTGGCATCTATGGAGGTCGTATCCCTCTTGTTAGGATTCTCATATGGAAAACAAAAACATTCATCCTACAAACACACCCAAGATCGATCTAAGGATAAACACGTAAAGATTGAATCTAGATATAATCGAAAATATCTAGACGTAATGATTGAATCTAGATCTAATCGAAAAGATCTAAGATCTGGATCTAGATAAACTCACCATCGGTTATAGCGGAAGATATCTCGGTGGAGTTTGTTGATGATGATCCTGTCGATTTTCGCAGCTAGACGTATCCCTCGCAGCCACGAGGAGAAGTTCCACCTGATGCGAGGATCGAATGGACGACCACTTTGCAGGTTGCATGCATCCAGCCTCCCAATCCGTGCAGCGTCCCACTGTTCAGAAAGTCGCACCAACGGTGATAATCTCGCAGCCTTTCGGCGGGTGTAGTATATGGAGAACCTCCGCGCACAAGAGAGAGAGGAAGAGAGGGCAGTATCCACGGGAGATAACAATTGTGTGCACCATGGGGGGAGGGTTGCCTCTCAGTCCTTCCAAGGATTCATTAATCATTCGGTTACACTAATCTCTAACTTACTATTCATGAGAAACTATTCCTCATAGTGGTTATTCTATAAATTAAATTTGCCTAATATTTCAATTGATCTTGTTTTTTATAAACTCGTGTACACAACATAAATTCTAAATATTTCTAGAAAAAAACTTATTGAATTTCTTCAATGTCATAACTCTAGAATAATACATTTTTGGTTTAAGACCAACAACCAGTTTTATTATACCATAGATCTCATTATGTATCTACATGGTTCAATTACATTCATTGGATAATTCATACTCTTATGATATTCCAATAATTGTATAATTATGAAAACAATTTATATAACTAATACGATGTTTTGCTAAGTTCCTTATTTATTTTGAGCGGTCAAATTGCACATATGCAAGAGCTCTACTATTATTATTACTTCATATTCACTGAATTTATTTGAATATTTTCAAATTATTCTAAATTTCTGCTTCATTAAATAGACATGTTCATATCCATTAAATCATTATTAAAAACATTAAGTAAATTTTTGCCTCTTGCATGTGAGTTTATTGAATTGCATACATCAATATATTTTTTCATCTTCAATAATCTTACTTGCGCACTTTAAAAACTTATTTTGTAAATTATATTTTAGTCAATTAATTCATTGAACAATTCAATATGCACAAATGAATTTGAAATTTATTTATTTTATTTGAATAGTACTTGTGCATATAATTTTCACATGAATATGACTTAGTCATATGGCACCATATAATATGGTAAAATACTCATAACATTTACACTTTAAGAAGTCAATTATAGACATATGTCAATGATCAAGATAAAATGAATAATACCCTCAAAAAGTCACATATGAAAAGGTTCGCAACAGAAAGCAAAAATAAAATTAGCTCACAGAGCACATATGCCAAGATGTATCTATGAGTTAATGCAATAACAAGATGAGGTTTCGGCAACATACCCTTGTAGACCGAAAACTTTTACGTTTGTGGACACGTTGGTGCTCTAGTCGTACTCGTAGTCGAACTCGAGGTCGCGTTGCACCTCGCACATCACCTCCTGGTCCTTGCATGGCAGCTCTAGTTCCATAACTGGCAGCACCTCCGTGGTCTCGCACACGTCTGGTGTGTTCAATGACAAGTCTCGTTCTCCCTGATAGTCGGGATGCGAAAGTAGACCTTCTGGAACTAGGATTCAGCATCACAATGGCGTGCCGGGGTGGTGTCGTCTCTCATGTGCGCCATTCTTCTTGGAACCGCACTCATGAGATTCAACAAAGAGAGAGAGGGAGAAATTCCCTAAGCAAATATGCCTTAGGAAACTCCAAATTTATTTGTGTTATTTTTCACTCCCTATTCCTATCTATATATAGGAGTAAGGAGGCGCGTGCCAAGGAGGAGAGGAGCCGACCGGGGTGGGACCCACCCACCCATGTAGCAGCCCATGAACGACAGCAGGGTCCCCTAGGCGCGTTCCCTCTCAATGGGCTATTTCCCTCCAGGGAATTGGCCCGATAGGGAAGTTATTCCAAAATCATTCTTAATTAGATTTTATTTATTAATTCAATTATAATAAAATCATATTTAACATTTCCTCATAATCAAAAGCTCTTTTTTGATCATTCTGAACATCTTTGGACTTTACATGAAACACTTTTGGTTTTATCTCTTCTTTCCAACGATGATCCCAATGATTTCATAGTGATCTCAAAGTGTCTAAAACCCTTGAGTGTGTTACCCTATGGTTCGGGAACATCACATACATGATCGAGAACTCTCTCATATCAATGATCATTAGCGGGACCTGGATATCCATAATGACCCCTGTGCATTCCACGATGTATTATCGTTTAAACATAAACTCCGAGTCCAATTCCCTTTGTTTCATTAATACATGACTGCTCCGAGATTTGATCTTTAGTATCAACATACTAATACCTTTACCGACAAGTCTACTTAACTCGTTGTCGTGATATCGTATCCCCATGACCTAGTGATTCGTTGTAGCTTATTCGATACAATCTCACCGAGTGGGGCCAGTGTATCTTCCCCTCACGCGGGTGAAAATATCTTGATCTTGATGTGTGCGTCTCAATGTCTCTCTTTAATACCCAACATACACCTAAATGATCACCTGTTACAGTGTGACGTTTGATGTAGTCTAAGCAGCTGCGGGTGACAATGATTAGATATGATCTCATGGTCTAAGGAGAAGGTCACTTAGTTTCTAACTATTTCAATGGTAAACCATGTTATTTGATCACGTCGCAATATTTATATGGGTAATGTCCATTACATCATTTATCAATGATATGACTTCATTGTCAACTGGCATAGTATGCTCCATGATCAAGAAATATTGATCATCGGTTGCCCAATGAACTAGTTGTATAGAGCTACTAGGTACTTAGTTTGTTTATGTACAACACCTGTATCAATTCCACTTGATACAGTTATAGTACGGTATAAAATTGTTATGAACTAATTAAGATATGATAATATACTCATTTATTATTTGCCTCTGGGGCATATCTTCTTCAACATACTCATTACACAATTTCATAAATAATCTAAACAACAATTTTTTATTTAAGAATTATTTATTACAATAACGATCGAATAACTAATTATTCAACTCCAATATTAAACTTGATAGTTGACCTAGAGTGCTTAACATTCACGACAAGAACAACATTCCCGTCAAATGTTAGTGACTCATTTTTATTTTGCTATCATCATATCATATTGTTTTGTCCCTTTTACGATGAATCTTCCGTGCTTACAAACATTGTGAATAATTCACAAAACTTCTTGTTCATCTCTCTGTTGTGTCAATCCCAAACTTGTATTGGTTGCACACTAGTACATAATAGTTCAATGTCATTGATGGCCATAAGAAGGCCCTCCCATGATGGTTGTAACCTCCCGTCCATAATTTCTAGATAGATGAATGTTCGTACCTCATGCCTTACCATCCCGAGTAAGTCCTTTGATCGCCGCCGTATGGGGCTTGTTCTTCTGCGGTACCAAAGTTGGCAGGCCAGCACATGGCGGTACCTAAGTTGCCTGAAATTACCGCGTTTCGAAAAGTTGGGCCGCCAACTACTGAGAGGGGCCATTTTGAGGCAAACTCATCTCACCCCTGCCAAATACAAACATTCCGTTAAACCGCCCCATGAAGTAGACGGTCGGGACCCACATGTCGGTTATCTGTCCATGACGTGGGCGGCAACGCGGCAACCTCTTTGGCAAATCGAGCAGCTAAGTGGATTGAATGCTTGACCAATTTCACAAATCCATTCCCAGCTTTCCCCTAGCACCGGCGGCGTCGGAATCCACCCTCCAGGCAGGACGATCCCTTCGGACATTTGCCTTCCGGGGCCAAGTTGTTGCGCCCAGTTGCTGCGCCCAGTCGCTGATACCGAGCTCCAATGGCGCATGCCGTAGCCGTTGTTGCGAGGCTCTAGCCCGCCTCCGCCGCCGACGAGCCGAGCAGTTCGGAGGATGGCAGATCCTACTATCAAGGAAGAACAAGTTCTGCCTACAAGCGGGTGAGCTACCCTTTTCTTTGCTATTCGCACTAATTACAACTGCTAACTGGCTACTGAACCTCAAATTGTTCGTTAGCCCAACACTGACAAACATATTTGGCGATAGTTTTCTGTCAAGTGGGATCTGCACGGACCCCCTTACCTGGTTACGGTAGTCCTCTACAGGTACGACTCCAAGGGCAAGTGGTATGGAAGCAATTGTTTCACGATGGAAGAAGCGTATGCGCAGATCTGCACTATATCTGGTATGGTTGCTGCTCTGTGTAATCATGTTGAAGTATGGCCGAAGCAGACTGCAAAGTTCAGCTTCATGGATGAACGTGGCATCATGGTTCCTATATCGTGTGACAGTCAGCTAATTGGGTTGATGAAAAGGTATGCTTCGGATTGCATGTTTGAGCTGAATTGTGATGTATTGGATGTGGAAGCTGCTGCAACTGGGAGTCGCCCTTCTATTCTTGGACAGGGTGGTTGCTCGAACGCAATTAGCTCCTGGTAAGCAAATGTCGCTTGGGGTTCGCATGTTTGTGCTGAATTGTAATTTTTGTTTTATTTACTCTGTAGATATTGGGAAGTTATGCAACAGCCTTGTTTCTTTGACAGGAAGCGCTGCAAGGTTAGAAACATGACTGCCGGGTCAGTCATTTTGCTACCCGAAGAAATTAAAAATGAGTGGAAAGATGATGCTGGACACGACTCTGGTGCCCATTGTCCCGGCGATGCAGAGTACGTGAAGCTAAGAAAATTGGCACCGAGGAAGAGGAAGAAGGCAGGAAATGAAGAAGCCATTGGACGTGAAGGCTTGGCACCTAGGCCACGGAAGAAGGCTGCTGGCAATGAAGATGCATAGTAGTGTGTTAAACTTGAACCTATATATGTAATTCTGTTAAATTCTGGAGATCTGTGTGTGGCATGTTGCTGGGCGAAACAATCTACCCACGTTCTCTGAGTAAAATGTAGCGCGACTTAGGGTTTGGAAACGCCCGAGTCAGTAGTTGAATCCGAAATTGTGATTGTGCCACTGCTATCTAAAAACAAGGATCCACCGGTTCCACGATTGCTGAGGGGCTGGAGGTCTCCAAATACGACGGAATGTAAGGGGCACAGAAATTAATTATTTAAGCTGCCACACTCCACGAACCAGCAACCTATTTCAGATGCTGCACAATGACGTGGCAACATAAACAGCAATGATCTCACCGATAATGCCTAGATGAGGAGGAAATGGGTACCACTTTCTGGCCTAATCTTGAACCCGTCTATCTCACCACCTCTCTGCTCCTGCATCCCCTGCATCTGGCGAAACTTCCGGATCTCCAGTAATCGGGTGTACGTGCTTCCATTTGCATGCGGCCAAATCCACGTAGATTACGTTTAAACCGACCACCAATGTCAGAATACACTAGTAGAAAAGGGGCCTTTGGTCCACGGTCACGTTCCCAATCCGGGACAGAGATCTAAATCGAGGCAGAAATTGATCTAAATCACGAATTCTTCCACAAATTAATCGAGACAGAGATCTAAATCGAGGCATTTCATTAATTCAACCACAAAATTTTCTAAACAAAGGTGCGATTTCACATCCTACATTAATTCAACCACTAGTCAACAATTTCACTTCTACTGCAGCTGTCCTCCGAGCCGTCGGCTTCCTCGTCTTCGTCCGACGGAACCTCCACGATCTCCGCATTGTACGCGAGATGGAGCACCTCTTCGCGGTGAGCGGCGGCGATGACGGTGAACTTGGTCCGTCTAGGGACGGACCAGAACCTCTCCCGCCCTTCTCGGTTGCGGAGATCCTGGTGCACCACGCGCCCGTAAACGATGCGGTTACCAATCTTGGCCTTCCGCTCCTTCTTGAACAGCGCCGGCCAGTACGGGCTGGCCGTCGCATACCGGGGCAGCGCCCTCTTCCATGCGGGCATCTGGCGGCCACGCGCCATAATTTCGCTCTCCATCACGGCTCCGCCGGGGACAAGGAGCAGAGCCACCGGCACCCCCGCATAGCTGATGCGCCATCCGTGGGGCACCATCACGGCTGGCGGCGCGAGGATGTCGAAGTGCGCGAACATCACCGCCTCGTAGAAGTTCAGCGAGGGCATCTCCAAGGTGGTGTGGTGGAGATTGTAGAGGGAGCGAGGGGGTGGACGGCGCGGTGGAGATTGGAGAGGGCGACGGGATGGGCGACAAAGCGACGAGCTGTGGTGCCTCCTATTTGTACATGAGGACGACAAAGCGACGGGCGGAAAATATCCAAGGGGCATTGGCCGAACAAAAGGAAGTAATGCGGGGTTAAGACAGATTAACGGGCGACCAATTTTTTTACTCCCAAGACTCCGGGGCCAATAGTTCAGACCGCTAGGTCAACAAGTACAACTATTACAACTTAAAAAAGGCACGGGGCTTAAGCTAAATAGAACTAGTTAACACACATCTCCTTGATCTTCCTAATCTTAGCCCTATGAGCATCTTCCTACGAGAACAAGGATCAAATCGTCTGCTCCTTCCTTTTAGCATCTTCCTTGCACAACTTCAATTGTTTCTCTGCATTTTTCCTCATGCACTTGTCAATACTCGTAGTTGTGAACTGCAGGACTTTGGCCTGGTGAAGATCCTTCCTTGCTTGAGTCACTTCTTGCTCTACTTTAGCCTTCAGGGCCAACGCCGCGTCCCTCTCCTTCTTGACTTTGCTCACCTTGTCATCCACCCCCATGAGATCCCGGTTATGCTTGGTCGTGTCAACTGGTTCCCATAGCTTCATCTCAACACTATCAAGAAGTGAGCTGAATGCGGATTCTTTCAACTCAACAGTCATTTCCCATAGTTTGTACAACATTTTCTGCATATTTGGGCCACTCTGGATCTACCCATTTGACAACACCGCAACTTCTGCCTCGCATCATTGCACGATGTCCTTGACACCGTAGAAACCTCATGCCTGCATTTCATCCTTCGAACGCTACAAATTTAGCGGGCACATATCGGTGTTTACATAGTAGAGGATTGTCTTCATCCGCTAAACCATGATAGTCGGCGCCATACATCGTCTGGTTGGCCTAACACATCATACGCGCATGAGTAAACAGAGTAGATCTGGCTCAAAAAATAGATAACTTGCCACAGATGATAGAGATAGAGATGAGACGACTCACATCGAAATCACCGTCCATGTTGTCACGACGCGTTTGCTCGTCGTCTCCCCTTGAACCCATAGCGAGAGGGGAGGGGGTGGCTGCCGGAGAGGGGATTGGGATGGCAGCGCCGTCGGCTTGCGGCTATGGCGGGATGGGAGTGAAGTGGGGAATGCGGCTTCGAGGGGAAGGAAAAGAAGTACGGGGAGAAAGAGAAGTAATATGGACGTGACACTTGGATATGGCCCGCTCAACTCGTGAGTCATGACACTCGCAACAGGGGAGCCCTCGGTGTTGCCAGTTTGTCCAGAGCAAGCGTGGCCAATCATGCCGCAGAACAGACTACTCGCGAATCGATCTCACGAAAACCATCCCAATCGTCCAAGCACCCCGATCGAACGGTATGTAACAATCGACAAGAAGAACAACTGTGTTAGGGTGTGCCTTCTAGAAGACTCGGTCTAACGCTAAGGTTAGGGCTCTCCTAAGGTTAATTAGTATCCATATCCGGTTTATGAAAAGAACATGCATCCAATGACACGGGTGGATCTAGCTATGGTTAATGGGAAGAGCAGACATGCAATGACACCGGTGATATGTGGTTTGTGGGAAGAACACACATGCAATGACTCTGGTGATATGTGGTTTGTGGGAAGAAAATACATGCAATGACTCTAGCTGTGGTTAATGAGAAGAGCACACATGCAATGACACTAGTGGATCCATGTGTGGTTAACAAGAAGAACACACATGCAATGACTATGGCTGTGGTTAATGATATAGTTTGTAAGAAGAACACACATGCAATGACTCTAGCTGTGGTTCATGAACAGAGCAGACATGCGATGACTCTAACTGTGGTTCATGAAAAGGTGGATCCATGTGTGGTTCATGGGAAGAACACACATGCAATGACACTGGTGGATCCATGTGTGGTCTGTGGGAAGAACACACATGCAATGACTCTGGTGATATGTGGTTTGTGAAAAGAGCAGACATGCAATGACTCTAGTTGTGGTTAATGAGAAGAGCAGACATGCAATGACACTGGTGGATCCATGTGGGGTTAATGAGAAGAACACACATGCAATGACACTAGGTGTGGTTCATGATATGGTTTGTGAGAAGAACACGCATGCAATTACACTGGTGGATCCATGTGTGGTTCATGGGAAGAACACACATGCAATGACACCGGTGATATGTGGTTTGTGAGAAGAACACACATGCAATGACTCTAGCTATGGTTCACGAAAAGAGCAAACATGCAATGACACTGGTGGATCCATGTGTGGTTCATGGGAAGAACACACATGCAATGACTCTAGGTGGATCCATGTGTGGTATGTGGGAAGAACACACATGCAATGACACTGGGTGGATCCATGTGTGGTCTGTGGGAAGAACACACATGCAATGACACTGGTAGATCCATGTGTGGTCTGTGGGAAGAACACACATGCAATGACTCTAGTTGTGGTTAATGAGAAGAGCAGACATGCAATGACACTGGTGGATCCATGTGTGGTCCATGAGAAGAACACACATGCAATGACACTGGTGATATGTGGTTTGTGAAAAGAACAGACATGCAATGACTCTAGCTGTGGTTAATGAAAAGAGCAGACATGCAATGACACCAGTGGATCCATGTGGGGTTAATGAGAAGAACACACATGCAATGACACTGGGTGTGGTTCATGATATGGTTTGTAAGAAGAACACACATGCAACGACACTGGTGGATCCATGTGTGGTCTGTGGGAAGAATACACATGCAATGACACTGGTGATATGTGGTTTGTGAGAAGAACACACATGAAGTGACTCTAGTTGTGGTTCATGAAAAGAACAGACATGCAATGACACTGGTGGATCCATGTGTTGTTCATGGGAAGAACACACATGCAATGACTCTGGTGGATCCATGTGTGGTCTGTGGGAAGAACACACATGCAATGACTTTGGTGATATGTGGTTTGTGAAAAGAGCAAACATGCAATGACTCTAGCTATGGTTAATGAGAAGAGTAGACATGCAATAACACCGGTGGATCCATGTGGGGTTAATGAGAAGAACACACATGCAATGACATTGGGTGTGGTTCATGATATGGTTTGTGAGAAGAACACGCATGCAATGACTCTAGCTGTGGTTCATGAAAAGAGCAGACATGCAATGACACTGGTGGATCCATGTGTGGTCCATGGGAAGAACACACATGCAATGACTCTAGTGATATGTGGTTTGTGAAAAGAACAGACATGCAATGACTCTAGTTGTGGTTAATGAAAAGAGCAGACATGTGATACATTGCAAATGTATCTATAATTTTTGATGTTCCATGCTTCATTTTATCTACTTTCTTGTGTTTTGTCCACACTTTGGAGTACTTTTCATATGATTTCTTGGACTAACCTATTAACAAGTGCCACAGTGCCAGTTGCCTGTTTTCTGCTGTTTCTAGTTCTAGGAAAGTCAGAAAATCAATATTCTCGGAATTGGACCAGACAAAAGCCAAAATTGATATTTTCCCGGAAGACTCACGGAGCCAGAAGGAGAGTCGGAGGGGGCCACAGGGTGGCCACACCACCCCATGGCGCGGGTCCCCCCAGGACACGCCAGGGCATGGTGTGGGCCCCCTGGCTGGCCATCGACCTTGCCTCCTTCGCCTATAAGAGCCTCTCGATACCAAAACCCTAAATAGTCCAGCCTCTAGCCTCGAAAAGTTCCACAACGCCGCCGCCACCGAAGGGGAGATTCGGGGAACAGAAAGTCTCTATTCCGGCACCCTGCCGGGACGGGGAAGTGCCCCCGGAGCCATCTCCATCGATCTCCACCACCATCTCCATCACCATCGCTGATTCCCATGATGAGGAGGGAGTAGTTCTTCCTCGAGGCTAAGGGTTCTACCGGTAACTATGTGTTCATCTCTCTCTATGCATGATCTTATTGAGATCATGAGCTTGTAATCTATAGATCTATTCTGCTACTCAAGTGCTTTAATGAATCTCTGCTCTCCCCATGTGTGTGAAAGTGACAGCGTCCTCACCATGGTGGCACTTAGGCTAGAGATAACAAATACTTGTTATGAGTTATATTTGGAGTTGGATGTTTCTATAAAATTGTGGTGTTTGTTGGACTCATATAGTACTCAAGGTGATAGTGTGGGGTTTTCTAGATGGGAAAGATGAACTTTGAGGTGTGTTGTTATAGCCCTACCATCGATTAGAGTGTTCAACCGGAGAGTAGTTCAGCGTAGTATCATAAAGAGAAGATATTTCTATGAGAGTGTTCACTAGTGAAAGTATGATCCCTTGGCCTTGTTTCTAAGCATTGAAATACCGTTTGCAATTAGATCTGTTACATGTTTGCTAGCTTCCATCTTTATTTCAGTTTTACCTTAGTCTTTTCCACGCCATCAAAGTATTTTCTAGCACCGTTATCTTATATCCATACCACTTGTATTTCACTATCTCTTCGCCGAACTAGTGCACCTATACACCTGACAAGTGTATTGGGTGTGTTGGGGACACAAGAGACTTCTTGTATCTTGATTGCAGGGTTGCTTGAGAGGGGATACCTTTGACCACTTCCTCCCTGAGTTTGATAAACCTTGGGTGATCCACTTAAGGGAAAACTTGCTGCTATTCTACAAACCTCTGCACTTGGAGGCCCAACAACTGTCTACAAGAATAGAAGTGCGTAGACATCAAGCTATTTTCTGGCGCCGTTGCCGGGGAGGAAAGGTAAAAGGTATTCACACCGGAGGATTAAAGAAGAAGAAGCTCCCACGACAAATGCCTATTTTCTGGTGTGAGTGCTCGAAGTTATTTCCTTTAGATTCTGCAATTTTGTCTTTTTGTTTCTTGTTTTCACTAGTTAGGATTAATGGAAAACAACAACAAAATTAGAGATCTTTATAGTATTTATCTTGAGTTAGGACATGAAGTGTTTGAAGAGAAAATTAAAAAACCTATGGAACTTTATTTGCATGTTAATAGCAATGTTGTTAGTATGAACTCTTTGGACACCATTATTGCTAATGCTATGGAAAATTCGAAGCTTGGGGAAGCTAGTTTTTATGAAAATGATATTTTTAGTCCCCCTAGCATGGAGGAGAAAATTTACTTTGATGATACTATACCTCCAATATATGATGATTACAATGATTAGTATGATATTTTCAGTCCACCTACTATTGAGGAGAAAGTTAATTATGATTACAATATACCTCCTATATTTGATGATATGGTGATGAGAATAATAATGATAGCTATTTTGTTGAATTTGCTCGCACTACAATTAATAAGAATGACTATGATTATGTGGAGAGTAATAATTATTATATGCATGTGGCTCATGATAAGAATGTTTCATGTGATAGTTATATTGTTAATTTTATTCATGATGCTACTAAAAGTTATTATGAGAGAGGGAAACATGGTTTTATGCATCTCAATAATATTAAGTTTCCCCTCTTTATGTTGAAAGTCTTGAAGTTGCACTTCTTTTGCTTTCGTATGCTTGTTGCTTTGTGGTTTCATGACTTGTTTCTTTACAAGATTCCTATGCATAGGAAGTGGGTTAGAATTAAATGTGCTTTGAATTTGCTTCTTGATGCTCTCTTTTACTTCAATTCATATTTATTATATATGCATCTTCTCAAACTATCATGCCTAACTTAAAGGCATTAAAGAAAAGTACTTATTGGGAGATAACCCAAAAGTTTTAGATGAGTCTTGGAAGTTATTACCTCTGTAATAACCGCTCCTTATCCTTTTTATTTGCTTTTTTTTGCCAAGAGTAACCTCAAATGAGAGAGAAGTACTGATTGGGAAGTTGTTGTCACAAAACAGATTTCTGTGCTTCACCGTAAAAATTCGTGTAAAATCTCTGTACGTCCTTTTGAGGCTTGAATTTTTGTGCTTCTGCCCCAGGTTGTTATCTAACTTTTATTATCTCAACACTTTTTGATTTGAGCAACAGAAAGTCTTTGAAAAAATTCGTCTTAACCTGCTGGTATGTTTTGACAGATTTCTTCCATTTTCTGCATTTGCTTCTTCTTGGTTCCTTTTTGAGTTATTTTGTGGAATTGAGCTTTTTGAGGGAAGTGCTACAGTAGCTAGTGTTCTAATGGAAGTTTATTTGGTGTTAGAACTGAACCTTAAGAGTTATTTATGTTGAGTGCACTAATGTTGCTAATAAAGATTGTGTGAAGGAAAAATTTTAGGTGTATGGAAGGAATGAGTAATGAGATGAAGGATGGACTAAAGCTCAAGCTTGCGGATGCCATGTGTGTCACCCCAAGAAATATCCAAGAAGTACAAGCGTCAAAGCTTGGGGATGCCCAAGGCATCCCCCTCTTCATCAATAAAAATTCTAGGTTTCTTCCAAACGCTTCCTTTTTATTGTTTCATGCACAGTTGTGTTGTTCTTGGAGCGTCTTCTTTTTCGTTTTGGTTTCGGTTTTTCGTTTGCTTGGTTTTCTTAGTTTTCTGAATAAATTGGTTGGACCCCCTCTTTCATACATTGGTTTTCAAATAGTTTGGTTTGGATTGGAAAAGAGTAGGAAAGTTCATGCTTATGTGGTAAAAAGAGCTCGTTTTTGACTGTGGCCTATGCTCTATCATGCCATGCTTGATATTGTTTTGGCTTTATGCTTAGTATTCTTTGATGTAGCATGAATTGTTATAAACAATTTAGATTGCTTAATGTGCCTTGGATGAATCATGCGTTGTTTTAGCATACTATAGTGGTATTCTCCTTTCATGCTTTATTTGGGTTGACTTGGCGCATGCTCACACCATGTTATGACTATCTCAAGTCACCATAGCCTTTATGATCCTTTAGTTTTCAACTTTTAGTATCACTTTATGCTTTGTTCAATGATGTTTTGTCGCTCTGCATGATTATGGCCATTATTGCTCTCTTAGTTTTCGCTCCCAGTCTTTTGCTAGCCTCCACAACCAAGTATGAGTTCCACTCATGCATCCAACTCCCTAAACCAAGTTATTTCCAAAGAGTCCACCATACCTACCTATTAGCTTATGCTATTCCAAGTATATTCATGCTTTTGTTTATCTTCCAAATTAAACTTGTTATGAGAAAACTAGTGATTAAAGCTCTCACGAACTTGATGGCACACTTTACTTTTCTTGGCCTTAATAAACTTGAACCATTGGGTCCTTATTTGTTGCATATATGCGTGCGCTTTATAAGTTGAAATTAGCAGAACCATGTTTCATGGGGAACGCTTTCAACATTGCACTTGTACTTTGTACCCCGTTGATATCATGTTCTTTTGCTTATGGATCCCAGCGGTGTGACATAAAGTGGAACTTGTATGATCATAGAGTTTGTATGTGTGTTAGAGAAACGCCTGGGCCGCTAGCCTAAGCCATGCTTAATCATGGTGGAAACTTGCAACATCACCATAATGAGCACTCTATGAAGTATCCTCAATAAAAACGTATGCAGATGGCAAATAAAAAGATCGTCGAGATGCTCATTGTCTACTTGCCTTGTCATTTTGATTATGGGATAGCTCCTGTATCATGTGCAAGGGGTACCCCCGTTGGCGGTTCTTAATGATACACATGTACTTACAATGACAAGAGCTTACTCGTGACTGAAGTTGAGTAGCATGAGGATCGGTCTTCGTAAGTAAGGGGCATGAGATTTCGGTTTATAACTTGTCAAGCATATCCTCTTAGTTCTGTCACTTTAACCTTAATCACCTTAAAGATGCTTATGATAGGAGCAATGAGAGCTGAAAGCTATAAGTACCATAAATTTTGGAAGCTCTTTATGAGACTTGAATCTCTACTTCCTTTTACAAAGGCCTTTCTTCCACCATTACATTGAGTGTCCACCTTCTACCTTTATGCACCTACTTTGAGAGCATGGTGGCCATTCTTAGTTCTATGTGCATTGTCCCAAGACTAGTTGATTGATGCATACTTTGATATTGCTTGTTTTAAGCTATTGTATCTAGTCACTCTTATGAACTTTGAAGGTGTCCTCTGCATTTATATTTGCTACTCTATGAGGGACAAGCTGAATGCCATTATGCTATGTTTTCTTTATGTGAAACAAACACACGTCTTGCAAAGCATTGTTATTCATGAATCTTTTGTTTGTGCCTTTTCATGTTGCATCATAGTTTCTTTGTCTTATTGCTAGAACTTTGTCTTGCATGTTATGACTGAAGTACTATGATCCCAGTTATCAATGTTTTACAAATACTTTGATCAAGTTTATGATGGTGCATGTCACCTCAAAAATTATTCTTTCTTTTTGTCACTTACCTACTCGAGGATGAGCAGGAGTTAAGCTTGGGGATGTTGATACATTGCAAATGTATCTATAATTTTTGATGTTCCATGCTTGGTTTTATCTACTTTCTTGTGTTTTGTCCACACTTTGGAGTACTTTTCATATGATTTCTTAGACTAACCTATTAACAAGTGCTACAGTGCCAGTTGCCTATTTTCTGCTGTTTTTGGTTCCAAGAAAGTCAAAAAATCAAAATTCTCGGAATTGGACCGGACAAAAGCCAAAGTTGATATTTTCCCGGAGGACTCACGGAGCCAGAAGGAGAGTCGGAGAGGGGCCACAGGGTGGCCACACCACCCCATGGCGCGGGTCCCCCCAGGCCGTGCCAGGGCATGGTGTGGGCCACCTGGCTGGCCACCGACCTTGCCTCCTTCGCCTATAAGATCCTCTTGATACCAAAACCCTAAATAGTCCAGCCTCTAGCCACGAAAAGTTCTGCAGCGCTGCCGCCACCGAAAAGGAGATTCGGGGGACAAAAAGTCTCTGTTCGGCACCCTGCCGGGACGGGGAAGTGCCCCGGGAGCCATCTCCAACGATCTCCACCACCAACTCCATCACCATCGCTGATTCCCATGACGCGGAGGGAGTAGTTCTTCCTCGAGGCTAAGGGTTCTACCGGTAGCTATGTGTTCATCTCTCTCTCTATGCATGATCTTATTGAGATCATGAGCTTGTAATCTATAGATCTATTCTGCTACTCAAGTGCTTTAATGAATCTCTGCTCTCCCCATGTGTGTGAAAGTGACAGCGTGCTCACCATGGTGGCACTTAGGCTAGAGATTACAAATACTTGTTATGAGTTATATTTGGCGTTGGATGTTTCTATGAAATTGTGGTGTTTGTTGGACTCATCTAGTACTCAAGGTGACAGTGTGGGGTTTTCTAGATGGGAAAGATGAACTTTGAGGTGTGCTGTTATAGCCCTACCATCAATTAGAGTGTTGAACCGGAGAGTAGTTCAGCATAGTATCATAAGGTGAAGATATTCCTATGAGAGTGTTCACTAGTTAAAGTATAATCCCTAGGCCTTGTTTCTAAGCATTGAAACACCGTTTGCAATTAGATCTGTTACATGTTTGCTAGCTTCCATCTTTATTTCAGTTTTACCTTAGTCTTTTCCACGCCATCAAAGTATTTTCTAGCACCGTTATCTTATATCCATACCACTTGTATTTCACTATCTCTTCGCTGAACTAGTGCACCTATACACCTGACAAGTGTATTGGGTGTGTTGGGGACACAAGAGACTTCTTGTATCTTGATTGCAGGGTTGCTTGAGAGGGGATATCGTTTGTAAGAAGAACACACATGCAATGACTCTAGTTGTCGATCATGAAAAGAGCACGCATGCAATGACTCTAGCTATGGTTCATGGGAAGAGCAGACATACAATGACACTGGTGGATCCATGTGTGGTTCAATAGAAGAACACACATGCAATGACACTGGTGGAGCCATGTGTGGTCTGTGGGAAGAACACACATTCAATGAAACTGGTGGATCCATGTGTGGTTCATGGGAAGAACACACATGCAATGACACCAGTGATATATGGTCTGTGAGAAGAACACACATGCAATGACTCTAGCTGTGGTTCATGAAAACAGTAGACATGCAATGACACTGGTGGATCCATGTGTGGTTCATGGGAAGAACACACATGCAATGACTCTGGTGGATCCATGTGTGGTCTGTGGGAAGAACACACATGCAATGACACTGGGTGTGGTTCATGATATGGTTTGTAAGAAGAGCACACATAAAATGACTCTAGCTGGGGTTCATGAAAAGAGCACGTGTGCGATGACTCTAGCTGAGGTTCATGGGAAGAGCAGACATACAATGACACTGCTGGATCCATGTGTGGTTCATGGGAAGAACACACATGCAATGACACCGGTGGATCCATGTGTGGTCTATGGGAAGAACACACAAGCAATGACACTGGTGGATCCATGTGTGGTTCATGGGGAGAACACACATGCAATGACACCGGTGATATGTGGTTTGTGAGAAGAACACACATCCAATGACTCTAGATATGGTTCATCAAAAGAGCAGACATGCAATGACACTGGTGGATCCATGTGTGCTTCATGTGAAGAACACACATGCAATGACTCTAGGTGGATCCATGTGTGGTCTATGGGAAGACAACACATGCATTGACACTGGGTGGATCCATGTGTGGTCTGTGGGCAGAACACATATGCAATGACACTGGTGGATCCATGTGTGGTCTGTGGGAATAACACACATGTAATGACTAGCTGTGGTTAATGAGAAGAGCAGACATGCAATGACATTGGTGGATCCATGTGTGGTCCATGAGAAGAACAGACATGCAATGACACTGGTGATATGTGGTTTGTGAAAAGAACAGACATGCAATGACTCTAGCTGTGGTTAATGAAAAGAGCAGACATGCAATGACACCGGTGGATCCATGTGGGGTTAATGAGAAGAACACACATGCAATGACACTAGGTGTGGTTCATGATATGGTTTGTGAGAAGAACACACATGCAATGATACTGGTGGATCCATCTGTGGTCTGTGGGAAGAACACACATGCAATGACACTGGTGATATGTGGTTTGTGAGAAGAACACACATGCAGTGACTCCAGCTGTGGTTCATGAAAAGAGCAGACATGCAATGACACTAGTGGATCCATGTGTGGTTCATGGGAAGAACACACATGCAATGACTCTGGTGGATCCATGTGTGGTTTGTGGGAAGAACACACATGCAATGACTCTGGTGATATGTGGTTTGTGAAAAGAGCAGACGTGCAATGACTCTAGGTGTGGTTAATGAGAAGAGCAGACATGCAATGACACCGGTGGATCCATGTGGGGTTAATGAGAAGAACACACATGCAATGACACTGGGTGTGGTTCATGATATGGTTTGTGAGAAGAACACGCATGAAATGACTCTAGCTGTGGTTCATGAAAAGAGCAGACATGCAATGACACTGGTGGATCCATGTGTGGTCCATGGGAAGAACACACATGCAATGACGCTGGTGATATGTGGTTTGTGAAAAGAACAGACATGCAATGACTCTAGCTGTGGTTAATGAAAAGAGTAGACATGCAATGACACCGGTGGATCCATGTGGGGTTAATGAGAAGTACACACATGCAATGACACTGGGTGTGGTTCATGTATGGTTTGTGAGAAGAACACACATGCGATGACACTGGTGGATCCATGTGTGGTCTGTGGGAAGAACACACATGAAATGACACCGGTGGATCCATGTGTGGTTAATGAGAAGAACACACATGCAATGACACTAGGTGTGGTTCAGGATATGGTTTGTAAGAAGAACACTCATGCAATGAATCTAGCTGTCGATCATCAAAAGAGCACGCATGCGATGACTCTAGCTGCGGTTCATGGGAAGAGCAAACATACAATGACACTGGTGGATCCATGTGTGGTTCATGGGAAGAACACACATGGAATGACACTGGTGGATCCATGTGTGGTCTATGGGAAGATGTAACAACCTCGGACCCTACGCTCTAAGTTCAAGCCTGGATGATCCAAAAGTGGTTAAGGGTTTTACAGCTGGGGCCCAGGGCCACCCACGTGTAGGCCCGTCGACCGCCCTAACCATTTCCAAGAACATCGGGACAAGAGCGAGCGGCGTAGGCAACAGGCGAAGAGATCAAATACATACACAAGTGAGTATGTATGCAAGCTACCTTACAACAGTTCTCAGAGCCATACCATCTAAAAGAAATAGAAATATTGCAATGCCATACGGCAAGATCCAAATATCCTAGATAGAGATAATAGTGTAGGATAGCTCCTCATACATCAATCAACAGAGTATCAAGCGGAAGCGGGAAACAAGATCCGAGTACGGATAAGAAGCAAATCGGCATAAGATGCCACATAAATAAGCACATCCCGCCCACAGATCTCCCGGATCCCCATCCCCGGAATCGCTACACTGAGTGATCGTTGCCAACCTCGTCTGTTTCCTCCATCCAGTATCCATCTTGCGAGTAGACCTGTTCATCTGAATCAAACAATTTATCGTGTGAGACCCTAGGGGTACTCAGCAAGTATTTATGCCTCTAAAGGGGACATATACCAGGGTTGGCGCAATTGCAGCAAAAGATAATAACTAACAAGGCTATAGATACTCGCTAACCATCCGCCTAACCAATGATAGGCGGATGTCCGTTAATTAGAAACAACAGTTATAACAGTATAAAGTAACAGATCCATCCTTCTTCTCGCTTACCAACGAGAAAGCGGACGAAGAACCCATCCGTTGGCAGTTTTATTAACCATTCCATGAGTATTGCACTGATTACTAGTCAGATATTTAGTCAAATTAAAAGCGGTACTTTAGTTATGATTGTCTATGATCGAGAAACTGTGCTCCAAGTCGTCCATAACCGCGGACACGGCTTTTAGAAAGATTTACCCTGCAGGGGTGCACAAATAGCAACACACACTCGATCAACCTCAGAAAAACCAACTCAAAACCCAACGAGGCATTCACGACAAAGCGATCACAGGATTCATAAAATATTTCAAGAGGCCACCCCATTAAGCTACCCGCAACGAAGTTGGCAGACTCCGAGACGGACCCAAGGTTTGCGTCATTGGCTGTAAATAACTGGTAACCCGAAAATGTGACTGGGCTTGTCGATACCGCGAAAACACTCAGCATCCAAAACAGTACAGGTGCTCCACGCACAATCTTAATAAAACAATAACATGGCATAAGTACAGGATAGTAAATAAAACCCCAAACTAGTGTGTGGCCCCAAGAAATAGAAATGAATCAAGCTCTGGCTCAGGGGGGTCCACAAAGCCTCCCGGATGTGGATAGTGCAAATAGTCAAGGAACAGGAATCAAGTACTCGGGTCCTACGGGACACAAGTGGACATAAAAACCAAATGACTAATATTGCCCACCGGTGCCTCTTTCATTAGTTATCCCATTACTACTCAGGTTAAGTTTTTTAGGTACCTCGTTAGCCATCAGACACTCACATACCCTACACATGTTATTCTACGACTCACATGGCTCAAACAACTCCTGTAGTAATGGCTCATGGTATAGAGGAACAAGCTTGGTGGGGTTTAAAAGTAAAGGCTATGCAGTACTTGGGATTCAATTTAATGCATTCGCGACTCCATGATGCAAGAATAAGATAGAAGCAATAGGTACTATATGTATGCAAGCATGTGGTAGTACTTTCCTGGCAGCTCACCTGAAGCGAGAGATGGATCTAGGTAGTACTCCTGGGATTCCTGATAATTCCCCTGCTCAGCGTCTATTCGAAAGAAGAACCAAACAAACAAGGGCCAACATAAATAAAGTGCACAAGCATATGAATAAAATGCGACAAGCAACCAAGCATGCCATGATGAATGATGCACAATTTACATGGCAATAATGTAGCATGGCAAGCGTGAGGTGTGGGGACAATAATAAATCATTTTATTAATTATTTGGTCAAGTTTTAATACCATAAACAGTTCTGATTATTTAATATTTATATGATGCATGCTTCAATTCATATCATGGAATGCATAATCAGAATGGGCTCGTTGCGCTGATCGGTTTAGACATCTTATTTGTCAAATTTGGAGTTATTAAATAAGGTTATTAATAAATTAAGAAAAGGCATTTTATTGCAATTAAACAATTTCGAAAATTTAAATTAGTCAAACATTATTTTGAAAGGCATATTTAAATTCCTCACATTTTTCTGATTCAAAAACATATATTATTTGCATTATTTGGATTTACCCATTAAAAGTTATTAATTTCTGGATTTAAAATCATATTTATCAATTTCTGAAATCATTTTTATTAAACAGATAAAGAACAGATACTTTCGCACCCAGCTGAATCGAGCCACAGCTGATGGGTGGGCCAGTCGCTGACTCAGCACAAGGTGGGGCGCGGCGGGCTGGGCCGGCTTTTCTCACCGCGGGTCTACCCAGCCGCAGAGACGGACGGGTGAGCCAGCGCAACGCGAGGCCGCTGCGCGGGTGCGCCAGCCGCGGTCGGACACGTGGCAGAGCCGGGTCCGCGCGGGCGGTAAAAGGCAAAAGTAGGAGTGCCTTTCTGTAAAAAGGCACCGCCGCTGACGAGTGAGACCAAGGGGACTGCGGTTTAGGTGTTTTTAAAAGTACAAGGGCCTTTTTAGAAAACATCAAGATCTGGTTGTTTAACTGAACGTCAGATCTGGAAGATCTGAGTTAAATCGGTCTGAATGCAAATGACGGTGGCGACAAATTCGTGAAGAATTTGGATATGACATAAAAACAAAAGTTGGAGGCCTTCTCAAGATCTAGAACTTTGTATAAGGAAGTTACTTCAAATGATCAAAGGGTGCGCCGGATAATGTCGATGAACTCGCCGAATTCAGTTTGGAACATGACAGTTTGCAGAAAAACGAATTTTGGTCAATCTTCGTCGGAAGCTTTCTTCGCGCTCACATCTCGAAATCGAGCGCCGTTTGAAATCTAGAAAGAAGGTTCTGAGGAGAACAACTTATGTGTTCGGAGTCTTCGCAAAGGAGCAACACACCTGCCGTAAAAATTAAAGACGTATTGACTTGGGAGATGTACGCGATGCTGTTGTATTGTTTGGGCGAGCTCTAAGCGGACAAAGGATACGCGCGGCGGTGCTGACTTGCGGGGATGATTCCGGTCGGGATACTGCGTCGTTTTGGGCATTTAGGCACTTGAATTGAAGAGGAGAATCAGCGCTGCCGATTGGTAGAAGGATCTAGGGCTGGGGTCGACTTTGTCTTTGGCTACCTCGCGCTGAACAGGACCTACACGCAATGGCAGTTGTGCGTCTTCGGCGACCGTGCAAGGCGGCGAGGCATGGTGGTAGGGAGAAGGAGGGCATGTCTGGTACGTCGAGAATCTCACCCTGGGTGTGCGGGTGAAGGTAGAAGGCTCGAGGCGAAGGCGGTCGTCGTTGGGCTTCATGGCCATCCTGCTCTTGTACTCGCGGTTCATGGTAGTGTGGAGCTTGCTCCGGCGAGCTCCAGCGTCAGCCACTAGTACAGGGCGGCACAGAAGGAGCGGGGACACGTTCTTGGTCGGCTTGGTGGTGCAGCAAGGCATTGGGTAAGAAGATTTGGCCGAGCTAGGTTTTCTAGGCCATGAGGGTCATGGTGGAGAGGAGGAAAAATGGAGTAGAAGGAGCCTGGGGATATCGATCTGGCCTGGGGCATGGGAAAGGGGCAGGTCAGGAGGGGAAGGCTGGCACATGGGGTGGCCTTGCTTTTGCAAAAAGAAGGAGGGCTCGGGTGGATGAGCTCTCCTCTCTCTCTTGCTTTGATTAGAGAGAGAAGGGAGGATCCAGCGACATGGTGGTGGGGGTGATCTGTTCTTGGTCTGGTGCAACCAAAACAAGGAGAGAGGGCTCGGTTAGATTAGGTTTTGTTCAAAAACAAGCAAGCAAACAAATTCAAAAGAATTTGAAAATTAAGGTCACATGTGGCATAAGGAGAAGGAATAAAAGGCATATGCTATAGCAAAGGAATCAAATGAAGAGGGCACATGCACATAGATAAAAGAGAGATAGTGGCAAAGGCTTGCATGGGGCATGCATGTGCTAGTTGTGAAGACAACTAGAATTTGATAACATCACATGATTTCCAACTAGCCTTCCCAAAAGAATGAAGACTCAAAATAAGAAGAATATGGAACCCTCCCAACTATATGGCTATTCAAATTTACGTGCATGCATCGATAATAAGGTGGCCATCCATAGTGTGTGTGCACCACTATAAATTCATATGGCCACAATATATACAAACATAACCTTAGTTCAAATAAGGACATATGACGATTGGAAAGAGCACCACTCACATAGCATGCAAAGGTGGCCATGTGGCTCCACATTGTTAATATCGTGAAACAACATAGATCATATATGGAAGCATATAGAAATAGAAGTGGACCCATCCAAGCACATATGAGCTAGATGTAAATACCAAAAGAAGAACATGGGCTCATATATAATTAAGATGGTGGAGATGATGGATGTAACCAAAGAAGGGTGGTGGAATTATAATAGATATGCCCACAACTCAACTTGGGCATGAAACCATTTATCAAGAAGCAAATACAATATATCAAGATGCAAATACAAGTAATAGACAAATGCATAATGAGAAGAACCAAAAGAAAGGGGTTTTATATGATGCTCAAATGCAAGGTGGCATGATGACATGAGCATGATATAATGATGATGCAAATAATTATATGCAGGAAGTAGCAATATATAGACTAGGCAAGTAGCATTGCAATTGTTAGACAATTGGGATGCTACAACTCTCCCCCACTAAACAAGAATCTCGCCCCGAGATTCCTAGGAAAAAGAAACCAACACAAGGAGACGCGGGTGTTCGGAACGAAGGTGACCCTCACATTCCCAAGTTGATGAACAACGGAATGGTGCGACCACTACACCTTGCAAACACTTGCTAGACTTGTTGCGAGTCTACGTTTGCTTCAAGAAACAAAGGGTTAGAAGAATTGAAGGATTGTCGTGAGACAAGAAGGATAGGATGAACATAGCTCTGGTTTCTCGAGAAACATGTTAAAAGAATAGAACCACTTGTGAAAAAATAGAAAGGACGATGTATCAGGGAGAAAGAAACGACACACCATTAAGATTAAAGATTTACAGATACAAGAGAAGATGAATCTTTGTCTCATCGGAAGAAAAGAATGACTTTTTAGAAGTTATCAACCATTATAAAATAGCATTGTTTCTTCTCTCGGATTTGGGAAAAGAAGTTCGGGAACAATATCTCCTTCCTACGATAGAGTTCCTTGATATCAACGGAAATATTTAGTTAGACATTGTCGGATTAGATTCTTCTTGCGCCGGTAAGAACCAAAGGATCACGCAATTGAGGTGCGCGGATATAACTTCAAGATAAAAAGGGGAATGCTAGCTTATGGTAGAATCCTTAGAAGAAGTGGAATGTGGAATAGATTTGCGATTAATCGCATCAACCATAATTGGCTTTACGACAGAAAAAAAATTGATGAAACAAAGAGAGAGATAGTTTCCTTCCATCTTGTTTGGGAATGTCAAGCACCAGTAGAAATACGAGGACAGAAAAGAGTTTGCGTTTGTTCCCACTAGATAATTGAAGATTTTGCTCCGTGTAGGAAAAGACGAGATCACCAACAAGAGATTCTTGACTATGTTCTTGAGAAAAAAACTCCGGAAAACAAGGACGGGAGTAAAAGTATCGAGGGATAAAGGCCACTTCTACAACCGTGGAATGAGTTAAATCG
The DNA here is from genome assembly GCA_910589775.1 of Avena eriantha. Taxonomy (NCBI): domain Eukaryota; kingdom Viridiplantae; phylum Streptophyta; class Magnoliopsida; order Poales; family Poaceae; genus Avena; species Avena eriantha. Next base: position 106,172,146 of record OU342741.1, read on the forward strand.
CATTCATTCACCAATTCAATATACAAAGTGAATGATAAGAGTAGTGGTATGGTCATGACTCCATCCCGCACTTAAAGCATTACTCCGCACATGAATAGGAAAACTATGCAACCCAACTACCAAAACAGACAGAAGATCTTGACGAGGATAACTCATGGAACTCCGTTAGAAAACAAGGATAGATGCAAACAATTCGCTGGATCCAAGATTGATAAGGATGATGATGTTTTCGTCATGTCGGAAGATCCAAAACACCGGAAAAGATATGAAGGAAGATTATGGAGAACAGCTGCAAGATTCGATAGAAAAGGAAAAATAGCAACAACTTGAACAGAAGCATTACAAAAGATCTGAAAAGTCTTCATGGCCTCCGGTGGATTGAGCATAGATGATAGAACGAGAGGGTTTCAAAGGTTACTTGATGAGCGGAAAATTAAAAGAATTACTGATCCTTCTAAAGAATAACCAAGAGAGATTTAGCTGTCTTGAGGAAACTTTGGCGAAATGCTGATGATAACTTGCCAACAAGGACAACTTCGGTTTGATTGAAGGTGGAGGATTGAATTAACAATGGGCTTGCTGACTCCAGAATTGAAGCGATGTATTTAGCAGAAGGACGTGGTCTATGTGACTTCAAGAAGTCAGGATTTACACTCTGGGAACTTTGCACACAGGCAGTGTTCACAAAGCTTGAGAGAAAGAGACACATATGACCTTCCATGTTCTTCCATTGATATAGAATAGGCAAGCATATCATAAAGATATACCACCATGGATTAACAAGATATTCCAAGAATATCAAGTTCAAGAGACAGAAGAAATGAACAAATGCTCGAAACACTTTCTGAGCTCAACGCTCTTTGAAAAAATAACATTACGAGCAAGGATTCATGTTGGAAGAGATGCATTGACGGAATAGATTATCTGGTCCTTCGAAAGAAAAAGAGAGATGCCGCCTGGTTCACATTGTCGATCGGAGCACCGGTTGAAAGATAAGGAGATCTTGGATAAGAAGTGATGATAACTCATACATTAAGCAAAGCTATCAGAGACGAAAAGATGAAATTCCCTCGTATTAAAGAGAATTTTGCAGATATGGGGTTCAAACAGATGTAAAGCATGATAAACAGATGATAGACCACCGTAGTGCCTTGAGAAAACTCCGGATTGCCAAAAATACTTGAATATGCATAGATATGATCACGGTGTAACTCAAAATCACAGGAGATAACCGCCATCATTTGGAGGATTGGATTTATAGTATTGACCCTATTCCACTCATGATAAGTGTCATATAGCTATGCCGAGAACCAAATTACAATCACACGCATCGCATCGACACACGTTATGTATTTAGCCCAGAAGAATTGATGATGAAGTAAAACTCCAGGATTAAGCGTCGGTGACAAAAGAATGAGTTAGCATGGACATGCCGATAAAAGGAAGATAAATAATGTTTCACACACGACTGAAGAGGAGTGTGGAAACACAGATGTATCAAAGAAAATTTTCCGCATTTTTCGGCCTTAAAATACCAATAGATGCGCAAAACCACTTATCAGATAGAGCAACTCCACATTCTATGAAAGCATGCTGGAAGGAAGAACACCCTTAACAAGATGGCACCGGTTAACAAGGAGTCGGATAGATCGCGTCGGTTTACAAAATCCTGTCAGTATGGAATGTACCAACAGTTGATAACCAAAGGCAGATTGTGACAACAAGGTTGGATGCAACAGGTAGACAAGGACTTACACACACACACACACTTTCTATGGTACTAAGGAACCCAGAACACGTGAATCCAAGTTTGAATTTTTAGAAGAGGATTGAAAACGTTACACTTCCTTACCAAAAAAGGGTGGGTGGGTGGGTAAGAAGAAAAATGGAAGCAGTCCTACTCTCACGTTTTGTTTTCCCCTAGTATACATAGCTACCAAAATATTTGCTAGACCGACAACGACCATTTTGGCTGAGACCCTGAAGGGCAGGATGGCCCTGATACCAATTGTAACAACCTCGGACCCTACGCTCTAAGTTCAAGCCTGGATGAACCAAAAGTGGTTCAGGGTTTTACAGCAGGGGCCTAGGGTCACCCACGTGTAGGCCCGTCGACCGCTCTAACCACTTACAAGAACATCGGGATAAGAGCGAGCGGCGTAGGCAACAGGCGAAGAGATCAAATACATACACAAGTGAGTATGTATGCAAGCTACCTTACAACAGTTCTCAGAGCCATACCATCTAAAAGAAATAGAAATATTGCAACGCCATACGGCAAGATCCAAATATCCAACATAGAGATAATAGTGTAGGATAGATCCTCATACATCAGTCAATAGAGTATCAAGCGGAAGCGGGAAACAAGATCCGAGTACGGATAAGAAGCAAATCGACATAAGATGCCACATAAATAAGCACATCCCGCCCACAGATCTCCCGGATCCCCATCCCCGGAATCTCTACACCGAGTGATCGTTGCCAAGCTCATCTGTTTCCTCCACCCAGTATCCATCTTGCGAGTATACCTGTTCATCTGAATCAAACAATTTATCGTGTGAGCCCTAGGGGTACTCAGCAAGTCTTTATGCCTCTAAAGGGGACATATACCTAGGGTGACGCAATTGCAGCAAAAGATAATAACTAACAAGGCTATAGATACTCGCTAACCATCCGCCTAACCAATGATAGGCGGATGTCCGTTAATTAGAAACAACAGTTATAACAGTATAAAGTAACAGATCCATCCTTCTTCTCGCTTACCAACGAGAAAGCGGACGAATAACCCATCCGTTGGCAGTTTTATTAACCATTCCATGAGTATTGCACTGATTACTAGTCAGATATTTAGTCAAATTAAAAGCGGTACTTTAGTTATGATTGTCTATGATCGAGAAACTGTGCTCCAAGTCGTCCATAACCGCGGACACGGCTTTCAGAAAGATTTACCCTGCAGGGGTGCACAAATAGCAACACACACTTGATCAACCTCAGAAAAACCAACTCAAAACCCAACGAGGCATTCACGACAAAGCGATCACAGGATTCATAAAATATTTCAGGAGGCCACCCCATTAAGCTACCCGCAACGAAGTTTGCAGACTCCGAGACGGACCCAAGGTTTGCGTCAATGGCTGTAAACAATTGGGAACCCGAAAATGTGACTGGGCTTGTCGATACCGCGAAAACACTCAGCATCCAAAACAGTACAGGTGCTCCACACACAATCTTAATAAAACAATAACATGGCATAAGTACAGGATAGTAAATAAAACCCCAAACTAGTGTGTGGCCCCAAGAAATAGAAATGAATCAAGCTCTGGCTCAGGGGGGTCCACAAAGCCTCCCGGATGTGGATAGTGCAAATAGTCAAGGAACAGGAATCAAGTACTCGGGTCCTACGGGACACAAGTGGACATAAAAACCAAATGACTAATATTGCCCACCGGTGCCACTTTCATTAGTTATCCCATTACTACTCAGGTTAAGTTGTTTAGGTACCTCGTTAGCCATCAGACACTCACATACCCTACACATGTTATTCTACGACTCACATGGCTCAATCAACTCCTGTAGTAATGGCTCATGGTATGGAGGAACAAGCTCGGTGGGGTTTAAAAGTAAAGGCTATGCAGTACTTGGGATTCAATTTAATGCATTCGCGACTCCATGATGCAAGAATAAGATAGAAGCAATAGGTACTATATGTATGCAAGCATGTGGTAGTGCTTGCCTGGCAGCTCAGTTGAAGCGAGAGATGGATCTGGGTAGTACTCCTGGGATTCCTCATAATTCCCCTGCTCAGCGTCTATTTGAAAGAAGAACCAAACAAACCAGGGCCAACATAAATAAAGTGCACAAGCATATAAATAAAATGCGACAAGCAACCAAGCATGTCATGATGAATGATGCACAATTTACATGGCAATAATGTAGCATGGCAAGGGTGAGGTGTGGGGACAAGAATAAATCATTTTATTAATTATTTGGTCAAGTTTTAATACCATAAACTGTTCTGATTATTTAATATTTATATGATGCATGCTTCAATTCATATCAAGGAATGCATAATCAGAACAGGCTCGTCGCGCTGATCGATTTAGACATCTTATTTGTCAAATTTGGAGTTATAAAATTAAAGTTATTAATTAATTAAGAAAAGGCATTTTATTGCAATTAAACAATTTCGAAAATTTAAATTAGTCAAACATTATTTTGAAAGGAATATTTGAATTCCTCACATTTTTCTGATTCAAAAAAATATATTATTTGCATTATTTGGATTTACCCATTAAAAGTTATTAATATCTGGATTTAAAATCATATTTATCTATTCTGAAATCATTTTTGTTAAACAGATAAAGAACAGATATTTCGCACCCAGCTGAATCGAGCCACAGCCGCTGATGGGTGGGCCAGTCGCTGACTCAGCACAAGGTGGGGCGCAGCGGGCTGGGCCGGCTTTTCTCACCGCGGGACTACCCAGCCGCACAGACGGACGGGTGGGCCAGCGCAACGCGAGGCCGCTGCGCGGGTGCGCCAGCCGGGGTCGGACACGTGGCGGAGCCGGGTCTGCGTGGGCGGTAAAAGGCGGAAGTAGGAGTGCCTTTTTGTAAAAAGGCACCGCCGCTGACGAGTGGGACCAAGGGGACTGCGGTTTATGTGTTTTGAAAAGTACAAGGGCCTTTTTAGAAAACATCAAGATCTGGTTGTTTAACTGAACGTCAGATCTGGAAAATCTAAGTTAAATCAGTCTGAATGCAAATGACGGTGGCGACGAATTCGTGAGGAATTTGGATATGACATAGAAACAAAAGTTGGAGTCTTCTCAAGATCTAGAACTTTGTATAAGGAAGTTACTTCAAACGATCAAAGGTTGCGCCGGATTATGTCGATGAACTCGCCGAATTCAGTTTGGAAAATGACAGTTTGCAGAAAAACGAATTTTGGTCGATCTTCCTCGGAAGCCTTCTTCGCGCTCACATCTCAAAATCGAGCGCCGTTTGAAATCTAGAAATAAGGTTCTGAGGAGAACAACTTTGGTGTTCGGAGTCTTCACAAAGGAGCAACACACCCGCCGTAAAAATTAAAGACGTATTGACCTGGGAGATGTACGCGATGCTACTGTTGCGGTTTGGGCGAGCTCTAGGCGGACAGAGGATGCGCGCGGCGGTGCTGACTTGGGGGGATGATTCCGGTCGGGATACTGCACCGTTCTGGGCGCTTAGGCACTTGAATTGAAGAGGGAAACCAGCGCTACCAATTGGTAGAAGGATCTAGGGCTGGGGTCGACTGTGTCTTTGGCTACCTCGCGCTGAACAGGACCTACATGCAAGGCGGCGAGGCATGGTGGCAGGGAGAAGGAGGGCATGTCTGGTAGGTCGAGAATCTCACCCTGGGTGTACGGGTGAAGGAAGAAGGCTCGAGGCGAAGGCGGTCGTCGTTGGGCTTCATGGCCATCCTGCTCCTGTACTCGCGGTTCATGGTAGTGTGGAGCTTGCTCTGGCGAGCTCCAGCGTCGGCCACCAGTATAGGACGGCGCAGAAGGAGCGGGGACACCTTCTTGGTCGGCTTGGTGGTGCAGCAGGGCATCGGGAAAGAAGATCTGGCCGAGCTAGGTTTTCTAGGCCATGAGGGTCATGGTTGTGAGGAGGAAAAATGGAGTAGAAGGAGCCTGGGGATCTCGATCTGGCCTGGGGCGTGGGAAAGGGGCAGGTCAGGAGGGGAAGGCTGGCACATGGGGTGGGCTTGCTTTTGCAAAAAGAAGGAGGGCTCGGGTGGATGAGCTCTCCTCTCTCTCTTGCTTTGATTAGAGAGAGAAGGGAGGATCCAGCGACATGGTGGTGGGGGGTGATCTGTTCTTGGTCTGGTGCAACCAAAACAAGGAGAGAAGTCACATGGTGGTGGGGGGTGATCTGTTCTTGGTCTGTGGGTTTGTTCAAAAACAAGCAAGCAAACAAATTCAAAAGAATTTGAAAAGAAAGGTCAGATGTGGAATAAGGAGAAGGAATAAAAGGCATATGCTATAGCAAAGGAATCAAATGAAGAGGGCACATGCACATAGATAAAAGAGAGATAGTGGCAAAGGCTTGCATGGGGCATGCGTGTGCTAGTTGTTAAGACAACTAGAATTTGATAACATCACATGATTTCCAACTAGCCTTCCCAAAAGAATGAAGACTCAAAAGAAGAAGAATACGGAACCCTCCCAACTATATGGCTATTCAAATTTAAGTGCATGCATCGATAATAAGGTGGCCATGCATAGTGTGTGTGCACCACTATAAATTCATATGGCCACAATATATTCAAACATAACCTTTGTTCAAATAAGGACATATGACAATTGGAAAGAGCACCACTCACATAGCATGCAAAGGTGGCCATGTGGCTCCACATTGTTAATATCGTGAAACAACATAGATCATATATGGAACCATATAGAAATAGAAGTGGACCCATCCAAGCACATATGAGCTAGATGTAAATACCAAAAGAAGAACATGGGCTCATATATAATTAAGAGGGTGGAGATGATGGATGTAACCAAAGAAGGGTGGTGGAATTATAATAGATATGCCCACAACTCAACTTGGGCATGAAACCATTTATCAAGAAGCAAATACAATATATCAAGATGCAAATACAAGTAATAGACAAATGCATATTGCGAAGAACCAAAAGAAAGGGGTTTTATATGATGCTCAAATGCAAGGTTGCATGATGACATGAGCATGATATAATGATGATGCAAATAATTATATGTAGGAAGTAGCAATATATAGACTAGGCAAGTAGCATTGCAATTGTTAGACAATTGGGATGCTATAGAAGAACACACATGCAATGACACTAGTGGATCCATGTGTGGTTCATGGGAAGACCACACATGCAATGACACCGGTGATATGTGGCTTGTGAGAAGAACACACATGCAATGACTCTAGTTGTGGTTCACAAAAAGAGCAGACATGCAATGACACTGGTGGATCCATGTGTGGTTCATGAGAAGAACACACATGCAATGACTCTGGTGGATCCATGTGTGGTCTGTGGGAAGAACACACATGCAATGACACTGGGTGGATCCATGTGTGGTCTGTGGGAAGAACACACATGCAATGACACTGGTGGATCCATGTGTGGTCTGTGGGAAGAACACACATGCAATGACTCTAGCTGTGGTTAATGAGAAGAGCAGACATGCAATGACACTGGTGGATCCATGTGTGGTCCATGAGAAGAACTCACATGCAATGACACTGGTGATATGTGGTTTGTGAAAGGAACAGACATGTAATGACTCTAGCTATGGTTAATTAAAAGAGCAGACATGCAATGACACCGGTGGATCCATGTGGGGTTAATGAGAAGAACACACATGCAATGACACTAGGTGTGGTTCATGATATGGTTTGTGAGAAGAACACACATGCAATGACACTGGTGGATCCATGTGTGGTCTGTGGGAAGAACACACATGCAATGACACTGGTGATATGTGGTTTGTGAGAAGAACACACATGCAGTGACTCTAGCTGTGGTTCGAAAAGAGCAGACATGCAATGACACTGGTGGATCCATGTGTGGTTCATGGGAAGAACACACATGCCATGACTCTGGTGGATCCATGTGTGGTCTGTGGGAAAAAGACACATGCAATGACTCTGGTGATATGTGGTTTGTGAAAAGAGCAGACATGTGATGTCAACGCACTTCTATTCTTGTAGACAGTTGTTGGGCCTCCAAGTGCAGATGTTTGTAGAACAGCAGCAAGTTTTCCCTTAAGTGGATTACCCAAGGTTTATCGAACTTAGGGAGGAAGTGGTCAAAGGTATCCCCTCTAAAGCAACCCTGCAATCAAGATACTAGAAGTCTCTTGTGTCCCCAACACACCCAATACACTTTTCAGGTGTATAGGTGCACTAGTTTGGTGAAGAGATAGCGAAATACAAGTGGTATGGATATAAAACAACGGTGAAAGAAAATAGTTTGATGGTGTGGAAGAGACTAGAGGCAAACTGAAATAAAGATGGAAGCAAGCAAACATGTAACAGATCTAGTAGCAAACGGTGTTTCAATGCTTAGAAACAATGCCTAGGGATCATACTTTTGCTAGTGAACACTCTCATATAAATATATTATCTTCATGATACTACTCTTAACTACTCTCCGATTGGACACTCTAATCATTGGTAGGGCTATAACATCACACCTCAAAGTAAGCCTTCCCCATCTAGAAAACCCCACACTGTCACCTTGAGCACTAGATGAGTCCAAGAAACACCACAATTTCATAAAGACATCCAACTCCAAATAGAACTCATAACAAGTATTTGTAATCTCTAGCCTAAGTGCCACCATGGTGAGCACGCTGTCACTTTCACACACATGGGAGAGCAGAGATTCATTAAAGCACTTGAGTAGCAGAATAGATCTATAGATTACAAGCTCATGATCACAATAAGATCATGCATAGAGAGAGATGAACACATAGCTACCGGTAGAACCCTTGGCCTCGAGAAAGAACTACTCCCTCCTCATCATGGGAATCATCAATGGCGATGGAGATGGTGGTGGAGATCGATGGAGATGGCTCCGGGGGCACTTCCCCGTGCTGGCAGGGTGCCGGAACAGAGGCTTTCTATCCCCCGAATCTCCCTTCGGTGGCAGCAGCAATGCGGAACTTTTCGTGGCTGGAGGCTTGATTATCTACGGTTTATGCCTCGGGAGGCTTCTTATAGGCCAGAGGGCAAGGTCGGTCGGCGGCCAGGGGGCCCACACCATGCCCTGGCGCGGCATAGGTGGACCTGCGCCATGGGGTGGTGTGGCCACCCTGTGGCCCCTCTCCGGCTCTCCTTCTGGCTCCGTGAATCTTCTAGGAAAATATCGACTTTGGCTTTTGTCCGGTCCAATTCTGAGAATATTGATTTTCTAACTTTCCTGGAACCAAAAACAGCAGAAAACAGGCAGTTGGCATTGTGGCTTCTTGTTAATAGGTTAGTCCAAGAAATCATATGAAAAGTACTCCAAAGTGTGGACAAAACACAAGAAAGTGGATAAAACCAAGCATGGAACATCAAAAATTATAGATACATTTGCAATGTATCAACATCCCCAAGCTTAACTCCTGCTCATCCTCGAGTAGGTAAGTGATAAAAAGAAAGAATAATTTTTGAGGTGACATGCACCATCATAAACTTGATCAAAGTATTTGTAAAACATTCAAACCTGGGATCATGGTACTTCAATCATAACATAAAAGACAAAGTTCTAGCAATAAGACAAAGCAACTATGTTGCAACATGAAAAGGCACACACAAAGGATTCATGAATAACAATGCTTTGCAAGACGTTTGTTTGTTTCACATAAAGAAAACATAGCATAGTGGCATTCAGCTTGTCCCTCATAGAGTAGCAAACATAAATGCATAGGACACCTTCAAAGTTCAAAAGAATGACTAGATACAAATAGTTTAAAACAAGCAATATCAAAGCTATGCATCAATCAACAAGTCTTGGGACAATACACATAGAACTAAGAATGGCCACTATGCTCTCAAAGTAAGTGCATAAAGATAGAAGGTGGAGACTCAATATAATGGTGGAAGAAAGGCCTTTGTAAAAGGAAGTAGGGATTCAAGTCTCATAAAGAGCTTCCAAAAATTATGGTACTTATAGCTTTCAGCTCTCATTGCCCCTATCATAAGCATCTTTAAGGTGATTAAGGTTAAAGTGACACAACTAAGAGGATATGCTTGACAAGTTATAAACCGAAATCTCATGCCCCTTACTTACGAAGACCGATCCTCATGCTACTCAACTTCAGTCACGAGTAAGCTCTTGTCATTGTAAGTATATGTGTATCATTAAGAACCACCAACGGGATACCCCTTGCACATGATACGGGAGGTTTCCTATAATCAAAATGACAAGGCAATCAGACAATGAGCATCTCAGTGATCTTTTTATTTGCTATTTGCATAGGTTTTTATTGAGGATGCTTCATAGAATGCTCATTATCGTGATGATGCAAGTTTCCACCATGATTAGGCATGGCTTAGGCTAGCGGCCCAGGCGTTTCCCTAACACCCTTAACAAGATGGCACCGGTTAAGAAGGAGTCGGATAGATCGCATCGGTTTACAAAATCCTATCAGTATGGAATATACCAACAGTTGATAACCAAAGGCAGATTGTGACAACAAGGTTGGATGCAATAGGTAGACAAGGAATTACACACACACACTTTCTATGGTACTACGGAACCCAGAACACGTGAATCCTAGTTTGAATTTTTAGAAGAGGATTGAAAACGTTACACTTCCTTACCAAAAAAGGGTGGGTGGGTGGGTAAGAAGAAAAATAGAAGCAGTCCTACTCTCGCGTTTTGTTTTCCCCTAGTATACATAGCTACCAAAATATTTGCTAGACCGACAACGACCATTTTGGCTGAGACCATGAAGGGCGGGATGGCTCTGATACCAATTGTAACAACCTCGGACCCTACGCTCTAAGTTCAAGCCTGGATGAACCAAAAGTAGTTAAGGGTTTTATAGCGGGGGCCCAGGGCCACCCACGTGTAGGCCGGTCGACCACCCTAACCACTTCCAAGAACATCGGGACAAGAGCGAGCGGTGTAGGCAACAGGCGAAGAGATCAAATACATACACAAGTGAGTATGTATGCAAGCTACCTTACAATAGTTCTCAGAGCCATACCATCTAAAAGAAATAGAAATATTGCAACGCCATACGGCAAGATCCAAATATCCTACATAGAGATAATAGTGTAGGATAGCTCCTCATACATCAGTCAACAGAGTATCAAGCGGAAGCGGGAAATAAGATCCGAGTACGGATAAGAAGCAAATCGGCATAAGATGCCACATAAATAAGCACATCCCGCCCACAGATCTCCCGGATCCCCATCCGGAATCTCTACACCGAGTGATCGTTGCCAACCTCATCTGTTTCCTCCACCCAGTATCCATCTTGCGAGTATACCTGTTCATCTGAATCAAACAATTTATCGTGTGAGACCCTAGGGGTACTCAGCAAGTCTTTATGCCTCTAAAGGGGACATATACCTGGGGTGACGCAATTGCAGCAAAAGATAATAACTAACAAGGCTATAGATACTCGCTAACATCCTCCTAACCAATGATAGGCGGATGTCCGTTAATTAGAAACAACAGTTATAACAGTATAAAGTAACAGATCCATCCTTCTTCTCGCTTACCAATGAGAAAGCGGACGAATAACCCATCCGTTGGCAGTTTTATTAACCATTCCATGAGTATTGCACTGATTACTAGTCAGATATTTAGTCAAATTAAAAGCGGTACTTTAGTTATGATTGTCTATGATCGAGAAACTGTGCTCCAAGTCGTCCATAACCGCTGACACGGCTTTCAGAAAGATTTACCCTGCAGGGGTGCACAAATAGCAACACACACTCGATCAACCTCGGAAAAACCAACTCAAAACCCAACGAGGCATTCACGACAAAGCGATCACAGGATTCATAAAATATTTCAGGGGGCCACCCCATTAAGCTACCCGCAACGAAGTTGGCCGACTCCGAGACGGACCCAAGGTTTGCGTCAATGGCTGTAAACGACTGGGAACCCGAAAATGTGACTAGGCTTGTCGATACCGCGAAAACACTCCGCATCCAAAACAGTACAGGTGCTCCACACACAATCTTAATAAAACAGTAACATGGCATAAGTACAAGATAGTAAATAAAACCCCAAACTAGTTTGTGGCCCTAAGAAATAGAAATGAATCAAGCTCTAGCTCAGGGGGGTCCACAAGGCCTCCCGGATGTGGATAGTGCGAATAGTCAAGAAACAGGAATCAAGTACTCGGGGTCCTACGGGACACAAGTGGACATAAAAACCAAATGGCAAATATTGCCCACCGGTACCTCTTTCATTAGTTATCCCATTACTACTCAGGTTAAGTTGTTTAGGTACCTCGTTATCCATCAGACACTCAGATACCCTACACATGTTGTTCTACGACTCGCATGGCTCAAACAACTCCTGTAGTAATGGCTCATGGTATGGACGAACAAGCTCGGTGGGGTTTAAAAGTAAAGGCTATGCAGTACTTGGGATTCAATTTAATGCATTCGCGACTCCATGATGCAAGAATAAGATAGAAGAAATAGGTACTATATGTATGCAAGCATGTGGTAGTGTTTGCCTGGCAGCTCACCTGAAGCGAGAGATAGATCTGGGTAGTACTCCTGGGATTCGTGATAATTCCCCTGCTCAGCGTCTATTCGAAAGAAGAACCAAACAAACAAGGGCCAACATAAATAAAGTGCACAAGCATATAAATAAAATACGACAAGCAACCAAGCATGCCATGATGAATGATGCACAATTTACATGGCAATAATGTAGCATGGCAAGGGTGAGGTGTGGGGACAAGAATAAATCATTTTATTAATTATTTGGTCAAGTTTAATACCATAAACAGTTCTGATTATTTAATATTTATATGATGCATGCTTCAATTCATATCATGGAATGCATAATCAGAACGGTCTTGTCGCGCTGATCGATTTAGACATCTTATTTGTCAAATTTGGAGTTATAGAATTAAAGTTATTAATTAATTAAGAAAAGGCATTTTATTGCAATTAAACAATTTCGAAAATTTAAATTAGTCAAACATTATTTTGAAAGGAATATTTGAATTCCTCACATTTTTCTGATTCAAAAAAATATATTATTTGCATTATTTGGATTTACCCATTAAAAGTTATTAATTTCTGGATTTAAAATCATATTTATCAATTTCTGAAATCATTTTTATTAAACAGATACTTTCGCACCCAGCTGAATCGAGCCACAGCAGCTGATGGGTGGGCCAGTCGGTGACTCAGCACAAGGTGGGGCACAGCAGGCGGGACCGGCTTTTCTTACCGCGGGTCTACCCAGCCGTAGAGACGGACGAGTGGGCCAACGCAACAAGAGGCCGCTGCGCGGGTGCGCCAGCCGGGGTCGGACACGTGGCGGAGCCGGGTCCGCGCGGGCGGTTAAAGGCGGAAGTAGGAGTGCCTTTCTGTAAAAAGGCACCGCAGCTGACGAGTGGGACCAAGGGGACTGCGGTCTATGTGTTTTGAAAAGTACAAGGGCCTTTTTAGAAAACATCACGATCTGGTTGTTTAACCGATTGTCAGATCTGGAAAATCTGAGTTAAATCAGTCTGAATGCAAATGACAGTGGCGACGAATTCATGAGGAATTTGGATATGACATAAAAAACAAAAGTTGGAGGCCTTCTCAAGATCTAGAACTTTGTATAAGGAAGTTACTTCAAACGATCAAAGGGTGCGCCGGATAATGTCGATGAACTCGCCGAATTCAGTTTGGAACATGACAGTTTGCAGAAAAACGAATTTTGGTCGATCTTCGTCGGAAGCCTTATTCGCACTCACATCTCGAAATCGAGCGTCGTTTGAAATCTAGAAATAAGGTTCTGGGGAGAACAACTTTGGTGTTCGGAGTCATCGCAAAGGAGCAACACACCCGTCGTAAAAATTAAAGACGTATTGACCTGGGAGATGTACATGATGCTGTTGTTGCTGTTTGGGCGAGATCTAAGCTGACAGAGGATGCGCGCGGCAGTGCTGACTTGCGGGGATGATTCCGGTCGGGATACTGCACCGTTTTGGGCGCTTAGGCACTTGAATTGAAGAGGGGAACCAGCGCTACCGATTGGTAGAAGGATCTAGGGCTGGGGTCGACTGTGTCTTTGGCTACCTCGCGCTGAACAGGACCTACACGCAATGGCAGCTGCGTGTCTGCGGTGTCGACCATGCAAGGCGGCGAGGCATGGTGGCAGGGAGAAGGAGGGCATGTCTGGTAGGTCGAGAATCTCACCCTGGGTGTACGGGTGAAGGAAGAAGGCTCGAGGCGAAGGCGGTCGTCGTTGGGCTTCATGGCCATCCTGCTCCTGTACTCGCGGTTCATGGTAGTGTGGAGCTTGCTCCGGTGAGCACCAGCATCGGCCACCAGTATAGGACGGCGCAGAAGGAGCGGGGACACCTTCTTGGTCGACTTGGTGGTGCAGCAGGGCATCGAGTAAGAAGATCTGGCCGAGCTAGGTTTTCTAGGCCATGAGGGTCATGGTTGTGAGGAGGAAAATGGAGTAGAAGGAGCCTGGGGATCTCGATCTGGCCTGGGGCGTGGGAAAGGGGCAGGTCAGGAGGGGAAGGCTGGCACATGGGGTGGCCTTGCTTTTGCAAAAAGAAGGAGGGCTCGGGTGGATGAGCTCTCCTCTCTCTCTTGCTTTGATTAGAGAGAGAAGGGAGGATCCAGTGACATGGTGGTGGGGGGTGATCTGTTCTTGGTCTGGTGCAACCAAAACAAGGAGAGAGGGCTCGGTTAGATTAGGGTTTGTTCAAAAACAAGCAAGCAAACAAATTCAAAAGAATTTGAAAAGAAAGGTCACATGTGGCATAAGGAGAAGGAATAAAAGGCATATGCTATAGCAAAGGAATCAAATGAAGAGGGCACATGCACATAGATAAAAGAGAGATAGTGGCAAAGGCTTGCATGGGGCATGCGTGTGCTAGTTGTTAAGACAACTAGAATTTGATAACATCACAGGATTTCCAACTAGCCTTCCCAAAAGAATGAAGACTCAAAAGAAGAAGAATATGGAACCCTCCCAACTATATGGCTATTCAAATTTAAGTGCATGCATCGATAATAAGGTGGCCATGCATAGTGAGTGTGCACCACTATAAATTCATATGGCCACAATATATTCAAACATAACCTTTGTTCAAATAAGGACATATGACAATTGGAAAGAGCACCACTCACATAGCATGCAAAGGTGGCCATGTGGCTCCACATTGTTAATATCGTGAAACAACATAGATCATATATGGAACCATATAGAAATAGAAGTGGACCCATCCAAGCACATATGAGCTAGATGTAAATACCAAAAGAAGAACATGGGCTCATATATAATTAAGATGGTGGAGATGATGGATGTAACCAAAGAAGGGTGGTGGAATTATAATAGATATTCCCACAACTCAACTTGGGCATGAAACCATTTATCAAGAAGCAAATACAATATATCCAGATGCAAATACAAGTAATACACAAATGCATAATGAGAAGAACCAAAAGAAAGGGGTTTTATATGATGCTCAAATGCATGGTGGCATGATGACATGAGCATGATATAATGATGATGCAAATAATTATATGTAGGAAGTAGCAATATATAGACTAGGCAAGAAGCATTGCAATTGTTAGACAATTGGGATGCTACAGAAGAACACACATGCAATGACACTAGTGGATCCATGTGTGGTTCATGGGAAGACCACACATGTAATGACACCGGTGATATGTGGCTTGTGAGAAGAACACACATGCAATGACTCTAGCTGTGGTTCACAAAAAGAGCAGACATGCAATGACACTGGTGATTCCATGTGTGGTTCATGGGAAGAACACACATACAATGACTCTGGTGGATCCATGTGTGGTATGTGGGAAGAACACACATGCAATGACACTGGGTGGATCCATGTGTGGTATGTGGGAAGAACACACATGCAATGACACTGGTGGATCCATGTGTGGTATGTGGGAAGAACACACATGCAATGACTCTAGCTGTGGTTAATGAGAAGAGCAGACATTCAATGACACTGGTGGATCCATGTGTGGTCCATGAGAAGAACACACATGCAATGACACTGGTGATATGTGGTTTGTGAAAAGAACATACGTGCAATGACTCTAGCTATGGTTAATGAAAAGAGCAGACATGCAATGACACCGGTGGATCCATGTGGGGTTAATGAGAAGAACACACATGCAATGACACTAGGTGTGGTTCATGATATGGTTTGTGAGAAGAACACACATGCAATAACACTGGTGGATCCATGTGTGGTCTGTGGGAAGAACACACATGCAATGACACTGGTGATATGTGGTTTGTGAGAAGAACATACATGCAGTGACTCTAGCTGTGGTTCGAAAAGAGAAGACATGCAATGACACTGGTGGATCCATGTGTGGTTCATGGGAAGAACACACATGCAATGACTCTGGTGGATCCATGTGTGGTCTGTGGGAAGAACACACATGCAATGACTCGGGTGATATGTGGTTTGGGAAAAGAGCAGACATGTGATGTCAACGCAATTCTATTCTTGTAGACAGTTGTTGGGCCTCCAAGTGCAGAGGTTTGTAGAATAGCAGCAAGTTTTCCCTTAAGTGGATTACCCAAGGTTTATCGAACTCAGGGAGGAAGTGGTCAAAGGTATCCCCTCTAAAGCAACCCTGCAATCAAGATACAAGAAGTCTCTTGTGTCCCCAACACACCCAATACACTTGTCAGGTGTATAGGTGCACTAGTTTGGCGAAGAGATAGCGAAATACAAGTGGTATGGATATAAGACAATGGTGAAATAAGATAGCTTGATGGTGTGGAAGAGACTAGAGGCAAACTGAAATAAAGATGGAAGCAAGAAAACATGTAACAGATCTAGTAGCAAACAGTGTTTCAACGCTTAGAAACAATGCCTAGGGATCATACTTTTGTGAGTGAACACTCTCATATAAATATATTATCTTCATGATACTACTCTTAACTACTCTCCGGTTGGACACTCTAATCGTTGGTAGGGCTATAACAGCACACCTCAAAGTAAGCCTTCCCCATCTAGAAAACCCCACACTATCACCTTGAGCACTAGATGAGTCCAAGAAACACCACAATTTCATAAAGACATCCAACTCCAAATATAACTCATAACAAGTATTTATAATCTCTAGCCTAAGTGCCACCATGGTGAGCATGCTGTCACTTTCACACACATGGGGAGAGCAGAGATTCATTAAAGATCTTGAGTAGCAGGATAGATCTATAGATTACAAGCTCATGATCACAATAAGATCATGCATAGAGAGAGATGAACACATAGCTACTGGTAGAACCCTTAGCCTCGAGAAAGAAGTACTCCCTCCTCATCATGGGAATCAGCAATGGCGATGGAGATGGCGGTGGAGATCGATGGCGATGGCTCCGGGGGCACTTCCCCGTCCCGGCAGGGTGCCGGAACAGAGACTTTCTGTCCCCCGAATCTCCCCTTCGGTGGCGGCGGCGCTGTGGAACTTTTCATGGCTGGAGGCTTGATTCTCTAGGGTTTATGCCTCGGGAAGCTTCTTATAGGCCAGAGGGCAAGGTCGGTGGGCGGCCAGGGGGGCCACACCATGCCCTTGCGTGGCCTAGGTGGACCCGCACCATGGGGTGGTGTGGCCACCCTGTAGCCCCTCTTTGGCTCTCCTTCTGGCTCCGGGAATCTTCCGGGAAAATATCGACTTTGGCTTTTGTCCGGTCCAATTCCGAGAATATTGATTTTCTGACTCTCCTGGAACCAAAAATAGCAGAAAACAGGCAGCTGGCACTGTGGCTTCTTGTTAATAGGTTAGTCCAAGAAATCATATGAAAAGTACTCCAAAGTGTGGACAAAACACAAGAAAGTGGATAAAACCAATCATGGAACATTGAAAATTATAGATACATTTGCAATGTATCAACATGCAATGACTCTAGCTGTGGTTAATGAGAAGAGCAGACATGCAATGACACCGGTGGATCCATGTGGGGTTAATGAGAAGAACACACATGCAATGCCATTGGGTGTGGTTCATGATATGGTTTGTGAGAAGAACACGCATGCAATGACTCTAGATGTGGTTCATGAAAAGAGCAGACATGCAATGACACTGGTGGATCCATGCGTGGTCCATGGGAAGAACACAAATGCAATGACTCTGGTGATATGTGGTTTGTGAATAGAACATACATGCAATGACTCTACCTATGGTTAATGAAAACAGCAGACATGAAATAACACCGATGGATCCATGTGGGGTTAATGAAAAGAACACACATGCAATGACACTAGGTGTGGTTCATGATATGGTTTGTGAGAAGAACACACATGCAATGACACTGGTGGATCCATATGTGGTCTGTGGGAAGAACACACATGCAATGACACCGGTGGATCCATGTGTGGTTAATGAGAAGAACACACATGCAATGACACTGGGTGTGGTTCATGATATGGTTTGTAAGAAGAACACACATGCAATGACTCCAGCTGTCGATATTGAAAAGAGCACGCTGATACATTGCAAATGTATCTATAATTTTTGATGTTCCATGCTTGGTTTTATCCACTTTCCTGTGTTTTGTTCCAACTTTGGAGTACTTTTATTATGATTTCTTGGACTAACCTATTAACAAGAGCCACAGTGCCAGCTGCCTGTTTTCTGCTGTTTTTGGTTCCAGGAAAGTCAGAAAATGAATATTTTCGGAATTGGACGGCACAAAAGCGAAAGTGCCTATCTTTCTGGAAGGGAACAAGTGCCAGAATACGAGACGGAGAAGGGCTAGGGGCCGGCCACACCACCTGGCCGCGCGGCCGGGCCTGGCCCACGCCAGGGGGTGGTCTGGCCGACCCTAGCACCCGCTCGGCCTCTCCTTCCGCCTATAAGTTGCCCTCGGGACGAAAACCCTAAGTACCCGATCAAAAATCTACGAAAGAGTCTGTAGCCGCCGTCGTCTCTGTCCCTAGATTGGGGGGATCTGAAGCTCTTCCCGGCACCCTGCCGGAGAGGGGAATTCACCCTAGAGGCTTTCTTCATCACCATGCAAGCCTCCGGTGTGATGCGTGAGTAGTTCATCCTTGGACTACGGATCCATGTAGTAGCTAGATGGCTGGTTTCTCCTCCTTTGTGCTTTCATGTTTAGATCTTGTGAGCTCCGTTCATGATCAAGATCATCTATTTGTAATTCATACATGTCGTGTTTGCGGGGATCCGATGGATATTGAGATGCTATTTCAGATTGATTATTGATTCTATCATGTCTTTGTTATTTGAGATCTTGCATGCTTTCCGTTGTTAGTAGCTATCTTGGCCAAGTAGATGCTAGCAACTCCAAGAGGTAGTATTTATGCTTGATATTGGGTTCATGCCTCTGGTAATCTGGGGAAGTGACAGAAATCTCTAAGGTACTAGATGTGTTGTTGCTACTAGGGAGAAAACAACGATCCTTTGTTCATAGAACAATTGTATTGTTTACTTTACACGCAGTTCGTAAAGCAATAATCTGTTGCTTGCAACTTAATACTGGAGGGGATTCGGATGATAACCTGAAGGTGGATTATTAGTCATAGATGCAGTTGGATGGCGGTCTATGTATTATGTAGTAATGCCCAATCAAGTCTCAAAGGAGTCAAGATGATTAGTATATGCATGTATTGCTTTCTCGGTGTTTTTCAATTGCCCCACTGTAATTTGTTCACCCAGCATGTTATTTATCTAAGGAGAGCCACCTCTAGTGAACTATGGATCCCGGTCCTTGTCTTTTACATACAATCTACAATCTTTTACTTCTTTGTGTTTACTTTCTGCAAACTTTTACTTCTTTCCATTCGATATGTTTAATCCTTTGTTTTCCGCAAAACACGGTGAGATTGACAACCTCATCGCAAGTTGGGGACAAAGTTCTGTGGTTGTTTTGTGCAGGTCTCCACGTTGCTACTAGCACCGGTAGTGTGCCCTGCCAAAGCTCAGCTAGTAACACCTTTGGGGTGTTTCCTTGCTCCTACTAGTTCTATTAAACCTTGGTTTCATAATTGAGGGAAACTTTCTGCTGTGCTCATCATACCTTCCTCTTGGGGTTCCCAACGAACTCTACGTCGATCATCGAGTGCATCAAGACATTTTCTGGCGCCGTTGCCGGGGAGTCAATGACATCTTCACAAGGGGAGTCCCTCATAACCAATCTCTTTACTTTGTTGTTTTTGTTTTGCTTAGTTCTCTTTTTGCTTTGTTTGCTTGTTTTGTTCTTCAAAAACACAAAAAAATTAGTTTTAATTGTTTTGCTTTCTTATTTGAAAACCCAAAAAAATGACTACTCTTGAAAACACTAAGTTGTGTGACTTCACTAGCACCAACAACAATAATTTTATGAGCACTCCTATTGCTCCACCTGTGGCTGAAAATACTTTCTTTGAGATAAAACCTACTTTGCTCAATCTTGTTATGAGAGAGCAATTTTCTGGTATTGGTAATGAAGATGCTGCTTCCCATCTAAATAACTCTGTTGAACTTTGTGAGATGCAAAAGCATAGGGACATAGATGGTGATATTATTAAACTAAAATTGTTTCCTTTCTCTTTGAGAGGAAAAGCTAAAGAATGGTTGAATTCCTTAACTAGGAATAATATTAATTCTTGGACTAAGTGCAAAGATGCTTTTATTGGAAAATACTATCCCCCTGCTAAGATTATATCCATGAGAAGTGAAATAATGAAGTTTAAACAACTTGATAATGAGCATGTTGCTCAAGCTTGGGAAAGAATGAAATCTTTGGTTAAGAATTGTCCCACTCATGGACTGACTGCTTGGATGATCATCCAAACTTTTTATGCAGGATTGAACTATTCTTCAAGGAACCTATTGGATTCAGCTGCTGGAGGTACCTTTATGACCATCACTTTGGGTGCTGCAACAAAACTATTGGATAATATGATGGTTAATTATTCTGAATGGCATACTGAGAGAGCTCCACAAGGTAAGAAGGTAAATTCTGTTGAGGAAACCTCTTCCTTGAGTGATAAAATTGATATTATTATGTCTATGCTTGTTAGTGGGAAAACCCGTATTGATCCAAATAATGTTCCTTTAGCCTCTTTGGTTGCTCAAGAAGAGCAAGTTGATGTGAACTTCATAAGAAATAACAATTTTGACAACAATGCTTATGGTAATAATGCTTATAGGAACAATTTTGGTAACAACAATTATAAGCCATATCCTCCCAACAATGGTAATGCTTCTGGAAATTCTTACAACAATAATAAGAGTGCTCCCTCTGAACTTGAAGTTATGCTTAAAGAGTTTATTAGTAAACAAACTGCTTTCAATAAAACTATTGAGGAAAACTCTCTAATGTTGAAAGAAATATAGCATCTTTGGCTGAAGCTCAATCTTCTTTGAATAAAATGGCTGCTAAACCTGAAACTAATGAGAATCCCTTTGCAGCTACTAATGCCATACAAGTAAGAATTGATGAAAATGTTAGACTATTAGCTAAATTACATGCTAAGTGGGAAAGAGAAGATGAAATTGCTAGAAACATTAGTGTCTCTACTATTACCACCACTAGTGTTCAGGCTACTAATAGTTCTACTACTTTAGATGATAAAGTTGATTTTGATCTTGATGGTTGCAACATCTCTGAAGTTATTAAGTTCTGACAAAAGCTTGCTAAAAGTCCGAATGCTAGTGCTATGAACATGGCTTTTACAAAACACATTACTGATGCTCTCATAAAGATTAAAGAAGAAAAGATGAAACATAAGGCTTCTATTCCTATAAAACAAGAAGATGGTTGGGAACCCATCATTAATATGAAAGTGAATGACTTTGATTTCAAAGCTTTGTGTGATCTTGATAGTAGTGTTTCCATTATGCCTAGAAGGATTTATGATATGCTTGATTTGCCTCCTCTTGAAGATTGTTATTTGAATGTCCCACTTGATGATAATGCTAAAAAGAAACTCATGGGGAGTCTTAATGATGTTCTTATTATGGTTAATGATTCCTATGTCCCCATTGATTTCTATGTTTTCGATGTTGAATACAATGCTTCTTGTCCTATTACTTTGGGAAGACCTTTTCTTACAACTGTTGGTGCCATCATTGATATGAAAGAAGGCACCATTAAATATCAACTCCCACTCACGAAAGGTATAGAACACTTCCCTAAAAAGAGAGAAAATATTTCTTTTGCTTCTCCTATGAAAACAAAATTTGGTCTTAATGCTTCTTCATTTGGGAACACTTGATTCTTTCTTTGCTTCTTATGCCTAACTTAAAGGCGTTAAAGAAAAGTACTTGTTGGGAGATAACCCAAGAGTTTTAGTTGAGTCTTGGAAGTTATTACTTCTGTAATAACCTCTTCTTATCCTTTTTATTTGCTTTTTGTGCCAAGAGTAACCTCTAATGAGAGTGAAGTAATGATTGGGAAAGTTGCTGTCCCGAAACAGATTTCTGTGCTTCACCGTAAAAATTCCTGAGAGAGGTATGTACGTCGCATTGAGCTGTCATTTTTCATGCTTCTTCCCCAGGTTGTTTTCTAACTTTCGTTAGTTCAACACTTTTCGATTTGAGCAACAGAAGGTCTTCGAAAAAATTAGTCTTTGACTGCTGGTCTGTTTTGACAGATTTCTGCCATTTTCTGCATTTTCTTCTTGTTAGTTCCTTCTTGAGTTCCTTTGGGGAATTGAGATTTTTGAGGGAAGTGCTACAGTAGCTAGTGTTCTAATGGAAGCTTATTTGGTGTTAGAACTGAACCTTGATACTTATTAATCTTAAGTGCACTAATGTTGCTAATGAGATTGTGTGAAGTTTTGTATGAAGGAAAAATTTCAGGTGTATGGAAGGAATGAGTAATGAGATGAATGATGTACTAAAGCTCAAGCTTTGGGATGCCACGCGTGTCACCCCAAGAAATATCCAAGAAGTACAAGCTTCAAAGCTTGGGGATGCCCAAGGCATCCCCTTCTTCATCAAAAAAAATCCAGGTTT